>OY720632.1:22815623-23128379 GCA_963169105.1 Ceriagrion tenellum
AAACTTGCAGAAGGTTTGCATGGAGCCTGCTGCTGCAAAGTTG
Organism: Ceriagrion tenellum; assembly: GCA_963169105.1. NCBI lineage: Eukaryota > Metazoa > Arthropoda > Insecta > Odonata > Coenagrionidae > Ceriagrion > Ceriagrion tenellum. Next base: position 22,815,667 of record OY720632.1, read on the forward strand.
TCTGTAAGGTGTGGGGATTTTTACAGTAGTAGACTGCGGTATATAAATATATTCTAAATAGTTAGAGAGGGTAGATTTATATGGGAAATAAATAGTAAGATAGCATACTTCACCCAGCATAAACTCTGTAACAGATAGAGGTTGATTCCTTTTTTTGGGTTCTCTGCCGTGTTGGTTCATGTTGAGGACAATGTATCTCCAGCTGCCCTGTTGGCTTCCTCAGGTCCATTTGGTTACATGGACCTGAGAAAGCCAGCCGGATAGCCGGTGAAATATTGTCTTCAACATGAACCAACGCAGTGGAAAACCTGAAAAAAAAGGAATCAACCTCCATCTATGCCCCATGGAAGCCTTCATCAGAACTTCTGTAACAGGTATATAAAATTATCTGGTTTATTGATGAACTGCTCCAGATTTGGTAGAAATGACACATTTTATCATTTATCTAAATTGAATAAAATAATTTATAGCAGACCTAAACTTCTTATTCACAAACGAAGCATGTTCCGAGCAGTGACCGCTGACGATATTTACAAGCTTTGACTATATTCACTATCTATATTCACAACAAATGTTCTGGATTATTTTGGCACAATGACGATATTCACTCGTAATTATTGCATGAAAGAATTAAGTAAGCATTGTTTCACTCAAGAACAAAAACTAAAATAAATAAAAAGTATTTACAATGAAGAATGGTGTCTCCTTGCGGTTCTTTCGGAGCACTCGCAAAGTAATTAGTTCGTTAACTTGCCAAGCATAGTGCCATGGTGCGATATTTGAAGTATTTGGATTTTGCCCCTTGGCATAATTATTTGAAATTGGAGATCCCGAATAATTTCCATTATTCGAGGCATTCAAGTATTTGCCGATGGTATTCGTGGATGGTATTTGTCCATCTCTAATTCTTATGGCTTAGCACAATGAAATTTTATGATTCTTTTTTATTCAATCTGTACTTGGAACCTACTGTATTTACTTGTGTAAGCCGCGCACCTTTTTTCCGGAAATACCAGTAAAAAAATGGGGGTGCGCGGCTTACACGAATTCTCCAGATTTTCATGTGAGCCGCACACCATTTTACCTCAAATTTCTGGCATTAGTTTCTCCAAAGTGGTTAGTTTTTTCCAAAGTAAATATGTTGATGTGAATTGGTAAGTATGGTGTGGTAGTAAACCCGTAAAGTATTTGAAGTAATTAGAACTAAAAATCATCGTTTATCAAAGTCTGAGCGTACGACGATACTTGAAGAAAGGGTATATCAGAAACACCAAGTGACAAAGCACTTACTGTGTATAGATCATACGTAAGATAACATATTTTAGGACTGATATGTATTCAAATCTGTATCTACATTGTGTCCTGTAAGCTGCCGTAATGGGGTGTGGCGCCTTTAAGTCTTTTCAAAGTTGTAATCGGAGTTTGTTTAGGTATCACGTATCTGTAGCAACATTTCTCGCGTAATAGATGGCAACTTTTGCGTACACATTAAAGCTACATTGTAAAAACACGACAAAGTCTTTGTTACGCAGTGGCAAGACTCGTGTGCTCAGAGATTATACCTTCTTACTATACGTGCTTTTTGTCCATGCTTTCTGCTCCATGTGTGAGAGGAGTAAACGAGTTCGAGTCATTTGGCATTTTAAAATAATTTGCAGTTACCACCCTAAAAAAGAATTCTGAAGTGAAATTGCGATCATATCCTGTGAGTACAAAACTACATATCATAAGTGATGCCGAAAAAATATGAAATCGAGCTGCAGGAATTAAATATGGTGTATCTGAATCGTGCATCAGAGAGTGGAAGAAGATGAAGGAAAAACTGCAATCTGCAAAAAAAAGTATGAGGGCTTTTAGGGGTAAAAGTGCAAAATACCCTGAACTAGAATAGCGACTGGCTTCATACATCTTTGATCGACGACAGTCTGCATATGCAGTGTCAACAGAAATGTGCCAGGTGAAAGCAAGAGAAATAGCGAGAGAATTGGGTGTTGCTCTGGCAGACTTTAAGGCGAGCAGAGGATGGTTACAAGGATTATTTATCAGAAACGGACTATCAATTAGGAGGACAACGATTTCCCAGCGCTTACCTGATGCATATGAAGATTAGCTGGAGAGCTTTCAGAGGCATGTAATTCAGCTGAGGAAAAAACATTGCTATAACTTATTGGGACAAATTGGAAATGCAGACCAAACACCAGTGTACTTCGAGATGCCGTCAGAAACAACTGCGAATGAAATTGGCCAGAGGTCTGTGCAAGTACGAAGTGGTGGTTATGAAAAACAGCGTTGTACAGTGATGTTGACGGTATTGGCAGATGGGAAAAAACTCCCACCTTATGTTATTTTTAAACGAAAAACTCTACCCAAGATAATGAAATTTCCAGGCGGTATAATAGTAAGGGCGCAAGAAAATGGTTGGATGGACAGTAACATGGCCTTAGATTGGATTAAATGTGTGTGGGAATCCTGTCCTGGTGCCTTACTACGGCTGCGAAGCATGTTAGTACTCGGCAGTTTTCGTGGGTATCTTAAAGAACCTGTAAAACAAAGGCTGCAAGAGGGAAAGACTGACCATGTGACAATTCCAGGTGGCATGATGTCTATGTTGCAGCCATTAGACGTTTGTATAAATAGACCATTCAAAGCGAACATGAAGAGCCTGTACACAGAGTGACTCCAGGTTTCAGGGATGTAATTTCAAGGGACCGATTTGAGATAATTTGTAAATTTCTTCATTTCCACAACAATGAAGAAGAAGATCAACGGAGTCCTCCGAAGTTAAAAAAAATCTTTTCTGTAATTGAACATCTAAATGAAAAATTTCATACATATTTTTTACCAAATCGCAACATTTCCATAGATGAGTCTTTGACATTGTGGAAGGGCAGGCTATCCTTCAAACAATATTCCTCTGAAGGCATCAAAGTTTGGAATCAAGACCTACGAGCTTTGTGATGGACATACCGGCTACTTATGGTCCTTTCTTGTGTACACAGGTAAAGATACTGTTTCCCCTTGAAAATTATTCCAGATAACTCAAACAAGACAACAGCAATAGTTTTGCACTTGGCAGAAGTGCTGCTAAATCAAGGACGCTGTATTTGGATGGACAATTTTTATAATTCTCCTGCTCTTGCAACACTACTGAAGAGTAAATACAAAACTGATTGTGTTGGAACTTTGAGGTTGAATAAAAAGGATGTCCCAAAGTATGTGAAGGAGAAGAAGCTGCAGAAGGACGAAATATGTGGACAACATTCTGGGCCCGCTGCTGTTTTCAAATGGAGGGACAAAAATATTGTCTCGATGATCTCTATATTCCATAGTGACGAAATAAGAATGGTATCCAAAGGCAAAAATGAGACCCGAAAGCCTCTTTGTATGTTAGACTACAACGAATTCATGGGTGGGGTGGATCTCAAGGACCAGTTATTGCATACGTACTTGATCGAAAGAAAACGCCATAACAAGTGGTATATGAAGTTATTTAGGAGACTATTGAATACAGCAATCCTAAATGCATATGTCATTCACAGGGAAAATACAGATAAAAAATTGGACCACCTTTCATTTCGTGTGCAGCTGGTCGAAGGAATATTTTTGAAATATGCAACTGCATATGGGAAATGTGTACCAGGCCGTCACTCATTAGACAATTTAGTGCCACGACTCACTGAGAGACATTTCCATGAAGAGGATTCCTGCAACCGGGAAGAAAGCAAAGCCCCAAAAGATATGTGCAGTGTGTTCCAAGCATGGGAAAAGGAGAGACAGCGTGTATTGGTGTGAAACATGTGCAGTGGGTTTGTGCTTGGATTGCTTCGAGCCTTATCACACGAAGCAGAATTACTAAGGTAAAGCCATTTGAATATTTGCATACTATCGTTTTAACAAAAAAAAGTGAGTTTCTACATGGAATTATTGGATAATAATATCTCAGAGCGAAGGAAATGGACGAAGTAATGAATTTTCATGTTATCGAGACGGGTTATCATATCGAAAGTATCCTCATAATTATGACATCCATAATACCAATTTACAAAATTTAAGTACATAATTATTTTAAAAATACATTTTAAGTATTAAAGATCACTATATATTAACAAAAAAAATTTTTCACTTTAAACACTGAAAATTATCCGTTTTTTTCAGAGAACGAGAAAAAATAAAAATCAATATTTATCCAAAGCATATAAAAAGTTAGAGGGTAGTAATGCAGTATCTTATGCTGGTTCACAAAAAGTTTTAACAATAATGATAAAATATCTTGAAAGTTATTAATTATTGAATGATAGCACATCAAAAAGGCGAATTCGTTTAAATCTCCTCTGGCCTGTGGGATGGAATTGAATTAAAGGTCCTCCACGCTTGAGGGGTTAACGACTTTTGAATAGTATAATCAGTATACCAAAATGAACGTGGAACCACTGGAAGATCATCATAACCTCATTTGACGGCATATAAGACGCTCTTCTACGTTAGATATTTCCTTTCAGCACAGCATACTTATAAGAGCTCACATGAAGAATTTTACTATATAAATTTGATCGGAATCGAGATTTTTAATATACTAATTTTCATATTCAATTTTTCTCATCCAATCTTCTACATGGACAGCATGTTTTTTTTAATGAAAACTACAATATCATGAAGCTTGTTTGGTTGAAATTGGTCATCAAAGCTACGGTAGAGGCCAGGAAAAAGTTGAAGAAATTATATACAGTACTTAACAGTGCGAAAAATGGTATAAAGAAGACTAAATAACTTGCACTTAGGATACCTAACTCATATATGTAACGCTATCGATTGCAATATCTCGAAGCCTAATCGACTTTTTTAACTTTTCTGATTTTCCCCCAAATCGACACACAAATCTGACCCTCCCCTGAAACTGGCCCGCCTCGCAGAGTTCCTAACCTCGAATCGACTCACGACCCAGCGACAATGGAGAAATATATCCATAGCAACGAAAGGGAAAAAATTTATAAAATCCCAAATAAAACTTTAAAAATATCAGTTTTACGGTAGGTAGGAAAGAATCGATTTTAAGAATAAGATTTTCTAACACTCAGCCTCATATTTGTGAAAGAATCAGTCTTGTAGCTCAATTATTTCATATTTTAATGAACGAAAGAAAAAAGGTCCACACTAAAATTTTTCATTTTTCCCATATAATCCCATGTAAAGCTATCGATTGCAATAAATCGAAGCCTAATCGACTTTTTTAACTTTTTGGATTTTTTCTCAACTCGACTAATGATTTTAACTCTACCCTGAAAATTTCACCCACCTAGCTCATTTAGAAATGCCCAGGAGTTATGATGAGTCAGTGAATCAGTCAGTTTTGTGGCTTTATATATGTTAACGAGTAAATGGGTGCTTGCTGTTAGCAAGCAAGTGGGGTTTGTGCATTATTTTACACTTTAAGTATCGAAAAATGAATGCATGATCCTTACAAAACCAATAAAAGCTCTCAAGTATATGTGCTACAATATACTAATTTTCATGTTCAATTTTTCTTTTTCAATCTTCTACATGAATGCTTTAGAATTTGCTTTGCTTTAGAATGCTTTCTAATGAATGAATTATGCTTTAGAATGAAAACTAAAATATCATGAAGATTGATTGGTTAAAGTTGGTCATCAAAGCTACGGTAGAGGCCAGGAAGAAGTGGAAGAAATAATACCCAGTACTTAGCAGCGATGTATTTATAGCACCTGTCCATTTAATGATGCCTATATGGGTGCTTGCAATTTGCAAGCAGGAGGGGGGGGGGGGGAGTGTTAGATGATGATACTCTTTAAATAAGGAGAAAAAATGAAAGCTCTCAAGTCTGCGTGCTACATGCAAGCAAAGAAAAATATAATTCTCGAAAATGAAATACGCGCCTCATGAGATATGGATACCAGACAGTTCTAGTACAAACTTATATTGTATGTCATCCGGTTATTAACAACTTTTCAAAATACTATAATCAGTACACCGAAACGAACGTGGAACCGCTGAAAATTTTTATCATAACCTCATTTGACGGCATATAAGACGTTCTTCTACGTTAGGTATTTCATTTCAGTACAGCATACTTAATTAGAGCTCACATGAAGAATTTTACTATATAAGTTTGATCGGAATCGAGATTTTTAATATACTAATTTTCATGTTCAATTTTTTTTTCTCTTCCAATCTTCTACATGGACTGCATATTTTTTTAATGAAAACGACAATATCATGAAGCTTGGTTGGTGGAAATTGGTCATCAAAGTTACGGTAGAGGTCAGGAAAAATTTGAAGAAATTATACCCAGTATTGATCAGTGCGAAAAATGTCATAGAGAAGAGTAAATTACATGCACTTAGGATACCTAACTCATATATGTAAAGCTATCGATTGCAATATCTCGAAGCCGAATCGACTTTTTTAACTTTTCCGATTTTACCCCAACTCGACACATAAAGTTAACCCACGCCTGAAACTGCCCCGCCTCACTGAGTTCCAAACCTCGAATCGACACTCGGCCCGGCGACAATAGAATAAATCCATAGCAACGAAAGTGAAAAAATTTCTAAAATCCCAAATAAAAGTTTAAAAAAATCAGTTTGACGGTGGGTAGGAAAGAATCGATTGCAAGAATAAGATTTTTCAAACATGTAGCCTCATACTTGTGAAAGAATCAGTCCTGTAACTTGATTATTTCATATTTTAATGAACGAAAGAAAAAAGGTCTACACTAAAATTTTTCGTTTTTCCCGTATAATCCCATGTAAAGCTATCGATTGCAATAAATCGAAGCCTAATCGACTTTTTTAACTTTTTCGATTTTTTCCCAACTCGACACATGATTCCAACTCTACCCTGAAAATTTCACCCATCTAGCTTGTTTAGAAATGCTCAGGAATTTTGATGAGTCAGTCAGTCAGTCAGTCAGTCAGTCAGTTTTGTAGCTTTATATATATTAATAACTGCTATTACATTGAGTTTAGTTTTTCCGTGTGTTTCCAAGACGTTCCGGTGTTGTTAAATCGTCCCAGTCCACAGCTACTGCACAGAAAGCAGACGAGTCCACCGCTATCATGTATCTATCAGGTACGGACGGCTTTCTGCTTTTATTTGTTGATTTGCCGACGGATTTCCATAATCGAATGATCACGGGTTGAAATTGTGTAAAGTTCTGCAATTATTTTAGTTGTATATTTCATTTCGATCAGATTCCATTTTTATAGCTGAATGATGTGATTTTATACAACTGTGATTACTGTGTGATGCTAGGAGAAAAAGAACCACTATAAAACGGGCTGTGCATCATGACGATATTCAAACGTAACGCAATAAATTCATGAGAAAGATGTACGTCAACATTTAACCTAGGCACAGAATTTCTATTAAAGAACGTGCATTCATGTTATGACAAAATGATGCAAGCTCAAGGGCATAAAATTGATTTTTTCATAGAAATAATTTTTTTCCTCACGAGCCTGCCCAAAAATGGGGGTGCGCGGGATACACGAGGGGGTGGCTTACACGAGTAAATACGGTAATAACTTTTTTGTTAATCCTTGAAAAGGACAAAGCCAAATTTTGCTGGGAATTCATAATGGAGGGCTCTGCTTGAAATGTATTACCTTATACTTGTAGTTCAAACCTCAGCATGATGCAGCTACAAAAATGGTTGAGTGAAAGTTTTGTGGGCCAATAAAAGCGATGTATGACTGTGCGTTTTATGTTTGGTGTTTATAGCCCTTCTGCTGAACTTAAATATACTAATGATCGTAAAATCTCTTGAGATATACATGTACATAACAATGAATTTCTGTGAAAATTACCTTACTTTTAGAAGTTCAACAGTATTGAGATGATTAATGTCAAGGCAAGATTTTGAATGGTTTTACTACCATTGCGAAGAGTTTACTGTGATGCAGTATGCAGTGCCTTTGCCACCTGTGCAACTTGGGTATGAATCTTTTTAGGCAGGTTTTAATCAATGCAATTAACCGAGTCCTCAAACCCTGACCACAGCACTGTTATATAGTATCTGACTACGCTGTAAGTACCGAGCATCATTCTCCCCTTGAGGGTCTAGATTGTCAGAGTACATTAATCCAGCAATTGAAGTGCGAAACCTTATCTCATACTACCTTTTTCTAAGGTATGAGAGCCCCTGTGTATATTATTCATCACCTTCATGAACAGTGGTACTCATTAATCATCTTAGTAGGTCTGTAAATGACTCATTAAAGCTATGATTTATCATATGCCGACTGAACTAAATATCACAACTTTAGCAATTTATTGATTTGAAGGTTCTCATCCTGTTTTCTCTAGCAACCAAATGAATCAAATGGCACCATCACCGGCCATGGTTGCCTCTCCCAGTCCACAAATGACTCCACTTGGAGGACCACCTGGAAGTGTTGGGGCTCAGCGCTCAGTGGGTGAGTGTTGGCATTTTCTTTTTACAGAGTCCTGGCTAATCTTGAAAATAGATAAGAAACAGAACTTTCTCATGTATATTAAAGAATTTGGAAAAGTCATGGGATGTTGTAAAATAATCATGAATCTTTTTAATATTGAGCATATAATACTTATAACTGGATAAACATGATAGTGAGCTTATGGAGGATTGTGGGCATAATTGTAGTGAGCCGAGTTCACTAGATGATATTGGTGTAGATATGTATTTCATAAACTAATCTGGCCGTTATATAAAAATCGATAGTTCATTGAAAACATGACTGTACATCAATATTTATTAAGATTAAATTTTTAATGTGGTAACCTGAAATGCTTATTTTGTGTGTCTTAATGCCTTGCATTATTGACTCTATCGTTTGTTCATCAATGGCGTAGCTAAAGGAAAATATTGTAAGTTGTAAGTATTTTGTAATTGAAACTGTTAAAAGGGCTCTCAAATATATAAATCTTAATTTTTTTCATGAAATATCCTAAAAATATGGGTTATCTTTTAAGTATATGAAAAAAGTCAAAGTCATTACATTTCGGACCTACAAAGTGCCTTTATCTTCATCTTATGATGGCTACACATCTTGTTGACATTGGTGACCTAACGGAATCAAAATGCACTGGAATTTTGTATTATCTGATCTTGTCAGATGAAAGTCATTCCAGCTGTGATCAATTATGTATTTGTTTCAAAAGAAATGTAATTATTAAATAATTCAATTTTCCTAAGATAATATTGTGAGAGTATTGTTTAAAATATTCAATGGGAACCAAAATACCAAGTTTATTTATGATTTTATCATCACAATTTTCTCTTCAGGACTAGGAAAAGAAAAAAAAAAGGCAGCATATATGCTCTTCTTCCATTTAGGGTACAAATCTTCTTTGCCTAATGAGTTCTGTGGATAAATTGGTTACTTTATTGGGCGTTTTGAAATATTTCCTTCTTCACACTTCTCATCAGGGATTAGGAAAGTCCCTGCGATGACAATTTCAACTAATTTATCTCTAACCTAATACTCGTTAACATATTACTCTTCAGTCAGATCCATTTCTGACAGTAGATGGACAGTGCCAATCTCTTTGCCTGCTGAATTATCTGGCTCATCTACCATTGCCATTATAGCCAATTTCCTTTTGAATGGACTCCTCTAGTGCTACAGAAAATTTTTCAACAGTCGCAGAGTTTTCTACAAATTGCCAATGATCATGATAACTGATTGAGTCTTACCTTATGTTACTTCCAAAATTATTTGTTTATAAACTGAACTTTTGACTCTTGAATTTTGGTTATAAATCTTAACTCAGCGCAAGAAATATTTTCCAGAAGATTGGAAATATCATCAGCTTTTTGGTATAATTACTTGACATGGATAGAACTGGAGAAACAGTGCATAAGCAAAGAAGTTACCACTGAGAGCTTTTTTGCATGGGAGGTTTGTGCATGAATGAGTTAGCCACTAGGGTGTGACATAATGTACTGGATAGTAACCTTTAATTTTACACACAAAGAGACATGACTCAATGAAAAGTTTTCACTAGATGTCACCAGTAACTACCTGCAACACGATGCAATTGAAATTTGCCGATAGTAGTCTGAGCAGTCAAATTTGCAAAAATGCAACATTAAGTAATAATAAAGTTAATCGTTGATGGGCAGACGGGATGGGATTAAGTAACAATACAAAGTTTGTCACACAGGCTTGTTGCTGTTAAATGAAGGTATAGCATAATTTATTAAACATGTTAGATGTAGAAAGATGAGTCTAACTTCTGAAAGGGAGGATTTATCTTGCTCATAAAAAATCATATTTCCTGAGAGTCACATTGTCAAAAAATGAACTTATATTGAATTCTTTTAAAAAATCCAATGCTGTGTATAAATAATATTTATTACCATCAAAAATCAGTTTTAACCTTTATTTGCAGAATACAGAGAGAGAAGTTTGAATTAATGAATTTGACTCGACTCTGTCCATGTTGCACCATATTGCTAAGTAGGTCACTAAAATTATTCTTTTTGCTCCAGGTGATTATACTGTACTCAAGATTACTAAAAACACTTTGCTGTTGTTTCTTTTTTCTAATCTTGTGCTTATAAATTCTCTTAACCTTCACTTATTTGGTATATTGCATTATGGATTTTAGTCACGCATGACACTAATGTTTAAGTGCTTACATTCATTCAGATGGTCTCCTACATTATCTTCCACCAGGGATAACTGGAGTATTAGATAACCAAAGAGGAGGAAAAAGAAGTAGTAATCTAAAGTCACTGTCACAGCTTATTCCACTCTACTTGAGTGAGGATACGAAAATATAAAATTTTTCAAGAAATAAGTTTCCTTTTGTTTTTACAGATATTCCAATATGTTATGTATATGATATGTACTTGCATGAGTGATGTTTTTGTAGCTTCATCATAGTGGCCTACCAAAAAGCACACCCCAACAAGAAAGTTTTCTCAATTTCTCCCTTTCTACCCTCAGGGTCTTTCTCGAACTCAAATCTCTGTGTATTTTTTTACGAGATTCGTTGCTCTTTTTCCTGGCCAGGGATGGCTCCATCTCCAAGCAGCTGCTTGAACACTCCAGGTCAGCCTGTTGGAGGAGGTGGTCCCACACCTAGCCCTTGTAATCCTCTTGAAGACCAGGCATACAGGGAGAAAGTGAGACAGTTGAGCAAGTACATTGAACCCTTGCGTCGAATGATTGCAAGAATGGGAAATGATGGTAAGTTGACCTCATTATATCTCTTAATTTTACACTATTTGATTCATAAAATCTCAGACTGATAGCAGACAAAGGATGGAACTGGTTAAAGAGACAGTACTAAAATTTTTATTATGTATCCCAGCTGTACAAACTCTGGCAGGATATTACTATGCAGTCACAAATAGATGCCATGCTAAATGATGAAACCTTAGTTGTCACCGTCTTTGGTTGCCAGCATTTGGGTGGTCCTTTGTATTTTTTTCCTCATGAAAAAATGATAAAAAATTATTTGTTTGGATTTTTTTCATGAAACCTCTTAAATTTGTTACATTAGGGATAGAAAATAGTGTGTAAAATATAATCTTGATTAGATATGGGAAAGAAGTGCTGCATTTCGCATCAAGTTTTGGAATTTTACCATTTCTTTCTGGGCATTCCTAGCAACTATGGGGCTCTCAGTGTCTTTATTTGGTTTTCTATGTTCACCAATGACTCATCATACATTTGAAATGTTCCATCTTGAATATTTTCAATTTCTGCCTTTTAGTTTCTGATAGCCTGGTAGTTGAGATACAGTTCAGAGAGTGAACGTATGCTACCCTAGTCTCCAGGTACACCTTGTTGAGGTATGATGTACTACTATTGAATTTCAAATGAGGAGGAGGGACTCAATGGCATTTTATTTATCAGAATGATGTATTAAAACCATAATTATATTCCTAAAATGAAGGTAAATGAAGACTTTCTACCACTCCAGCAGCCCCAGATCCTATGTAATCACCCATAGCATGCAAATTCAAAGTAATGATAATGAAATCAACAATTTTTTAAATTTATGTAATCTTAAAAACTTTTTTATGACCAGCATCTCCAATTCCTTTTATTATCTATGTATTCTTTTTCAACCTTCAATTTTTATTAGATGAATGAACTAGCCAAGCTACCATAGCTTACTGAACTCAATTTACAGCTGCTACTTCATTCATATAACAGTGTAGGACTTGGCTCAAACTTAACTATGGTGTGGAACATGCAGTTTGTGTGAACCGTTTATTTACTGATCAATTAATTTGTTGGAACTGTTCCATTTGAACTGCTCAGTTCATTTTGTCCCATTTCTTGCACTTCGGGGTTGGAATCGTTCCAAAAAAGTCCAGTTTCAACCTCCACTTTGGACACTGACTTCAAACACTGACGTTAAATTCCAACAAATAAGTGTATAGGGATTGAGGGAAAGGAAACCAAAAATCTGTTATGTTATCATATTTAATAAAATTTGTATGCTGTGATTGCAATGGACTAATAAAGTTTAGGCCAGCGTAAGCAGCGCAAAAATTGTGCATGAAATACTAATTTTATTTTTTTAAACTTTATCCTCTAGATTCAAGAGATATTTCTCACACTCAGTCATGTATGAAGTAAAAAAATAGAAGCAATTGTAGTAATGAACAAAGATGCTAAAACGTTATGCAAACAACATTGGTTCTATTTTAACATTGCCAACTCTTCCCTCTACTGAAGAGGGATAGAGCCAAGGAATTTCCAATCGCATTTGCATTTTATTTCCCCTCAGGAGAGCCCTAATGTTCTTAATGAAGTATGGGAATCAACTAATCACAGTGGTAGGGTGGTGTGATTAATCTGACATCTGTAAAACAACACTTCTAGTTAATGGTAGATGAACAGCTTCTTTATTTATCATTATGGAAATAGGAAACAACATCTTGGTCTTCATCTCCTTGAATGACTTATCCTTCTCTTTGGAGTATCTTCGGCAGTCTACGAGGGTTCTTGTAGCAAGTACTGTTTGTCCGTGCTCACTAAATTTTGTGGTGGGTGACACACAACCTTCTCACATCATCTGACATCAGAGACTACTGATAACATATAAGTTTAAATGTATGCTACAAATTTATTGATTGCATTGAAGTTTTTTGGGGATATCTTCTGCGAAGTTCCATTTTTGGTCAACTGTTTCGGTGGCATTACAGCTACTTTCTTAAGGTCTGAAGTGAAGATACTACTATATTTCGTGATTGAATATTTTGGTGTTTGTGCCTCCCGCCTACAAAATGTGCATTAGTAGACCGAGAGCAATCTCATTGTCTGTATTCATTGCTGTGTTGGGAATCATTGTGACTGATACATTTCATTTTTTTTAAGTTTGCTCCAAAATGCAAAGGGAGTAATATAAGTACAACATAAGTGATGAGGAATGTGTGTTGTGTATTTTCAAGGAAAAAGTGCAAAGTCTTGCTTGAATTCGAAAGTAAACAAAAACAGTACCTCTTTTCTTAACAATTTATGGCCAGTATGAATCTTTCATTGGTGAGGTGATAGGGAACAAAAGAAATTTCCTATCTACTTTTGATTTAATAATATAAACATGTTTAGTGACACTTTCTATGAGGAGGAGGAAAAAGGCTGGTGTAATGTCTTGCCTTAGTGATTTCACTTGGCAGAACAAAAGGTAAGTGTATTTGTTACAATTATGTGGTGCTAATTCACATGAAAATTCTCTTACTGTCATGAAACAACCGTTGGTTTAAAAAACATGCTATGAAAAAGTAAGAACCCTGAAGGTATTACCCATGAAAATGGGTCTCACTTAAAACTATTTGAATGATTGGAGGTTTTTCATGTGTGCATAAGCAGTGGTTTACTTATAAACGGAAATCTAGCAACTCCTGAATGTTAGTGATGGGGAGCAAGATATGAGGGTGGGAATCTTGGTGTGAGAGAGAAAAAATGGAGTGTGATAAAAGGGAGTGGGATTGTTACCCTACTGCAATGATGGAAATTTGAACTGTTGGCATGTATTTGGAAATGCTATACAGCATCATCAGTGATTGAAAGTATAGTGAGGGGAAGGTCCAGGCAGAAGTGTTCTGTTTACTTACATTAATAATTGATTTTAATGCTGAAATCTTTGAAAGTACGGGAGAAGTTTCTTTGCTCTCATTGAATAGTGCTTTTAATTTCTACCCACCTGTTTTTGCAGTGGCAAAAGATTTGAGCAGAAGTTCAAATTGTTTCTATTTTTTCTAGTGTACTGTATTTACATTACTTTTTAATGATGATTTTGCTTTGATTTACTTCTCTGATTTATTGCATGTCCATTTTTATTTTAATCCTCTTCAGATGTGGAGAAGCTGAGCAAAATGAAGAAACTACTTGAAATTTTGTCCAATCCAAGTAAGAGAATGCCCTTGGAAACACTTATCAAATGTGAAATTGTTCTGGAAAAGCTGGATTTGAAACGGGTGAGTTGTTGTTGTTATGTTGCATTGCCAATTGTGCAGTATTGAGGTGTGATCTCAAACTTTTTCAGAGAAATCTTCAAATCCCAGTAGTGTGTGTGACATTTTCATAACTTATTATTAACTTCTTCTAAACCTCTTGATAGAATTCTTTTTAATTTCTTTGGTTCTTCCACTGGCTGGACCATTCTATGAACAGGAAAAGGTTTTCAACCTAACTTCCTCTATTCCACCAGATCGTTTGTGTCATTTCGCTTCGTATTTGCTTAGCGGATTGTCAAGGATTAATAGACAGATGAGAAATTAATGGAGAGTTGAATAAGTGAAAGGGATTAGGGAAAAGATAAGAGAGAAATAGAAGGGGATATTCCACCTGTGGCATGAATTAGAGGGGAAAGGTAATGGAATAAATACATTAGGTATCGCTAGTAATTCATCAGAATAATTGTGCTGTCAAGTATCATGTGTCATCACCAAGAATTATGGGGGGAGTTTTGTTGCTGAATTAGTTGATAGAAAATGTTTAAAATAGGAGAATAGATGGAAAGGAGAAAGGAAGGGGATGACAAACCCACAAAAATGAACTCACAGTACTCTGCCTAAACACGAGCCTTGAAGTGAACATCATTCACCAAGGCCATCTCCTTATAAACCCAAGAGGTTAGAGATGTTTGCCTTCACTTTCTGATATTATTTAAGAACTGAAAAAAAATAATTGCGAGTCCAAACTTGCTCATCTGTTTTTTTTCAATTCAAAAGAATTTAGAGTTTATAGGAAGACCTATATCTATCAAAAGGGCCATGAACTTGGAAGAAAATGTTAAAATTAATTTATACTTATTTTCTGCTGACAGTTGGCAGTGAATGTTAACTAGGATTCATCACAAAAAGAATAGGTTTCAGTGAAATTAAAGATTTGGCCATCATAATTTTTTCTTCCATTTCACTTTAGTGGCAGTCACTCTTTATGTTCTGTATTAATTTACCACCAAGTTGTGACTATTATATTGAAGAGCCCAAAGTTGTTGTGAAGTTTCAGTTGTTTGATAATCAATTTTATAATATGCATTATTTGTGTGTGGGATCATTGCTTTTGTATTCATTATGCCTGTCTCTTGTTGCTTCTGTTATAGAATGAAGGCACTGGAGCTGGCAGTGTGCCTCCCCTTCCTCTTCCCCCCCCTCTCCCACCTCCCATCCAGCTGTCTTCTCTGAAAGAGCACCACATCTTCAGCCCTCTTTTGGAAGCCGTTAGCAACCACCTCCACAGCTTGGTCCTCAATCACACCCTGCAAAGGACTTTCGGCCCAACTATGGAAGCTTTGTTTGGCCCCGAAATCAAGTATGATGATGTGGATACACTATCATTAAGAATGAAATTGAAATTATGAAATACAATGGATAATCTAGGAAATTTTATAAATTATATTTGTATTATTTTATAATATTCAACCCGAACTATGACTACTTGTGGAAAAGATGTATGAGCTTAATCATGATCTCCTGAATTGATCTTAAAATCAAGGCCTACAAATATCTTTGTTAATTTTTATATTTGGTGCATAACTTCTTGAGATTTTTAATTTTGGTAAAAATCAAAGAAAATTGTTGTGAACAATATATTTAAGTTTGTCTCAGTTAACAATCCACTGCTTCTAAAATTTACCTAAGCTTGTTTGATGTAAGTGTTATTTATTGTGCAGCAGAATGCCTCAATGCACTATGAATGTTGTAATCATTTGTTTCTTTATAAGTGTGCATTTATTTTTAAAGTTGCCAAAAGATTTTAGTGTTTAAATTTCAGCATCTTAAATATCTATTCCTTCCTTTTATTGTCTTCCTTACATATGCTATCCCAGGCAATTCCATATTCTATTCAATATTTCCATGAGAATACTTCCTTGTTGAAACTTAGAACATAGAGCT
Source organism: Ceriagrion tenellum (assembly GCA_963169105.1). Lineage (NCBI taxonomy): Eukaryota > Metazoa > Arthropoda > Insecta > Odonata > Coenagrionidae > Ceriagrion > Ceriagrion tenellum. The sequence goes on from OY720632.1 coordinate 22,832,027, forward strand.
TAGAACTTTGGCGTTTAGTGAAGAAAGATTCGCTAGTGAGAATAAATCTTCAATCAAGAGAATCTCAGTGCCGTGCCATGGGAATGTAGCTAGTAGCAAATTAAGTTTTCGTGTCATGACTGTATTACATTTGCCTACAGATTTTACAGCAACTATTTTGCCTACAGATGTTACTGCAACTATCCAGCCTATGGATCAAAGTGTGATCACAGCTATTTAACTGTGATATCATTCTTTTAGTGACTGTAACTTAGGAGGATAAAAATGTACAGCAATTATGGAAATTAAAAGGCAGTCCCGCTTTTGTACAATTCACACTTTCGTACATCCCTAAATGACACCTATTACTCAACTTGCTTATGCTAAAGTTGGATCTTTGGACATTTGCTGGTGAACAGTGTTTTTGAACTTAGCACGATGGTGCCAAGGATTGCAATGACAGGCAATTGACTTGCGTGTGTGCTACACACCGACAGCATCTCTCTGAACATTCCAAGGATGATAGAAGTGGATGAATCTTCAAAACACAACTATGAATTTGCCTTCCTTTGTGTTTCCTTTCACATTTAACTGTACATTATCAGTGGAATGCTAACTTCTGCTTGGCAAAAATAGCAAATGTGCATGTATTTTGTGTTGAGGTTTCACTTATTGCATAATGAAATTATTTTGAACTTTTATTAATCCTTTTCAGCTTAATCTTAACTGTTATTAGATATTGTTTGATATATCAGTCATGTGCAGTAGAATCCTGATTTTACGTTTTACAGGGGAGACAAAATTTTACACTAAATGCAGAAAAATACTAAATGAGGACCTACCATTTTTTTTTAGGTTTCAGAGTATGTAATGAGCTAGGACAGTTGTTCATGAGTAAAAATGATCATTTAAAATTACTAAAAGGTGTATCAAACAATAATAAAAATGATCATCAATTTAATATGTTATTCCTAAAATAGGTTGGGAAACACTCTAGGAAACACTCTCTAGGAAACAACTATAAAAATGAAATTAAAATCAAATATGACAAACCATTTTTTTTTAAATTTATTTTTATATTTATAAATTTAGGATGATATTTTAAGATAAGTATTTTATGAATGAGCTTATCAACCTTACAGAATCAGGAGCTGACACAGAGCAACTGTAAAAAATTGAATATGATATTATTAATGTGGTGATCTCCTGAGCTATCATGGAAATTTTTTAGTCATTCATTCAGTAACAAATAAATGAATCAAATACAAAACATAATAAGGCCCAAACATAAAATACAATGAATTATCCAACTGCCTACACGTGAATTCAGCATTAATTTTAACCCTTCTAGTTGAGACTAATATTGCTGGACAGTTACTTCTTTTGAAAAAGTCTGAGATCTAGCTTTGCTTATTATTTTTGCTGTAACTAAGAAGCAGCTTGTTTTCAAGTATATAAGTAAGTCTGATCTCAATGTCTCTAGTCCAGCCACAGCCTCCGAAAATGTGGCCACCACAGGCACTTCCTAATCCTCATTCTCGCTTCAGTTGGAGTGTTTCATTTGATGAGCCGCACAATTCACCTATTGGAATGTTGCCACTGGTCTGCACTTCATCATCACATTCAACAATATCTTTGAAATATATTTCTGACCTCTAAGTTTGTCAACCAGCATCATCAACTGGAGTTTCTAAATCACACGCTGTTTCAGTGATATTCAGGAACCCCCCTTTGGCAAAGCAATTTATAATGGTTGCACTATTAACACTTTCCCATATACTTGCCACAAAATGGATGGCCTGTAGCAAATTTATTTTAGCTTGTTGTAGCCTGCAATTCATTGCTACAAGTGCCTTTCTTACCAATGCCATTCTGTAAAATTGCTTAAAAACTAATAACACCAAAATCCAGCAGTTGTAAAACACTTGTGCAATTTTCTTGAAAGAATTCCACCCTCACATTTCTCAAGAAATATGTATCAGGGGAGTGTGCAGTACATCGGTCAACAAACAGAATAATTTTTCTGTTGGCTGATTCCATTTTGGCATCAAGGAATTTCAGAAAGTCCTAAAATAAATCGGTGGTAATCCATGCATTTTTGTTGTTTGAATACCTGCATGGGAATGATCGTACTTGCTTAAAGCATCATGGCTTAGCAAATCTTCCAATTTTCAGTGGTTGCAATGTCTCTCTCCCATCACTAACATAACATAAAAGCCAAAACTGTAAACAGAATTTGAATAAGCATGTAAGATTAAGCCTATCAAAAGTTTTTAGGAACTGAAGGTTATGAAATTAGGGAGCTAGGGATTATATTCAGGGGAAATATCTTGAGTTTGCTGTTTAATTTTTGTCATACTATATACCTGGATGAGCACTACGTCCTCTTCAAGGAATGAAATTCAAAGAATAGGAAAAAAAAACATATTGCTTATAGCTTAAATTTATAGCCTCAGATTATAATTACACTTTGTAGTTTCCCAAAATACATATTGTTCTTGAGCACCTTGGGTCCTGGACCTTGAGGATTATTTGTCTTAAAGTATTTGGTTTCCTTGTCTACTTCCTATTAGGACTTGTTAGCCTTGTTACAGTTATCCCTAACAATAGTACTCTGTACCATTCCTGATATTAGTTGTCACTAGAACACATTAAGTCATAAAAATCTGAGTGAATCACTTTAAATTCTCAGTCATTAAATAGCCATGAACCATCCTCAGTTTCTCCCACCAAAAGGTTGTTATTGAATTTCAATATATCGCATGGACAACTACTTTCTCCATTCATCGTGCACTTTGTAACATCATTGTTTGTTTCATCACCCAGTGAGTAATTCTAATTTTTCCTTGATTCTTGTAGAATGCTTCCTCCTCATCCTCAGAAGAAAAATATAATGGAAGAAGTGAACGATATCCCAGAAGTTCTCCAAGGTGAAATTGCACGACTAGATCAAAGGTTCAAGGTAATGAGAATGAAGTTACCCTTATTTTTTCATTTTTATGTTTGCATAAGTGAAAATTCATAATATTTGTGAGTTCAATACTACTGACTGAGCCACATATGTCTGATAGCACAGAATGTTTTGAAGTGGAATTTGCCACCAAGCTCCGTATTTTTCCCTGGTCCTCCAGTGAGAGATCTTTTTGAAAAATATTTACTCCAGTTGGACTTTTCACTAAAAATTTGTTGAGCCCCATAGCAATTAGTCCCTAACATCATAATATCTCAGGAACTGCTGAGTAAACCCAATGAACTTCACCAGATAGTATTAAACTCTTTAAATTTCTATAATAGGTTTAGAGATCAATGTTAATGAATCTTAAAAAAGTTACCAGAGTAGAAGTGTGTCATTAACTTTTTTTCAGATTTTAATATGCTTGGAGTCATTGGGAAAAGCTGTGTTAAGGCTCCTATCTAACTTAATATTTCTTCCATTCTAGCACAGGAAATTTTGAGTAAAAAGGCAGTCGGAGGATTCCTTCTCTTAATATTTACCTGTACTCAAATAAATTTATTTCTGATAAGCATTTATTTGCTCAATGTTCTTTTAACACGTTCGCAGCAGCGACAATATTTGCCGTTCCTCCTCCGTGGGCGGCAATTTTCATAAAAACGATGTTGTCTGAATAGTGTTTTTTATGATGAAAATGACTTTGGCATGGTTGAAAATGACGAATTTCACTAAATCCGGGAGAACTGAATGTCCAATATCGAGTAATTAATCGATTCCCTTTGTGGGTATGCAACCACTGCTCACGTGCATTTCTTATACGTTCATATAAAATATCTTCAGAATACATTCGTCGGCGATATTTTTTAGATATGAAAGTAGATGAAATATTCATTGGATTCTAGTGAGAAATAGAACGTGATTGCAGTCATGATATTGATTTTTCGGTAAAAATAAAATATTTCATTATAGCTTTTGTCAACTGCTTCGGATGTTTCTTCCGTAGCCTTCGCTAAATCCTTCTTCTGCTGTAATTCCCTGCTTTGGTTTTACGGCTTCGGCAACAATATGCAGCGGGAGGGCAGTTGGGTCTTTTGGAATGAAAAAGGGTCTGGATACCTGAGGGCGGTCGTGAATACGATTTTCCTACGCACCCGCTGAGAAATCCTCCACCCTTGTGAGTTAGGTACCGGATGGCCCAGCCGCTGGGACCCCACGCCAAACAATTGGGTTACCCTCTCTTACACCATCACAAGTGAGATTTCTTGGGATTTCCTTATCTAGAGTTTGGTGACCAGCCTCTCTGCATGTGTCCCACCGATTTCAAAGGCGAAGGCCTACCACCAGAAGGTCGCTCATGAGAGGGGTGGCGGCGGTCATAGCCTAGCCGGTACGTTTGAATCTATATTTTTCTTTCTCAGCGCATGAAAACCCTAGCTCCTGAAATATTTTCATCTACGTAAGCAAAGACGATGCTTTAAGTTTTATTGCTGGGAGGCTTTGTACAGTTACATAACATAATCATTTTACTTGTATTGGCCGTGGGTGGGCAAGCCTTTTGATCTTCCATTTTGTGTTGCTCTGCTGGTTTCCAGGAAGGGTAGAGAGATAATGAACTCGTATAAACATTCCATAATAATTTTGGAAAAAAAGGTGCACATGGTACATGGGTTTATATGGCACTTAAGATGTGGCCTAACTGCAGTGGAATAACTTCTCAATTTTACATTATCACTTATTAATTTCCACTGCAGATGTGATTAAATCATTGTCCATTTTTGCTGCACCAAGAGTTTACCCACATTTGGTCACTCATCAAGGGATATTTAGCATTTATGATCTACCTCTACAGGAACTCAAAATATTATTATTGTAGATGGGTTCTTATTGTTCCATTAAGTTGTTCTTTCCTTCTTTTGGCTGATTCCTGTACCATTTACATTGGTTAGTAATTTGCATGTACTGGCAGGACTCTACATAGCTCTACACAAGAGGTCTACATAGCCATTATGATGAATACCTTAGAGGCACTGGAAAGCATCTGAATTCAAATCCCTGGAGTAGAAAGATGATACTCATATATACAGACAGGCATAAGAAGTAAGCCTTTATTTTCCTCTGAGTATACTAATCATCAAAGAATGTTCTAATCACAAGTTTTTTTCGAAAACAGGTTGCAAACTAAATGTAATCGCGAAAAAAAAAAAAATATCGGCTTATCATTGGAGTGTTGCATGGTTGCATAACCTCATCAGAAAAGTTAATAAATAACGAACTACAGGTGTATGGAAAACGTTTTTGTGAAAAAGTTATTTAAAATGTTAAATGAACATGTCTAGCTGGAAAATAGTTAAAAATAAAAAAAATGCGAAAATTATGTTCCTGAAGACAACCGTAAAAAATCACCTCCGTCATGAACATGTTATTTATTCCCTCCACCTTGTCTTTCATTCAATAGTGAAGTTATACATTACTCTTGTATGTTGCAGGTCATTTTTCATTTGTTATTCAAACGAAAGTCAACTTGCAAGCTTGTTGTGCTTGGTTAAGTAGTTTTTTGGTGAAATTCATGATGACAGAGCAGTCAAGAGAAAATTAATTAAAGACTTTTTTCAGAAGAAGTTAGAGACTGAGGAGAATTTGAATTCCCTGTTTCTGTCATTACCTGGTAATTGAGAACCTGCCACTGATTCTAATTTAATTTCTTGTTTCTTTGTTGCTTTCAGGTGAGCTTGGATCCAACGCAGCATCCTGGCTCAAAATCTGTTCACTTGGTGTGCTGGCTGGATGATCGCCACTTGCCATGTGTCCCTCCAATTTCGTTGACTGTCCCTGGTGACTACCCATGCAACCCTCCGAAATGTGAACTCTCACCACTGGAGTATGGTGAGAGATTTTCATCTCTTACAGTGGATGTTTTTAAGAATACTCAGTGTAGTTAACTGTTAAATATTCAGCAAATACAATTGCAAAGATTAATCTTCAAAATTTTCCGATCCATTTAAGAAATTAACTTGTATTTGATAGATAGTTAATTTGAATATTAGCATTACTGTAAAACTTTAATTTGACATGCCTTGATTTGACATTGTTCTTGATTTTGTTTGGAAATTCATTATTTTTCCGGTCCTGAAAAATAATGAATTTCAATGATAAATACTTGATTTTGCATAGCTTTTCGATTAGGTGCAGTCTCGTAACTTATGAGGGTCCCACACTGTGGTGCAATGCTCAATAATAGGCCTTACAATGGTTGTGTAAGCCATTTTTTTTGTAGCCCTGTTGCTTCCTTTGAGATTTTGCATGACCTAGTGGAGTGACTTATAGGCTTTTCTGACAATATAGGCAATGTGTAACCCCCACCTCTAGTCTTTAAGACTCTAGAGAAAACTTAGAAAAGACTTAGAGGAAACTCTAGTCTTTGCTCAGGTATACACCCAAGTATTTACATTTTTCGCTAGCTTGGATCATTTCTCCCATTAACGTATATTCCCTAGCCAGACCTGTTCTACTGTTAGAGAAAGTGATATATTTGCTTTATGAAATATTTATTGCCATTTCATTGGTTGCTATCCAGTGTTCTACCTTTTGCATATTGTTCTGTAGGACGTCACGGTCACTGTTATTGTTAATTTTTGTATAGAGTATGCAGTCATCAGCCAACAAACGTATATCCGAGTTGATACAATTGGGGAGGTCATTTACAAAGCAGAGAAATAAAAGGGGGCCAAGTACACTGCCCTGTGGCACACCAGAGGTGACAAGTGATTCTACAGAGAGTTTATCACCTACTCGAACTCGCTGAGTTCTACCCCTCAGGTACGCCTCTATCCATGAAAATACCTTCTATCTAGGTTGAGTTTCCTAAGTTTTTCTATTAGCCTGCTATGTGGTACTTTGTTGAAGACTTTTGAAAAGTCTAGTATCACCGCATCTACTTCTTTCCATTTATCTACCCATTCGGCTAATTCCCGACTTAGACCCAGTAGCTGGGTTTCGCGCGAGTACCCCATACAAAATCCGTGTTGATTTTTGAATAGCCAGTCATTATTATTCCAGTAGTCTCATACATATTTTGCGATCATTTTTTCCATCAATTTACAGGATGCAGATGCAATACTGATGGGTTGATAGTTCTCAACCAGGGGTTTATTACCACTCTTAAGGATAGGGGTTATGTGCATTTTCTTCCAGTCATTTGAATTTGATAGTTATTCAAAGTTACATCAAATAGTTCGCAAGTAAGGTATAATTCCTTCTGCTCCAAGTTTAAATGCATCACTGGAAAGTTATAAGGGCCTAGAGACTTATTTTTCTTCAGTTTCGTAATAATTTCCACAATGTCTTGATCTCTAATTTTTATGTATTGGGGCGTATCACTCTCTCTTGTGGTTACTGTAGTATTGAACTCAGCCGTCTTCATCGATTTCAATTCTGGGTAAGCATTACTGATGTGGGAGTTTTGGTGCCTATTAAATACACTAGCATACCATTTGTTGAGTTCATTTGTCGTCAATTATAATATCCCCTCTTTCGGTTTGAATCACTTTACCTTTGTATGAGTATTTTTTTGTCCTCTTTAAGTATTTGTAGAATTTAGTGTTGTCACTTTTCGGTAGTATGTTAAGTAAATATTGCTCACTAGCTAATATCTTTTCCCTATTTAATTCCTCTCCTATTGATTTATATTTATTTAGATAGGTATTACCAAGCTTAATCCTTGAGTGGGTTTTCCTAGCCTTCCTCTTTAGGGTTTTTATTGCGTTATTATAGGACTCGATCTATCGCTGACTATAGGATCGCTGATTATAGGACTCCGGACTATAGGATCGCTGTTATATTTTAGTGTCATTTTTGGAGCAAATATCTCGAGCCCTTTATTAATAATAATTTTAAATCCTTCCCAGATTTTATTCACACTTTCCTTTTCTAACCCAGTCCTGGAATTGATCATTTAAAATCTTACTGAAGCCCTTAGAGTCTCCCTATTTCTACCTCCATGTAGGACATTTTACTTCCGTTTCCAGAGTTTTCGAACATCAATACTCACAGCTGCATGGTCACTAATGCCTAGCATGACCTCTTCTTCTAGGAAGATCTCATTTGGTCTGACAAGAAAGAGGTCAAGGATCTTCCCTTGTCTAGTTGGCTGTTTTACAACCTGGGTAAACCCATCATTGTAAATAAGCTGACTCACAAGGTTTTGGGCTCTCCCACCCCATGCTGCGTACCCACCCAATGTACTTGGGGCATGTTTAGGTCCCCCTGTATTGAGGATGCATGCGTGGATTCTACTGCTGCATGGAATTTTTGCACATGAATCACATACTAAGGAAAGCCACATATTTAACTAGGAATTGATGGAAGCGAGCATAGTGTGAGACCCTGTGAGTAGAGGGACCAAAGTTCACTCTTATATTTGCTTTTTCTGTAAGTGTTGCCATGCTCTCATAACTGTGTACATAATGTTATTAGAGGTAAGACAAGTGCTCAGAACTAGCCTTGAGAAAATTTATCGATAAATGGCAAATGTTGGTATTTTAATAGTGTAGCAACCTGGAAGAAGTGACTGAATATACATGTTCAAAGTGAGTTGAAATTGTGCCTAAAAGAATGTTTCTTCATCGAACATTAAACTTGATTCTGGAAAATCAGAACAAAATCAATTATTTAGCTCTATATAGTATGAGTAAGTTCTGTATAAGAGAATGAGATAGTAATTTTCTAATGCTGGAGGATGCCCTCCTGAAGTGATTAGATGGACACTTATTCATTGTGCCAGTAGAGGGTGACTGGGAACCAGTGAAGTCTTTTCTTTCTGCTTTAGGGATGTAGGTTGCAGTGATTTTGTGGCACTGCTTTGATACTAACTTTTCTTAAGTGGATTGGTTTGATATTATGTATTGTGAATTAATGTAAAGGTAAATGTTGGCTTTCATGCCAGCAATGAAAATATTTTATCCACCCAATTCCAACATATGCACTGCCTCAAAATCCATGTCATTTATCTTGCTATCCTTGCCCAATTGTGCAATATTTGTAATTTACCAATAACTCAATTCTGCTATAAATGGCAAGCTGTCAAATCTGAAAAGTGTGTTTCCTCTCTGCCTCAGTGTTTTTTCATCTTCTTCATTGGTGGCACAGTGGTCGAGGAATGGCTTTTCAACACTAATGACCTCAATGCCACACATTTTCTTCCTGCCTCCTGCTCAAGCTCTCCTCAGCTGACAGTTTGTTAGTTAAAGTTGGTTAAACAATTTCCTTAAATTCACTATTACTCATTGTATCACACGTTAAATCCACTTTCGCTCTTTCTCCCATATTTTACACCACTGATTCCTCTTTATAAGGAGGTTTCGTGCCCTTTAGTATGGGCGGGAAGCCTTTTCTAAAGCAAATAGTGACATTAATGTGATAATTTGCTAGATCAGGGAAGAACTCTTTCTCTAGAATGCCCAACGATGTCACACTGTATGCCTCTTGAGGAATTACAAACCTGACTCCACAAAAATGACAGTCTGGATTGCAGTTACATGCATGTAAGAGTAAGCGTGGCAAAACATGGTGGCCACCTCAAGACAGGCAAGATGAGAAATGATGTGGCCAGCTCCCTCAGGCACCTTCATTATCTCTAATTGGAGAAGGTATGTCACATTACTTTTCAACTCTACAATGGCTGACATTCTCAAACCATGTCTCTCCATCTAACCCTGAACTCACGTATTTAACTAACTAAATTGTTGCTACTCTTTCACCTTCATTTAAAAATTTAAAAATGTGTGAATCATGATAATGTCCAAGAAATTATCAATTTCATCTAAAACCATTACAGTGCAACTGCTAATCCTAAATCACCATCCCCTATCTTCTGCCTAAGGGGATTTCTTGTGTCTACTTTTTGTTACGCTATCCAACATCAGCTCCACCAGGAAGAAACCAATCAGCAACCCACCCAAGATATTTCATTCCTTAAAAATTATATGCTCTAATTGTCTTTCCACTTTGTTGCATACTTAATGAAACAGCATTCCGAAACTTCCTCAATACTCAAGTGCCCATTTCCACCACCTAACTTTCCTTAATATAGCATTTTGTTTTTTTTTATATCACAGAAATGCCATGCAATTTTGGGGCAGCATAATGTCCCACCCCAGCACCCTTGTTTCACTTTACAGACCTGTAACCTTCTAATGGGATAAAGGCATAAAGAAATGCATTTTATCAGAATGCAGTCTTCAATCACCCACCCACTCGAGGGATTTTGTTCCTTAAAACATACGGTAAAAAAGTTTTACCACGTTCTCAAATACTCGATTAAGCAACAGTTTGAAACTTTTTCAACGCTCACAAATGCTCATTTCCTCCATACTGCTTAAAAAAAAGTGCAACTAGCAGTTTTTGTGTCATAGAGTTGCTATTTACACTATTGAGAATGGCCATTATGGGTCTGTGTAATGTGTGACATCTGTTTCACTCCACAGGCCTGTTACCTTGTTGGTTGGGGGATAAGGGTGGATTTTTGAGGTGGAATTAGTGAGCATTCCTCCAAAAAACTCTCTGTAAACTTCAAAAAAATATCAAAATTTTACCAAAAAATCATCAAAATTGGTCATTTCCTAATGCTCTTTTCTCAAAAACCACACCTGTAGCTGAAGAGTTTCTTACATTGTCTAAAGGTGAATTCATCGCTCTTTATCGTGGTATCATAGTCATTTTCTTAGCTAATGGGAATTACCCATTAAAAATATTTTTGGCGGTATGATGATAGCAGATGTGCACTGGAAACTTTTAAACACACTTCATTTCCTGTAGAGTGAAATGGGTGGTTTCCGTAATAGGAAATGTTTCAATATTTTTTCAGGATCAACACCATTTTTGTCCACTGTCCAAAAGGCTCTGTGGTCACGAATTGGCAAGCTGCCCTCTCAGTATTCAGTGTCTCAGCTGCTTGACACATGGGAGATGAGTGTACGGCAGGCGTCGTCTCCAGCTTCCCAACAGTTGCAACAAGCTGCTGCAGAAAGCCCTCCTCCCTCTGCACCTCCTGCAACCGCACCTCCTGCATCTGCGCCTCCAGCATCTGCGCCTCCTACACCTGCACCTACTGTAACTGTGCCTCCTCTCGCACATCAGCCAACTGCACAGACAGTAGCAATGGGATTGTAGAAAAGTCTGGCTGGAAAGCAGCTGCTAGGAGAGGGGAAAGGTCAATTAATATTTCTGATCATGTGCTTTTATTCACCGTATTGGCTGTGACTCATTTTAACCAGGGTGTTTATTCCTATCCATCCAGGATAACTAAAATGATCTTAATTATTTTTGGCTCCTGAATGAAAAGCCTAAAATTACATCTGTTGACAGAAATGTTTTATCATTTTTGTCTATTATGGTATATTGTTGACATATTTGTCCTGCTGATTTGTTTCTATTTATATTAATTTTCTATTTGTATCGTATTCTTGTTTATGTTTGCAATAAAAAGGAAAACATTTTTGATAAAATATGAGGCACTTATGTAGTCAAACATCCAGTCAAACATCAGTAATTCTACAGTATCTTTCATTTATAATTCTCCATGGTGGTCTAGGTATCTCCATGGGCAGTGATGTAGCCAGAGGGGTCTTCGATATCTGGACCCCTCTACCCCTCAAATTTGGACTTGGATTCTTTAAAAGCTTCCCAAAGATGAAGTTATATTTGTATTTTTTTAAACTAAGAGTGTTTACTTCATTTATTATCCAGTTTGAGCAACATTTTCAATAAACAGGTTTTTAATATTAAAAAAATATGGGTTTTGTATTCCTTCAGATGTTCCCAAAGCTAAAATTTTAATATATCAGCCGTTACACCTCCGTTACAATTGCACTCATTCTAAATTAAATTGCCTCAACACATAAATTTGCTCCTAATTTTCCACCAGAGGATGTGGAATATAACATCTTTATGTGGCAGTTTAGGAAGTATTATTAATGTGTATTACTTAGTGGGGAATGTTGCTCATGCTTTTCAAACATGAACTGAAATTTCCAAAAGGCCCTACCTGCAGGGATTTGAGGCATCAAAATTTTAGGCATATTTCTGGCATTTTTTCAGTTGACAATTATGTGGTAACCACAAAAATAATGGTATTTGTTTTGAATGTTGATGCCATTTCTTGAAATGAAGGATGTTTAAACCTTGGTTCTTGTGTTGGTATTATTTGTAAAAGACAAAGACTTACACTTGAGTATGAGGCTGAAAATTTAACTGACTTGGTCATGTCTGAGAAAGCTTTTGTCAAAATTATAACTTTGAATGAAACGTTATTTAAACCTATTTTTCAAGGGAGAATATTATTAAAACGTTTTGGCCAACTTCTGAATTTTCACCATCTAGGTATATGGAGTGCTATAATTTGTATGCTCAGTATGCCAATGTAATTAAGGAAAAACTTTCATCAATTCATTGATCACACTGCAATTTTTATCATTTGTTTTAGTGAATATGTAGCTAATGGATTACTTAGCCCTGTTAATCTACAATGGTCTCATTTATAATGCATTTAATTTTATTATTTTTCAATTCATGCAATACAGAAATTGGTATTGCCATTAATTAACTTCATGGCTGACATGGCGATTTACATTTCAAAAGGTAAGCTTCACTAACTATCCATTCAAGGCAATCATTCATTAGAAGCAGACACTTGGTGATAATTACATCCATATCTTTCAATTTCTCATCTGAATTTAAGTACAGTTTAGAGATACATTCCTGTGAATAGAAAAAAAATCCAATTTGATGTTTCACTAGGTCTATATGAGTTCCTGAGAAACTTGAGCTGGATTTCCAGCGGAAATATCTCATTGTCTTTCGTGGTAGAGACAGTTGACTAAATAGGTCTTCCCTTCATTTAGCTGTGTTTCTAAGTCTTGATCTTCTCGACTCTGGGAATTTCGTGGTTAATTTAGATTTAAAAAAATGTTGTGCTCTTTCAATGATATCCTTTTCCTGGTCGGTAGATTTTTGATGATTTAAAATCAAGAATGCATTCAACCAGTTAAAGAGTACAATGGAAAATGTGTCCTTGATATTATCAGAACATATCTGATGGCGAGCTACTTGATGCAAGGGTTAGAGTAAAAATTTGAGAGGCTGAACCAGCATTTTTATCTCAACCAAAATAGTACTGATTTTGCTGAATAAATCAGCTTTAACCTCCAATTATGTTGACAGATTTAATGAGGTTATTTAATTTTTTAAATAATCTATCAAATTGACTTTAGTTCTTGAAAAAGGCTGTTTCAGCTACACTTGGCTGAAAAGGCCCCAAAATGCTACTATAAGAGGTTCTCACCCACTGACTGCTACTACTCCTTAGGTGAAAATTGATTCCAACACCACTTGGACCTTAAGATTTTGCCGTGAGTGGATACATATAACATTGCCATCATCAAGATAAACCAATGCAGAGAAGCTCTGAAAACCCTGCATCATGAACTATTTTATTCTAACTTGATTTTTCATTTTAATTGCCCTAATAATTTTCATAATGCTCTCCATTTATTATCATCCTGGATGATTCATTGGTCCTCCCTGCATAGGGCTGATATACATCAGATTTCGCGGACAATCCGCGATTTTATGCTAGAAGACGAATGTCCTGGACAAAGAGATAAAATTCCACGAAAGCAGTGAGTGCTAAAAAGAAGTTTTAATTATGCAATATGGACAGAAGAAAGGAACAAGCTGGCATTAACTTCAGTCAATGCAACGCTCCAAATTCAGTAAAACATGAAAAATATAAGTTGCACTGCTTTTCACAGACTCATTCAGAATCAGAGCAAGTTCCTTTCTTCTGTTCAACGCTCAGAGAAATATAACTGGTGCAAAGCTTAGTTTTAAAATAGATGCCAACTGTAGCAACTTTGGACTCTTAATAACGGACGCGGACAGCAGAAAATGCATATTTTTGTCCCAATTACCTCCAATAGCGGACACATCACGTGCTATCCTGTGAAAATTTCTCTTCCTGCAAACAAAAAAATGCCATTTCTTGAAAGCCTATTGCTTACAAAGGACTTATCCTGGAAAAAAACATCGAACAATTTTGGAGAAACACCTTGTTGGTCTACTGGTTGGTGCTCCTTCCTTTTTTTATTGCCACGCATTCCATACCGTGGGTGTTGTGGAATTATCAGTATGGGGTTCTACTGACTACCGAGGGAAGATGGTTGTGTGGGAAGAGAGAGATTGAAAGGGAAGGAAGATGCTTGGAAGCAGCAAAGCAAGATGAAGTCCTTAGGGTGATGTAGATAAGGAAGTTAGAGAAATGGAGGAGGCTAATTGGGGACCTCGCTACTTCAATTCCCAAGCTTTATGTGCCTACCAAGCAAATGCTTCAGTCCGGCAGGGGTACGGAATTTCTGCAGAATTGTCTTTGAATCATATGTTTTGGTGACTGAGGCCCGACCTGGCACCTGGATACAAAAGACCTGCAAGCGGACACGAGAGCCAGGTGGCTCTCGCCTGGGTATGTGGGATAGTAAGGGAGAGAGACAGACCCGAATGCACATAACTGTAGAAGTACGCCGGACACGGGGGTCAAACGATAGAAATCAATGCAGATATTCTGCGCTATCCGGATATTGAAGGAAGAGGGGGATCATGAGCGCTGGCACAGGCTTTTACAAAGTAGGGGAACTTTTGTACAAAGTAGTGCGAAAGTCGGAGTGTTAAAGGGAAGAGGAGGGGTATGTATGACTGTGGCCCGCTAGGTTAGTCAGATTTCTGACACTATAGCCTCAGTGTCTCCTTTAAATTTCACCAGGTGATAGGTGAAGACCCAGGAATATGAAACTGCTTGGGCATCATACTTCAAAAAGTATTTGCATTTCATGGCACCGAACAATGGCTGAAAAAAGGAAAAGGCTGTGTTTTCGTGAGAAAGTTGACATTATGCATGCATCAGATGAAGAGACGTTAAGTGTTCGTGCAATTGCAGAGAAATTTGGCATCGGGAAGATGCAAGTAAGTGGCATTCTTAAAAGCAAGGGGAGACTATTGAAAGAATGTGCTGAGAACAAAAGTGAAAACATCAAGAGACAGTTTCCAAAAACTGACGGGCTGGCAATTGATAGCCTCACGAGTGGTTTTGTAGAGCACGTTCATTTAATATTCCAATATCTGGTCCATTAATGCAAGGTAAGGGAATCGAAATTGCAAAAGAAATGGGTGTCTCTGACTTTAAGGGATCGAATGCCTAGCTTGAAAAATTTAAATTACGCCACAACATATTCAAAAGTGGGTGTGGAGAAGCAGCTTCCGTGAGTGAGAAAACTGTGCAAGAGCAGAGGTCCAAACTAAAGGATTTGTGTAAAACTTACAGTGAAGGAAACATTCAACTGAGATGAGACCGGAGTTTTCTTTCGTGCATTACTGGGGAAAACCATGTGTTTGAAGAATGAAAAGTGTTCAGGTGGAAAAGTTTCCGAAGAAAGAGTCATGTTATTATTATATGCAAATTTGATCAGTGAATTTGAAATGCCACTGGCGATTGGAAAAGCCTTCAGACCACGATGCTTTTTGAACATAAATGTAAACAATCTTGGTGTTCACTGGTATGTGAACAAGAAAGCATGGATGACTCGTGATAACAAGACTGACTGGATTACAGAGTTTCACCAGAAAATGGGCAGGGAGAAAAGAAAGGTTATTTTGTTCCTCGATAATGCTTCATCCCATCTGGACTTAAAGTTAGAAAATGTGAAAATACTTTTTTCCCCTCTTAATATGACATCTTTTTGTCTGCCTTTGGATCAAGGGGCGATACAAAACTTCAAAATCCAACACAGAAAAAGGGTACTGAGGCATATTTTATTGAAAATTGAAGAAAAAAGTGAAGCAAATGAAATATCAGAAAGTATCACTATTCTCGAAGCCATTCTATGGACTATTTCATCAGTGAATGATGTTCAGGGAGCAACTGTCCGTAATTGCTTCATTAAGGCAGGATTCAATTACAATGAGGAAGACAGTAATTCTATGATAGAGAGCGGGAACTCTGACCAAGAAGAACTGGAAATGCTAATGAAAAATTTTGTGGGTGAAGTAGAAGAGGAATATGCAATAGATGAGTGCTTATGCACAGAAGACCAATCCCTCAGTACAAACAAACTTATTTCTGAGGCAAAAATGGGTTCTCGCGAATGTTTATGCTAAAAGAGTATTGTTTCAGTATTTAGTTTTGTTTCAATATTTGTTTTAAATTTGCTTACGATAATGAAGATTCCATAAGTCATTACAAGGACAACAATTAACAGTATTTTCATTACGAATGTTTATGATGAAAGAGCATTGTTTCAATGTGTAGAAAATAAAAAAATTGTTGAAAGGTATCAAAATTCTTACATTTTTATTAAACGATGCAGTTACAGCACATACAAACTGCGCCGTAATTGTCCGGACAGCAGCCCCCTCTGAATAGCGGACACCTCTGAATAGCGGACTTTTTCTGGTCCCATGCATGTCAGCAATATGGAGCATTGACTACATACCTGGAATATCGCGCCATATGCTGTGGCATTATGATTGGCAAGTTGACAAACAAATTGCATTGAATATACAAATCATTCACATGCACAGTAAGAACGGCGAGGAGAGAGTTCTGTTTGGTAAACGCTTGTTTTCAGCTAAGATTTTGTTCATATGAATTACTGCTTCCTTAATTCTATGTTGGTACTATTACAAGAAGATCACATCACTGTGCCCAAATAATCCAGTCCATAATAATCATTAAGGTTGAAGAAAGAGAACATCGTTGATGGTTGCTGCTTGGTTCGAGCTTCACTTGTGACAGTTCTGTTTGGTAAACACTTGTTTTTAGTTAAGATTTTGTTCATATGAATTATTGCTTACTTAATTCTATGTTGGTACTATTACAAGAAGATCAAATCACTGTGCCCAAATATTCCAGTCCATAATAGTCATTAAGGTTGGAGAAAGAGAGAACATTGTCTACGGTTGCTGCTTGGTATGAGTTTCACTTATGAACGCAGTGAAACCTCACTTTTGCGCCTGTGCAATTTATGTTTTCCCTTGATTTATGACATTTTCTTGATTCAACAACAATAATTGTATTTTTGTAATGCAATCCTATAATGCTCTTCACACTTTCAGATTTTTAAATATCCCATGGTTTATAAGGAGCAAGATGGCAGTCCGCACACTGAACGCTTACCAATGAACGACTGACCCCGAGTTTGAAGCCGAATAAAAGAGAATGCCTGGGTCAATTGTAGCGAAACAAATGTCCACTTGTAGCCTGTTTTACTTTCTGCTGCAATCAATATGTTTCCATTGCTGTCAAAATTCTTCTAATGGTGTGACAATGAAAGAAGAGCCCACTTTTAAAGTTGCCGGGAGAAATTCCGAAATTTGTCGGATTACTACATAATTAATTTAGGAATAATTGCCATTAGACTTTAATACGACATCCACCAAACCTTTGTTATGATTTCTGGGAGTTTCAATTTTTTAACTTTATTTGTTATAGGCGATGTTAATTTTGCGGACAACTTAATTCCTGTTCATACCAGCCGTAGACCTGATCGTGACACTGTGACTTTCGTATTGAATTCACCATTACTATCCCAGCGCTTCTGGAAACATGAAGCAATTTGAATAATTGATTGCAATTTTTTATATCACATTTTAGCTTGGAATGTGCATGTGTTCAGGAGAATGTGCTGTGTGAATGCACGGTATACCGGTTAAGTTGAATTTTCTTTAAAGAAAAGGCACTTCACACAGCTGCAAGATTTTGGATTTGATGACTTTCAGGCATCACATGCCTGTATAGACCGTTTCAAAATTCAGTGTGGTATTGTCTAAAACAACATCTGTGGTGAATCAGGAAGCAAATGTCCTCAAACAGTTTCTCACTGGTAGTGTCCAACTTTGAATAATCAGGTAGATTATTCAAAGTATAATATGACTTATGATATCCTGCCATACATCCAAGACTTCAAAAGGGATCCTAGTTTGGGGACAAACACAGCAAAGCTTGCCTCGCTGTTTTGTTGAGAGCTAATGCAGATGGCATTGAGAGATTGAAGCCCTTTGTTTTAGGAAAATCTAGATATCCACATTTTTTTGCAAGCGAGTGTAGCCAGTCCGGCAGTACAGCGAAAGGATTTTAATGGTGAAGTTAAAAGGAGAGCCAACAGACGCAGTGATCATGCTGAGCTACATGCCGATGTCTAGTCATACAGAAGAAGAAGTAGAGTAAGTCCATGAGCAAATTGAAGAAGTTCTCAGAGTAGTGAAGGGGAAAGACAACCTCATCGTCATGGGAGACTGGAACACAGTGGTAGGAGAGGGAAAAGAAGGAAATGGTGTAGGACATTTCTCTTTGGACAAAAGAAATGCCAAGGGAGAAAGACTGGTAGAGTTCTGCAACAAGAAGAATGTGGCAGTAGCTAACACTTTGAGCACCATCCACGTAAGAGGTATGTACACATGGAATATGCCAGATGCAGGTGTGATGCAGGTGCAGGAAACACACGGAAGATGCCAGGCAATATTCCCAGATACCAAATAGACTACATACTTGTTAGAGTCAGATACAAGAACCAAGTCAAGCAGTGCAAGAGCTATCCCGGTGTGGATATAAACAGTGATCACAACCTAGTAACCATGGACAGCCACCTTCGATACAAGAAAATCAAGAAGATAAAATGTAAACCAAGGTGGGACATGAAAATATTGGCTGAAGAAGGAAAGGGAGATAGATTTGCCACAGCCATAGGCAGTAAACTAGAAAATGAGGATGAAATTGGCATCAAAGAAAACAAAAAAAAAGGGATGAGCTGAAGAGGACAATCGCAAAAGTAGCAGAGGAGCAACTGGTGAGTCAGGTGAGCCAACACTAAGAAGCAATGGATAATGACAGGTATCAGGAAACTAATGGAAGAAAGAAGGAAATACAAGAACCCCAGAAACGAAGGTGAGGAAACCCTTTACAAGAAACTGAGAAACCAAGTCAATAGAGAATGCAAGAAGGCTAAGGAGGATTGGGTCGAAAGCTGCAGCAAGGAAGTCAACAAAAACATGAAGAAGGGACCCACCAAAAAGGCATTCAAGCTAGTAAAGAAACTCTTTAAAAAGAGGAAAGCGAGAAGCAACAACATCAGGGATGCAAATGGAAATATGCAGATAGAGGATGAAGACATTGGGAATGGATAAAAGCAATACATCGAAGAACTCTACCAAGGGCCAATGCCTCTGGAAGGAAACCGACTAAATAACTAAAGCAAGGTTTACAAGGAAGAATGGGGCCCACTCATACTGAGGAGTGAAGTTGATAGAGCAGTAGGTGACCTCAAGAAAAACAAAATACCCCGAGCAGTCAACATAAATGGAGAAATCATCAAATTACACTGAAGGAAAGCCAAACCTGTATAAGATAATAAAAATTAGCCACCAAAGAGTAACACTTCCAGAAGACTTTCAAAGGAGCGCAGAGATTGTGATACCAAAGAATACAAGGACTGAGATATGTGAGGAGCACCGAACTTTGAGTCACATGCATAAAAAATATCCCCCTGAATACAAGCTGAAGAACGGAAAGGAAAATTGAAGAAAACCTCTCGGAAAATTAGTTTGAATTAGGTAGATCAGGGGTATCAGGGGGCTGCCTGAGAGTAATGGCTGAGAATACAATACATGTGAACAAGTCATTATGTGTCGCATTAGGGGACCTGGAGAAAGCCTTTGACAGTGTTGAGTGGAACAAGGTGTTCAGACTGCTCAAAAAACTTGGGATGGATTACGGCGACAGAAGAATAATCTACCAAATATACTGGAAACAAGTTGTCATGAGGAAAATGAGAGACGTAAGTCAGATAGAAGCTAAAATTAGCAAAGGAGTAATACAAGGATTCAACCACTCACCAGCACTGTTCAACATGTATGTGGAGGAGGCCTTTCTAGAAGCACAAGAAATTGGATTGAGTGGGATAAAGCTAAACGGAGAAGAAATAAATAGGTATGCTTCGCAGATGATATCACAGTCACAGCTGGAAATTGAGATGATCTTCAAAGGTAACTAAACATAATGGGCCAAGCTCTCCAAAAATACAACATGAAAATAAATAAGATGAAGACTAAAATCCTATAATGTGGAATTGATAATGGAAATGTGGAAAAAAAATCTTAGCATGTGGAATAGATAATCTGAATGTGGAAGTCAACCTGAGAGGAGAGAAATCAGAGCAAGTGGATTCCTTCACCAATCTCGGAATTCCCATCATGTGGGAAGGAAGAAGTATAACAGACATCAAGAAGAGAATAGCTCAAGCTAAGATGGCATTCTTGGAAAAAAGACGAGTGCTGCACTCAAAGAAGATAGGACTACAAACCAGGAAACAATGTGGAAACATTTGTGTGGAGCATGGTACTCCATGAAACAGAAGCATGGCCCATTGGAAAAGCTGCCAGAATAGAATAGAAGCCTTCAAAACCAGGTGCTGGAGGAGGATGCTGAAGATAAAATGGTCAGACAAAATAAGAAATGATGATGTGTACAGAAGATTAGAAGAGGAAAGTATGGTGTGGAGGACCATATGGAAAAGAAGAACCAGATGGATTGGACCCACTCTGAAACACAATGGGTTTGTGAAGAAGATAATCGAAGGAAAAATTTAGGGAAAAGTCCCCAGAGGAAGGCTCAGGAATAAGTTCTTGGACCAAAGAAAGAGGAAAGTACATAGGAAGAGATACCTGGAGGTAGGGGTACTAGCATTAGATAGGGAAGGGTGGAGGGCTGAAGTCAACCAATCTAAGGATTGAACAACCAATGATGAATACTTTCTTCCTTTGGCTTCCTCAAAAGTGTAAAAGAGTGGTTTCACTCATGAACGTAGCCAGGGTTCATGCTTGTTAAGGGTGGGGGGCAGGGCACCCTTCATTAGCTGCAGATTTATGTTATGAGGGATGGGGAGGGGGTGGTCAGGACATCATCCGGTCTGGCTCTGTTGAGCAAATGTGGTATGAAATATCATGTTTAGGGGGGTCAGCCCTCCCCTCCCTGCCTCTCCCTGGCTATGCCCATGGTTTCACTTAAAATCTTTTCTGTTGCTATATATATTGTCTTCATCAATTTAGAAAAATGATGCAATGTGTCATTCTTCCAAATATGGGGTAGTTTCACAATTGATTTATGAATTTTAAGTTAATGTTTCTGAGAGGCTATGCTGACCAAACTTCCCACTGTCTTACAAGATTCTTTTTGAGGAGTGTGTAATTTACATACAAAATTTTTCCATGCTATTGTAATGCCATGGTTCTACCTTTCGAGTCTGTGGTTAATTAAGCTGATTTCATCTTTTCCAGAAAATTCATTATTTCATTGGCACGTTTTTGAGGTTAGATTAAAAACTCAACTGAATTTGAAGGTTTAACAGCAGGTTTAAGTCAACAACATTCTTAAAATGATTTTGACATCATATAATATGGTATAATTATTTGCCTATTAATTCCAGTGTTGTTTGAGTGAGCAATAATTTTAAATTGGAAATCAGATATGTAGTTATATTGGCTGTTAAAAAAACCTAAAAATATACCAATTTATCACAAGATTTTCTGTTGAAAAATCAGAGATCTGCTATGTTTTCTATTGAATATTTCTGTTATAATCCTTATGACTCTTCTGTGTAAAATCACCATGTCCTTTCTTTGAAATTTGTCTTCCCAATAAATGATCCCAAATGACCCATTACATTGAAAGAAGGAGAAATTAGATACTCTATTAGTTTTCTTGCCCATATATAGTTCTCAGGACTCCACATCAAATAAATTACCCAGTATGGTTAGTAAAATAAAGATTTCGAATTATTTTCTTGAATTTTATTTCATTGATTTGATCATAAGGTGATTATTATTATTAATCTACCAGTTATCGGTAGGTTATATTGAAACTCTGAGAAAATCTTCCTGTTTTTCGCAAGTGAAGTGCCTTATTTCATCTCTGCATATGTCCCACCCTTTCTCATCCTGTCCATTAAACCTATTCTCCTTCCCCTCCCCGTCTGCCCAACGTCCTTCCCTTTTTCATGGTTTTGAGCTACCCATCATCCCTCATCATCCCCACCAGCCACCTACCCAATGTCCTCCTGATCTCATCCATAAGCTTCCTTTCCTCGACCACCAAACCAAGCACTACCTTGATGGTCTGCTTTTCCTTCCACCACATCTTCTCTATCTTTCTCCAGACCCACATCTCGAAAGGCTACAACCTATTCGGTTTGTCCTTTCTCAGTGTCTACCTTTCTGCCCCATACAATGCAACACCACATATCAAGCTCTTCACCAGCCTCATCTCAATGTCCTTATCCAAGGTCCCTGTCATCAGCTCCCTTCTGCTTCTGAACGCTTCCTTCGCTAATGCTATTCTCCACCTTATGCCTCTGCTCCTATATTTCCTCCAGCACACTACCCACATGAAGAATTTAAAGTGCCCAAGTAATTAGAACGTTTAGTAATAGAAGGGAGCAAATGATGGGGATCTTGGGTAAGAATGTAAAGAAGTAGCTGGTGAAGAGCATGGCATTGTATGGAGTATGGCATTGTATGGGACAGAAACATGTACATTGGTGGAGCAAAGATTGTATAATAGGTAAGTTTAAATTTTTAAAGAGAAAGAAATAAATATTTTTAATTAAGGCATAGTTTTTACTGAAACAGATAGCAAATAATTTTTCAGAACACTATTTAATTTTTAGCAAATATAGTATTCGATTATTTGAGCTATTTGTTTATAGTTGAGAACGTTATTTGAATTCAACTATAATGAAAGCTGTGCAGACTGTGTGTTCCACCATGAGCTGATTTCCCAATACAATAATTCAATTTGCAAATCTAAAGTCAGTAATGGGTAAAGTATCAGTAGAAGAGGAAGAGAGGCGTCTACCTCGCCGTAGGAAACCAACAGGCGGGTCCTTAATTTATTAAACCCGGTTATCCCGTTGGGGGAAGGATAAGAGTAAAGGAAGGGCCGTGGTAAAGGACCGCCGGCACCCTAACGCAAAGTACAGCGTTCGGGCACGCTTACGAAATCTGGTTTTTGATTACTCAAGGGGTGGTCAGCCAAACTAATTAAAAGTGACTCTTTACGCCCCTTTTTTCTGGAAGCCAGAGCCCCTTTGATCACCGGAGGGCGGCACCCCGATCCAGGGCACGACCCCATCCAGGGACGCGATAAAGAACCGGAAGCCCCTCCGGAATCAAAAGTTCGCACCACGACAAGGCAGGGTTAATGGGTGGTATACGCTTATCTGATCAGGCTCCAACCATGCAAGGCGCATCAATATTTGCCGAAAATGGAGTGAACATTCCTTTTCAAACTAGATAAAGTATCTAGTGAAATTTCTACATCTTCATATATTGACAAAGGTCTTGATAATTCTCACACCTTTTAGTTACACCAAAACGCTCAGAATGGTGGCCATGGCCAGGGATCCCAAAAAGTGAGTAATGCCCGTTCCCATCACTTGAAGATATCAGGAGCATTGATGGAGAAACAGCTGTAGGTACTACATCCTCATATCAAGTACCTATCTCTTCCCGGAGTGGAGGTAGGATTTTGGGACTCTTTCATCGTGGGCCCCCTCTCTGAACACTTCGGTGGTAATTGACTTTGTTGTCCCATACAATACTGCAAAAAGGGACAGTATTTGACGGTCAACAGTTCAGAAAGTCTACTGACTGGATTGATGAACCGCCATGAAACAGGTGGTTGAATTGTATCTCAGATGACCGATAAAAGACTTCTTCACCCCACGTAGCCATAGGGTGTATGGCTCCAGATGTTTGGGGGCGCATCACTAAAGGACAAGTTTAGATGCATTATGGTCGCTTCATGTACTCCCTCCCCCACTGAGATCCAAATATCTCGTCCCTCTCCCTTCAATTCGGACTTATTCTATGCCTTCGCTTATTCACTTATTCTGGAAATTTTGATTGATTTTGAATGGAACTCATATATCTGGCAACGTTTGATTCCTGAACCTTAGCACAAAGAGCAGGTTTTTGCAACAGGTACATCGACTTCTTTTATTTAGGAGATATCACCTGACTAGTTTTTGCCCAGGGATTTTTGTAGCATCATCTTGTCAGTGCCAATGGCTTATTGGGGAACATCAAGGGAAAAGAGAGAAATGGTGAGGACCTAGGATCGGGGACTGCGTCATCAAAACCATTTCGATGTCATAACATCCATTTCATCTAGATTTTGAAGTCAAATTATATCCTCTCTCGCATCGCCACGGATAGAAAATTCTAGCCTTAACAAATTCCAGACCCGACTGTTAACTTGAAATAGGCTGGCTATGGGTCCAGGTGGATTTTCTCTGAAAGCATGAATCACTGTGGGAGGAGATGCACAGTTTCGCTTCCCTCTCCACCTAGGGGCGATCCCAGGAATTTATTTGGGGGGGGGGGGGAGACTACCACTAAATTATGGCAATTTTCAGTCATCCTAAAAACACTAAAAAAAAAGTTGCATCATTATATCTATGTAATAATGAGCATAATAATAACTATTATACTTTTCAGATCAGTGATCTGAGTGTTTAATGTTGTATTTGATAATTACATCTAGTTGTTAAAATTGTTTTGTAAAACCCAACATTTTCGGGGGGGCATGTATCCCCTTTATCCCCCCTGGGATCGGCCCTGTCCCCACCCGATCCTCGTAATCAGTTGAAGACTCAAGCGTCGTAAAGTTTGAGTCACAGGTAAATCAAGTGCGAACGTCACGTCTTCGGCGACTGTCATTTCTCACACGCAAACTGGACGACCACCAAGCATTCGTCGCGGAACTGAAACGTCCGAGAGAATCGGAGGGGAGTGGAGAAACATAGGGGAAGGGCGAGCATGCGCAGATGAGCGATGCCGTTTGCAGGGGGGAGGACCCCTCCTACCTGCCCCCCCACCAACCCACACTCTCTGAAACACACACTCGGATATCCTTTCTACTTTCTCCCCCGCCAACTTTTTCCCAGACGCCACAGGGGTCGGCGCGCAACGAAAGCTCCCCACAAACCCCGTCGCGCCACCCCCTCTTCCCCCTCGCCGCGCAGGTAGCGCCATTACCCCTCCCAGGACGTCACCCCCCCAACCGCCACACCCTTCCCCTCCCCGTTCGCTCGGCCTCCAGCTCCTTCCTCTCTCACAGACGCAGCTTCTGCCCCCCGGGCGCGAGGTCGCGCCTCTCGCCTTCCCATGGACCCTTGCGCGGCGGAACCCGGAGGAACCGTCCCCCGACCGACCCCGACCAGACCCCAGTGGTGATGATGTGATGGAGACGGGACTCGTGGGGCGAGACGGACGGCGGACTGCCGTCGACTGAATCGCTCGAAGGCAGAGAGTGGAGGGAAAGAGAGAGGTAGATAGACAAAGAGTAGGAGATGCTTCGGTCCGTGCTGGCGCTCGTCGCCCCGGTCTTCGTGCTGGCCGTGGCGCGAGGGGCCGCTGAGGAGGCGGCGGCCGCGGCCTCCGGGGACGAGGGACACCACCCCCAGCAGCAGCACGTCGGAGGCGAAGGCGGCGGCAAGAAAGGTGAGGAAAGACGATGTCCTGAGATTGGACCCTCATCGGACCCATAGCTGCTAATCACTCACCCGGACGTCTACCGTGGAACGTGGGTTGTCCGGCATTTCGGCTTCCAAAACTATTATCCCTGTCATTGATTGAATTGGATGACCGCGATGGTGGAATTGGCTGCGATGTGCGTGGTAAACTTGATGGGAACGCGCGGTCCTGGAATTCCGAGGATCTTTATTTCAAGTCCCACCTCGGGCATGGCTGTTGTCTGTTTCTTAGGATTGATGCCTTCGGTTAGACGGCACCATGTTGGTAATGTTCATAATCGAGGCACCCAAAAATAAAAATTTACGGCTATTGGGAAATTTCTGCATCAAAGAGGACAAAAACACGAGTCAATATGAAGACGATTCTTGTTGTTCATGGATTGACGTCCATTTAAACTCCTCATTCGTTGACCAAAATACCGTAATTTCCTGCGGAAGACGATTGGAAGGCCTTCCTATGGTGGCCTTTCGGTGCCTCGGCTATTATTCCCGAGGAAATCGCGTTTTGACTCGTTCACAGAATGGAATTACTCAAAAATATTTGGCCCAATGTGTTACACCAAATAGCTGAACACGTTTGATGGAATCGACGATGTGCTCAGGTACATTTTACAATTTTTTATAGAAAATTAAGCGTTTAGCACTGAGAAATACGGGTATCTGTTGCTGGATTATCTCAAATTGACCTGTCATCACCAAACTTTCTACATTGGCATGTATTTGAAACTGCGCCCATGGGCTTCCATTAAAATATGAAAATCATATGGTAGCGTAAATAATTTTGGGCTTTTTTAAAAGTACACTAGTCACTAGAAACATTCTCCGGAGCGCCAAACGTAATGCATCTGGTCTATTTCTCTGCGTCTTTGGACTGTGTGCCTGTCACCAACTTCAGTTTAGAACTCTGGTCTGTGAGAGATAGTAGTAATAATCCTCCCACTAATGAGGGAAGGTTTCGATCGCCATCCATACGATCCCAAAACATAGAACAATTGTTCCCTAAGAGTGATAATGAAGTGCTTTTAACAGATAATTGGTTGCTGGAGAGGAGATGTGGTCCTTATTTACAGCTTCCTATTGTAATTTAAATATGCCCCAAACTCGCACATCATTCAGTAAATTTTTACCTTTGCGCTAATAATCAATTTATATTATAGTTGCTAATGTCACTGTAGGCCTCTACTTCAGGATATTTGATTGTTCAATTGTTGAGTTCTTTTGAAAACGTACGGAAAGGGTAGCTTATGTAGTAGGAGTGGAAAAGATTATACCTAAATACCCTTTGACTTGAAGTCAATTGAATGGATTGATCTGGTAATGTGGTAATTTTACGCAGTAAAATATATGCGATGCAATTACTGTCTCTTGGTCATTTATTTGTTTTATGACGTTTTGCTTTGTTTATGCCTTGCTTTAATGGCTTCCAGCTTAAGTCGGGATGCACCATGGGTCACTGCCCTCCAAGAAAGAAATAAAATATCAAGTGCTTACTAAAAGGACACCAACGTGAGAGCAAGACAAGCTTTTATAGTCAAGAATTGATTATGTGCTCCTAAGTTCGATAAAAATATACATTACGAGGAGTAATACATGCATATATTCAGTGTTATTATTCCTCCACTTAAAATCAGTGTGGGTAGAAATAGACCATCATAGTTAGATGGATAGTTGATCATAGACTATGGCCAACAATGGAATCATCTCCGTATTAATTTCGTTCTTTAAAGACCTTTTCATTTGTTGCAGTTAACATTTAAAATTTTTTTATGGCTAATTAAGGGCTAACTAAAATAACAGTAACAATTTTCATGATACCAATGCAATTATATGAAATATTGTAAATGAAACAACGTATTGCGCTATTATTACGTATTTTTGTTTCTATATGCTCTACAACTTTCCCGATTGGTTAAGGAAAAAGTGACAATATCAATGCGTGAGCTTTTAAGGAAGACTCACATTTTCTCGTGAATTTATATATATAATAGTGGGGTAATTAATTACATTTTGTTAGCTCAGCAGAACTTTCAACGTCATTAAATAAGCTTAAAAATATAAGGCTGAGGATTAGGTATATATATCCATCAATGATAATGAGAATTAGGCCAATTATTGACATTTTACAAATATTTAATTTAATATTCTAATCACCTTTTTCAGCTGATATTATCCATGAATCAGTTATTTCTTCCAATTATCTTGTCTTTATATAACTTAATATGAATTGTAATTGTTTCTTCAGGTGCATCCTTAATTGATGTTGCCCTTTACATATAAATGGCGTTAAGCGCCTTGCGTGCATTTGTTGTCAAAATGATATCATAGAATTTCCGTGCCTCATCACGATTTTTTGTCCCTGCAATTATGACCGTACGAAAGAATTTGATAGTTTGATGACTTCCAAGTCAAATCAATCCAATATCCTAATCAACAGAATCAACTTCAGTGATTTCACGCATCCTTGTGATGTCGGTTCCATTCCGAGTGTTTATCAGGTAAAGCGAGCCTCCTCGAATTTATTGGATGTTTTAGTAATTTTGCATTAAAAGTGTGCTTGTGAAACTCAACGAACCTCGCGTAACTCAACAGAATCCGAGTAAATAACTACCGGAAGTGCACCGAGTTTCATTGGCTTCAGATATTGTCCACTCCACGCTAAAAAATCTGGATATATTTAGGGTCACGCTCTCGCAGTGGGATGTGTAAAAGGCTTCACAGTGAAAGAGACCAAAGGGAAACTGTGGTATTAGTGGCGGTAGCCGATGCTTGTCAATGGTTGGTCGTTTCTCCTCGGCTAATACGATTATCTGCGAGGGGAAACGCGTAAATATTTTTCGCTTCGTCACTTTTCGTTTAGCTTACCCACCTCTGCTAGCGCTCTCCGCGCGATGCAAGGGCATGAAACTCCGTCGGTCCTTACCATTGTGAGGTGTTTTGAGAGTGGAGTAAAAGGAAGGTAACTTACTTCTGTAGCCATTGAGTTTTCACAGTGGGGTAAGAGGACTTTTAACTTCCAATCTGTAGTTTATGTTCATAATATCTATGTATATATAGAAAAATGTTTGTCTGTCTTTTATACAATGCTATAGTTTTATTCCCATCGTGCTGAAATTTTGCAGGCTAATGGTTCAAGGCAGGAGAAAAATTGAAGGCTAATTTAAAAAGATCTTAGGGCCCCAAGAGGTCCCAAAAAGATACCCTTTGGTAGTCTACGCTATGTATTGGGTTTTGTGCGGTGGTTTTGTATTTTTGCTTTTTAAATCTACTTCCTCTCAAGATAGAGGGTTGGAATATTTTTACCAAATGACTGAAAATATGAAGTTTTTTATTCTTTAAATCAATTATCTTTTTCACCTCGTAATTGTCTGAAAAATCGCGTTTTTAGCTGCAATAACGAATATTTTTCTCTGCAATCAACAATACCTTATTTGCTTGACAACCAGATTTTGGTCCTTAATGCTTCTAAAATTCATTTTGCTTAGTTAAGCTGATTAGGAATGCTAAGCATTGAGTTTTTTGAAGTGTGTTTATTTTTTTGTTTTTAAAACTACTTTCACTCTAGATAGAGAGTTAAAATTTATTTTATCAGATACTCGAAAGCTTGATACTACTAATAATAGTAATAATAGTTGTATCATTCCCGAAAGAATGAAGTTTCTCACTTTTTCAATCGATTTTCTTTTACGCATTTTTCTTGACAACCAAATACACAAAAAAATCATCATAACCATTATTGATAACTCCTAAATGGAATAAATAATATAATTCTTTGTCTTTTACAAATCCAATCGGGAATACATGTACATTATTGATAGTTTATATCATCGGATCAAATCCTAAATAACTTAAATCAAATTCTGAATAGCTTCTTAACAAGTAAGCACTCACATTAAGTACTAAACAATAATGTTCTTTTAGCCTGGCTGTGCTTTTCGTGGCGATTCCCAGGGATTTATCTGTTTTAAATGTAACGATTTTTCGCCATTCGATACATAAAAGAGAGTTTTTACAACTACTAATTAACCCCTCTTCACTTATATGATAGGTTATGAGGAAAGTATGATCCCGAGCAACGCCGGGCAATTCAGCTGGTAATCATAAGTGTAATTAACACTTCGTCGGCCTCATTGAAAAACCTCGTAACTCCAAAAATACGACTTTGTTCTTCTATTAAAATTGGTTCATTTTTCCATGATCAGTTCTATCAAGTATTTTATAAAGGGAATAGAAAGGAAGGTTCTATTTGTTTATAGATGTGGTAATAATACCTCAGTTTATATAAATGATAACTCGGTTTTTGCTTCTTCTGTTAAAAGTAGGAAATTGTGAGTTATGTGGTTTGTTCATTAGGCTGACGACAAAACATTACGAGGACCGATTAGTTTTCAATAAATCACTTGTGGAATGGGAGTGGAAGAGGTCTTGCGCTTAAATTCATAAAATAACTTTAATATATATTGATCTTGGTTTTAAGTAGGTATCAATTGAAAATTCCTTTTTGGGAATATGAATAAGAACGTAATAAAGTAATTGAATCTCATTTATGTTGTAATCTGTGACTAAAATAATGAGTAATATCAATGGTTAGCGGCAGAGTTTCTCAGCCCCACTTTAGTTTGGATTAAATGTAAGTTAACTCGCTCAAAAATTTGAAGAGATGGGCAGTAATAAGAGGGTAGGCATGGGTTTTCGCTAGTTGTTTTTGACTTGATCATCTGAAAATTGGTGTTAAGGTCACTGAAAAGACTGAGCATAGGAATAACATTACGTGAGAAATTTCATTAAGGTGAACCTGTAGATAATAATTATTTAGGGAATACAGCTATGGAATTGTAAATCACTGTTTTTAGTTTTCTGGGTTCGATTCTCTGTCCTGGCGACTGATTTTTCCGCTGTGAATTTCACACAATTAACACTGTTTTTAGGTTTGTATGGTCACCTCTCGATTTGCATGATGAAGATCAGGTGCGAGGTATGAGAACATAGCATTCAAGAGAGATATATCTATAAACAAGGCTTAGAAAATCGAGAAATGGGTCGAAAATGAATGGAATAAATGTGAAGGACTGCCCTTATAAAAGAAACGTTTGCAACATTAGAGGATATCTGAATTAAGGAAGTTTAAGTCTGATAGTAAAGATCATATTACTTAATGCTTAAAAATTGACAAAAGCAAGATATGGGATAGTTGCTGGTTGTTCAAGTCTGCGCTTACGGTGAAAATATTAGGCAGATGGGAAGATGGGAGAAATCAAATGCCAGTTTGAGAGGTGAACATCATACCTGATAGTTGAAGACCTAAAGACGTCCATCGCATTGTACCAGAGAAAGTTGGCAGAGATACCTTGATTTTTGCATAAATTCGGTAGAGCACCTGGCTTTAACGTAGGTACTTCACCAGAAATTTCGTTTTACTAAGGTACAGTTAGTGTGAAATCGGTGTTAATTACTGGAACATTCACAATTCTGGGAATCAAACAGGCGTGGTGGCTGAGTTGAACTCTACGCCAGGGTTCCAGCTTCGAACCCGGGCAGTGGTGAATTATGTCAATACAAAATGCGAGGCATATATGATTGCTATAGGGTGAGAACTTCAAATACAGTGCGCTGTCCGTCAAATGGAACATGAAATTGTGGTTACATTGTTGCCTTTCGCTAAAAGTAGTCCGAAGCTGGCATCAGCAGGTTTTTCTCCTCCCTCCCATCGTTTCATCTTCGGTTGCCATCCTAGTACCTTGCCTAACTATCTGAAACATGAACTTTGTGTGGAACATATTCATGTAAAAATAACATCGATGATGAAATTTTTGTATTGGAGATAAGATAAGTATTACGGCCATAGCCCTGACATTGGACGGACGACATTATCAAACTTGTGTTATCAAACGTGACTAACTAGATCTAAATGTGATATAATTGATTCTTCCACGCATTTTCATAGGAGTATTGCTACTGTATCAAAACTCTGCACTGTCTGTGATAAAATCTCATACTCTTGATTTGATGCTTGCGTAATCAAGAGCCTTGAGAAATTTTGGAACTCCATAAAGAAGTCAATGTGATGTTTTGGACAAGCAACCACTCCTTAAATATTTGTGTTTAATTTTTAGTGGCGCACGGTGAAATCTCTCAGTCTGTGCACAGCCTGGATACTAGATTATCGATATTCGAGTTACTGGTTATTTTTCTTAATCTTTTCAATTCCTTCTTTGAAACGTCAAATGTTTATTAAAAGTGAGCGAGTGAAATGCGTGGAAGTATGAGTTACCAAGGGTGTGAATTCTTTCTGGTTTAAGGCTGATTTTTATTTTTAGCAATTGACATCGCTGGTTAAAGTGGAGAAGTAACTGTTTATATGAGTCAGAATTTGGCTCGATTTTTAATGTCAATCTCTATCCGATACTTTTCTTCATTATTTTTATGACCGCCATCCTATTTCATTCTGCGAGTGTCTATACAATTGATTGTAATTATCGCCATACCCTTGGGAATTTTCTAAGGAGTCAAACAGGCCATTTCGCAATTCAAAAATCAAAACTCAAGCAAAACATTTTCGAATTCACTCCTATGGATTTTTCTCCGCCATCTAAGTTCCTGAGGAAATTATAACCGTTTCGTCGAAAAACTATTACCAATGCGTGGATTTTGGAAATTTGAATGATATTCGAGGCGTTTAGTTGGTAAGGTTTGGAGGAATATTTTTATTTAACTGATTCTCATAAAATTCTACATTCTTCATT
Source organism: Ceriagrion tenellum (assembly GCA_963169105.1). Classification (NCBI taxonomy): domain Eukaryota; kingdom Metazoa; phylum Arthropoda; class Insecta; order Odonata; family Coenagrionidae; genus Ceriagrion; species Ceriagrion tenellum. The sequence continues at coordinate 22,864,327 of OY720632.1, forward strand.
TGACCTATCTTATCCCTGACCATTTATACTTAACCAATTTACGGATACTTTTTGAGGATTTAATAAAATCTACTTCAGATGATGGGCTTCAACATGGCACTTGTGGCAATATGACTTTGGATGTGTGTTAGAATTTGTATGTCAGATTCAAAATTTCCCGTATGATATCGATGTACGGTTTTTTCCTAATTAGTGGTGGCTAATTCAGCTCCTACTCACACTAGAGTACACATTTAGGGATCTTGAAACATGATCTCCCTAACTCAATTTCGTCTAGTAGTTTGCTCCTCTATGAAGATGTTACATCCTGTCTTCTTGAATCAAAAGACATACCACTGCTTATTGACCTGAGCAATACTTCCATGTCTGACATGACGCAATGGTGCCACTCAAATGATCTTAAAATTAACCAGCACAAATCATCATATCTGCAATTTTACAATAAAAGGAATCCTCCCTCCTCCAGCCTCCTACTCAAGATCAACGAGTCAACCCTCATCCGTTCCCAATCGGTCAAGTTCCTTGGCCTAATTATAAATGAGGACCTGGGTATGGTCCTCCCATATAAAGTCTATTATGAAAAATACAACATCTAGTATCTACCTCCTTAGGAAGTTAGCCTCCATTTGAAACCCTGAAAATAGTATTTCATGCAAAAATTCAATCTCACTTATCTTATGGCATTATGTTTTGGGGACACGACAGCCTTACCAAAAAGGCATTTTCCCTACAAAAGCAGGCCCTTAAGGCCATGCTCCACCTCCCCTCTTCTACTCCTGGCAGACCCCTATTCCAAAAGCATGCCATACTCACACTTCCCTCACTATACATCCTTAACTGTGCTTTATTTATCAAACTTAACCCAAATATTTTCCCCACAAATGACCAAATACACTCATACACAACTCGCAACTGTCATAATATTCATGTTAATCATCACTCCCGCTCATTAGCTCAGAAAGGCCCTCACTATGCTGCATCAGCAATATACAATAAATAACCTGATATCAAAGCCATTACATATTTTGCATCATTTAAGTTCAGCTTAAAGAAATTATGGAAAATGAAAGCTTACTATAGCATTGCTGAATTTCTGGGAAGCAACTGCAAGTGCTGTCAATAATAAAATGTATACATGTAATGTGTGTGTTAATGTAATGTAATTTTCTTGACGATTTCCATGTTACTTTGTAACCTACGGAAATAAAATGTATTATTATTATTATAGCTACGAACCATCAAATGCGACAGGTAGAAGTTTTTAATGCCGCAAACACGGAGATCATGTGGAAATATAAGGATATATTATTTTAAGACTTTAAATCATAAAATAATAATACCCTTTATTTTAAGTATTTTGCAATCAACGACCCTCTTAACCACTGAATAATGGCTAAAAATTCTCTGCGAGTTAAATTTGGTTTTCGAATAATAACGTGAATAACGAACTCCAAGTTCAACTGCACCGTCAAAAACAGTTGTATCGTCTTTTTTCAGATCAATTCGTTGGATATTTATCGTTTTTGCGCCACCTTGAAATTATTGTTATGATTATGGTAGTGGGTAACTAGGTTACTATTTAAACGTACTTGTAAATATCACGTGGATAAAATGTGAACCCGATGAAGTCCTTGAATTGGGAGTGTTTAACTAGTTCAGAATAATCACGAAGATTTGCGAGGAATGTTTAACAATATAATTTTTTTACTGGATATAATCAGCATTTTAAAATAGATACATGTGAGAACCAATTTGAACTATGAAATATTAGTTTGATCATAGAGTTATTTAAATCATTAATTGATATTTCCTGAAGCCTGATGAGATTCCACAGATGCCTCGGAGAGTTTAATGGTACTTGGATTGTGATGAGATATTTTGCAGGTATTCTACTCGTTAAAATAATCACATAAAAAATTCAATATACACAGAGCTACATTTGAATGAACTCTCACTTACTGATGTTAACGAATTTTTTTGTACCTGACTGGTAACTAGCATGAAATTAGGCTGGGGGAATGGTTTGTTCTTCAAGCACTTAGAGAAATCGGAAATGCAAGAAAAATGAACCATGCTTCAATTCGGAAAGAAGTTCTGGTTTCATACCGTAAAAGAATTGTAATCAAAGGAAAATTCAGTGCAGGATATTTTAAGACTAAAAAAGTATTTGCTAACCAGCAAACGTGACATTTAAACCGGCGAAACTTAAATGCGGGTAAAATTTTGATTCAATGGCCTAAAAATCACATCATTCCATTTCTGTGTGTGTTTTTGACATTTTTTCAATATGGCTGTGCTCCATATGCTGATTTCCATATAAATGGCATTAAAACAATTTATTGATCAATAAGTTAAATAAATTGTGATATTCTAAAATAACAAGTGCCATTAAAACCACCGGGAAGTAGTTTTAAGACTAGTTAGGCGATATTAAGCACGTTAAAGACAAATAAGTAACCTCTTTTGTTCAATTATTTTATATCTGTTTCGTTTCCGAGCTGCAAAAGTTAGTTTGAAAGTGTTTTTTTTTGTGATTGGCGATTTTTTACCATGGGCAATCCGTAGCGCTGCAAATTATGCTGTGAACCAAATAAGACCGCTGTAAAAGTATGCAAAATGTTGAACGTTGCTTAAGGGGAACAATTTATGAATCGTGGAAAGTGTCTTATATGGTATCCACATTTTACAAGTGTTTATGGACATCTTGATAACGACTAGCGCAGTGAAACGCCATCAAAGTCACGTTGACCAAGTAAAGCCTTTCATGTGTGCAAATCGGCGACTATCTGTTGAAGATAGGCAGAGATGTGTAGCATCTCCATTGATTCGCAATACTGCACCATTGTAACCGAAAAGTTTATGGTGCGTTACTGAGCACCGATGGGATTATCATGTTTAATGAGCGACGACGAAAAGAGCAACCGAGTCATAATATCACACCGCCGTCCATATTACAGATCTTTCCCATTTTGCGGCCTCTGGTGACTTTTTCATGCTTCCTAATGTTAAAGCCATTCTCAAAAAACTGACATTACACAACGGAACGTAATACAAAATATTCGAAGACGTAAGTTTAGACGATTCCTGAAAATACTTTTGAAACCTCTTACCAGAGGTGGAGACGAGTTTAGCAAAAGCCTCCACTTATGGAAAGATATGACGTAAAAGGGGACGTAATGAAACATGTTACATGATTATTATACAATAAAAAACTCTGAACTGAACATTTTCCACAATCTTCGTAGTATATTATTAATAATATTAGAATTCAGTGAGTTACTTCTTGGAAGCTTGTCACAGCGTTCAAAATCCTCGCCAACGAGTCCATTTCGGCACAATCGCGAAGTATTGAACGGTTAAGAGGCAGTGTTTACGTCGGAAATGCGGTGGGCATCTTTTGAGGTATTAATGCGGTCGTATATTGAGCATCGTATGACTTAATTCGTTCATTGGATTAACTCGCAGCGTGATGTGGCGATATTAAGAGGAAAATTCGACAAAGTGTAGTATTGATGATTCTTTAATCTTCATTTACCCTTAGAAGATGAAAGTTTTTTATCATATTGTACCTTTTTTCATACCTCATATCATATTGTGTGACATTTTATGCTGAATTACGCCCTTAATATAGTCTATTTAAGATAAAACGCATGACTGTTTTGTAAACAGCTTCATTCTAATGAAGCACCGGTTTAACAGATGCACTCGGTAGGTATTCTCGTATTTTCGATGCTTGAAAAGCTAATATTCAATTTTTAGCCATAAGCAACTCGCGTGCGAGAGAGAAACTTTTGACGATAACCCTCCTACTGACCAATTGTTTTCTGAAGCGATCTGCCTTCTGCTTAGTTATAAGCAGACACATATACCATTTGCACGTTTTAGCGAAGTCATGCCCTTAATCCTTTGAGTGCGGCATGACGTGATATCAAGTCGTCGTTGTCTCTACGCTGGTGTTGATGACGTGATATCACGGCATGGATACCGTGAGCGTTCCAGCTGTCACTAGAGATCTTTCACTAGTCCCATAGTGAAAGCTGTAACGCTCAAGGTACCCATGACGTGATATAACGTCATCAGCACCAGCGTAAAGACAACCATGACGTATTATCACGTCATGCCGCACTCAAAGGGTTAAGTTAGTTTGAGCGAAATATCATTTTGCCTAGAAATCAATGAATTTGGTCTCATTTTAAAGAAAAATATATCACCCTTCCATTCATACCAAAACCTCAACCCCTTACCACATTGATCTCTGAGATACTTGCCAGAAAATACCAGCCCTTTTATATGGGAAATGATGTGTGTATGCACTCCAGAGAGACATTATTTACAAAATGAGGCATTCCCTTCACTTAGATCTCGTCAAAAAATCAACAGTGTGTAGTTTTTGAGTTTTCTCAATTATTTTTGAAACTATTAATCATATATTGTCAGCGCAGTAAATTCGTCGGGATCACAGTAATCCTTCCGCTTTGAAGGAGTTTCAAACGAACCGCGAGAAAAAATTAACCAAATTAAAGACTTATCTAGATATTTTCTTTTGGTTACTTAAAATTTCTGTCATGTAAAACTATATTATTGCACCATGAATAATGCAATATTTAATACGTGTGTCTCACAGTTGGTGAAATTAAAAGGTATAATTCGAATATGGTCTCTAGTAGGTATGATAAGGGAACTATCTCGCTCGCACTACCTTAACCTCCTCGGTCCTGGCGTATTGTATACAATACGCAGAATTTTGAATTTTTTCCCGCTCAGCAACGCAAAATATTGGCAACGCCACTAGTTCAGCGCTTGCTGATAAGTAGTTGCATCGTTAAGAACCTTGATTCACAGAGAAATGAACTCTGCAGACATGGCATACAACGCAAAACGTAAGTATGTAGAATTTTCCAAAAATAATGCTGGATATGTCTCGGGACTAAGGAGGTTAAGCAGATGATATCTCCGTCTGTTTCAAACATTTTCATTCCTTCCGCACTCTAATTATCGCTCGTGATGAAAATTCCTTTTATGCTTCGTCCATCCCGAAATGGTCCATCTCTTTACGTCCCACGTCCCCTCTCGTCGGCGTCTCGCTAGGAGCGGCTGCAGTCGCAGAGTCTCTCTCCGTCTGTGTGTAGACTTACTTCCGGGGGAGGGAGGGGAGGGGTTCTGAGGGGAGGTGATGGGAGGGAGCCGCACCTCCACCTCCCACATTCCCTACCGGCCGTGAAAGGAGTGCGTGTGTGCGTGATGCATTGTGGGAGCGGAGAGGAGGTAGGGGTGGGAGGAGGGGAGGGGAGGAGGGGAAGGGAGTGCAGGGCGTGTATTGACCGAGAGAGAGAAGGCGCCTTTAATATCCGGGTCACATGGCAAAGAGGGAGGGCGGGGGGGGGGTAAGAAGGGTGAAGGGGAATGGCGGGGGATGGTGCCGTCGCTGCTAGAGAGAGACAGACCGCAGAGTCGCATATACACACTATATATGTATATCCGGAGGGTGTGCGTGCGTGTCGCGTTTAAGTGTGCGAGCGATGCGCGGATAACCTTTTACGATTCGGCGGAATTTTAAAGGGGCGAGGGCGTCGAAAAATATTTCCTCGCCCCGCCCCTCCGTCCCCGGATGAAAGGAATACGCCCTCAGCGGAGATAAAGCCAATGTGGACCACTCTTCACGTGGATGGGGTCAGCGTTTTCGGGCGTCATGAGCCGTTTCGGATGTTGGTGGAACGGAATTGGGTAGCAGAATATCCGATATCTGGGGATGAGGCCGCAATTGAAACCCGAAAAAAATTCAAGACTCGGTAGAACCCCATTTAATGGAATTCCGCTGATTGCGAACCCGGGTTAACCAAAATGATCAACAAACGTCAAGGGATGGAGGGCTAAGGCTGCCCTCAGCCGTTGCTAAGAAAATGCACGAAAGAAAATTTTCGATTTTTTCAAGAAATAGATTTATTTTGGATGTTCAGTAATAGATTTTGACGATGTGATTGAAGTAACTTAAAAAATAACTATTGTTCCTATTATCAACAACTTAACCTTTGAATATTAACGATTGCTCATCCGAAAAAGCGAGTTAAACGGAATAGCCCCGCCACCTTTATTTCAGTTAAGCGAGGTTCTACCGTACGTAAGGTCCGCAAGTATCAGATAGAAGTTTCATTTTCAGTACCCACGTAACGATGACCAAGAATTCCATAGTAAAACTTTTAAATAAAGGTTTTTATGTTTTACGCCTGAAAGCTGAAGAATATCAAGAAAAAGTTTTAAGGATGAAAATCTACGCACATTTCTAACCCTGCAGAATTCATCGAAGATGTCCATCGGAGGAATGCCGCTGAAGTACCGATCGAGTAGTTTGGTTACATGTACGTACTGACCGCATAACAGTTAAAGATTTTAAGTATCTAAAGGTGCCCTAATTTTAAAGTCAATCGTGTAGAACGATATATTCCCAGTGAATAAAAAAGACCGAGTTGAGAAAAAATTTCAATGAAAGTGGGTCCTGATTCTCTCTGCTCATTTTGACTTTCATAGGAAAACTTCCATTTTGAAAACAAATAGCATATAGTATTGTTTGTTGCTGGTAATATAATTTTATAATATGACTCTCGACATTAAGTAATGTATACTTCCCCGCCAAGTTCTTTCATTTTCTTTTTTAAAATTTTAATTTGGCTTGAGTTGAAACCTCATATCTACTCTTTGTAGTCTTATCATTAGACTACTGGGAGGTTATTTTTAACATTTCAAATTCGATTTGAAAAATAGATTCGCTTTTTCATTGATTAGATTTTAAAATTCTGGTGGAAATGTAGAAAATTTCTCATCGGCATACAGTTAAGAAATATTGATGGTTTGATCATTATGCTGGACACTGACGTACATCTCTATATTTACTCCAGAAACAACCGTTTGGAAAGCTACAAATACCCTTCCCCCTACGCCTCATGCCTCGTCTCATTTTGCAGTATTTTGGCGATTGCCCCTCCCGCTGCTCGGAAAGATGTGCTAATACACATCTAGAAAATACCGCGCAAGCCACAACTAAGGTGTGAGGCACGGGGTCATTCCATACCAGGCATGTAGCACTCATCCCAACGGAAATCAGAACCGCGCACACTCGCCCGGATACCAGGCGGCGGCCAAAAATAGTCAGAATGACAATGGGCAGTCAGACAAAATACTTGGAGAGTGTTATGTAGACGAACATTCTACCATGCAGTATACTATTTATGATACAACTACAGGTTAGTATTATTAATGCGACTGATGAATAGTAATACAAAGTACTAAATCTTGCAAGAGCTATATCATGCCGGAAATTTCATGTGGGGTTGTTACATGCGGGAATAGCCTCCTCTGGGGGTGAGGAAGTGCCATGAGCAACTGATGCGTGACCTGAAGGCGGGAACTGAAAGAGTGAGAAAAGAGATGGCGGGGGCGTCGGAATGGATGTCAATGCACCTGTCCCCGCGCTACCTGTCTGCTTATGGCATTCTCCCTGGATTTTTGTTCCGAGTGGAACTCGACGACTTTTCTGTTTACTCCGAGCGTCTTATCGGGCGAGTAGTTTCGTGTTGCTTTCTCTTTCTCAAGCCTACTAGCTTATTTTGCTGTATCATTTCAATGATGAGCCTGCTATTGCTCTCTCACCAAATGATGAGATGCGTCACTTTCGTAAATAGTTCACGGAGTGAACGGTTCAGGGCTAATGAGTTAGGCCATTTAGGGAGATGGATGACTGCGCTGAGAATACCTTTCTGCTAGACCTGTTTCTCCGCTACCTAAGAGGAAAGAATCAACCTGTTTTCCTGGATTCCCTAGACATTGGAAAGGCGTTCGACTCTATAGCACACTCGACCTTAATGGAAGTATTAAGAGCAAGAAGTCTACCCAGTAATTTCGTCAATTATGTTCAATTCATCTATAAGAACAGCAAAATCAGAATTGAACACGATGACTGGATATCTGGATATTTTTTTTCCAAAATGTGGAGTTAAACAAGGTGATCCTCTCTCCCCGACCATGTTCAATCTGGTCATCGATTGTTGGTTTGGCCTAACCGTTTGCACATTGTGTTAGAGATGATTCAAAGAATTGTTACCAATTTAAAATGTATTTTCTGTATATATAAATGATTCATTGTCCGTACACCTTGATTTCATCCTGAACTTATAACTTGAGACTGAGTAAAATAGTAAATTCGTCTCAAACAGCTTACAGTTTTCTATCAGCGTGAATATTCAAACTTGGGTGTTTGTTCTGACGAGGAACATTTCATAGATGGAGTGCCCTCAGTAGAGTCGCTAGCCTCAATCATGGTGGCCCTTCATCTCGTCTCGGGTCGCCTGAGAGTTTCTTGCGATTCCATGCCATATATCTCTCTCTGCACTGCCCACGATATATGTCTCCGGAAGACCCTACGGAATCGGTGGAAGCAGTTACCACGACGACGAGGAGTCCTTGGGGGTCTAAGTTTGAACCGTTCGACATAATTTCGATCTCGACCAAGGAATCATGACGTACAATCACCAAGAGTACGAGATTTTGGAGTATTTAAACCATTAGGTAAAATCTCCATCGGCCTACCCGGTCGAATTTTTTTCGCGGGAATATTGTCGATGGGATTGAATATCACTATTAGAGACGCAATGAACGACATTTCAGACTCCATCCAAGTCGTTAAAACTCAGCTAAATCTTGGACCGTGGGCTTTTGTGTCACGTGCTTCCTTATTTACTTGATCGGGGTTATTTCGATCGAATCAAACGCAACCCCCCTGTAAAGGACGTGTCGTTACAGTGGCGGTTGGTCCATTCCGCGTTAGTCACCTCCCTCATTCTCCCTCAAAAGTCACTCTGCCACCTCTGCTTCTGTGCCTCCACCATGCCTCGATGTTGCGCTCGTTTCAGGGTGGACGGGACAGGGTTGCCCGCCGCCGGCGGTTGCCCGGCGCAACGGGTCCCTGCTGTCGCGCGACAAGGTGCTCACCGACTACTCGGCCGTCACGGAAGTGAAATTTCCGGGCGAGATCGGTCCCCTGGGTGGCACGCGCCTCTGCAAGATCAAGTGCGTCGGCGGGCAGTGGGTGGGACCGCTGTGCCTGGCCGAGGGCGAAGGTATGTTCACCATGAAGAGGTCGAGGAGAGGCGCCCGGTGAAACACCAGAGGCCTCTGCATCACCACTCACCCGGAAGGCCATGGGAACCTCTCACTTTTCACTCCCCTCCCCCTCGGCCAGCTCCCATCTCCTTGGATCAGAACTGTCAAGTTTCATTTTCCCTTTCCTTACTAATTTGTCAGAGTTTCTTCTGGGTCGTACTGACATGTTAATGTTCCGCTTGTCAGATCAAGTCACGGGAATCAATTCTTAGGGGTTCGGTTTAAAATCTCTGAGTTAAAGTATTTTGTTTTGTTCTTGTTTCGACAGAAATAAGTAACGCTCTACTCACAAATTAATTCTTCTTTGTTGACGCTCTTTTGAACCATGACCCCGAATTTTCTATGATATTTTGTTATAATTGTGGAAAAATACCTATTTTTTTAGTAATCCCTTTTCCAACGATTTGTTAATGATTACAAGGTCGACTTGGAGGCTAAGAGTGTTAAAATATTTTAATTTGTAAATATCAATGTAAAGGATAAAGACAAAAGGTTGTAATTTCTGCGGATATACTATTTTTATCAGTGCATCGATATTGCTCATATTTATTAGGCTTCAATGAATATACTTCAGAATATGGCACCGTTTTTGGAATTTTGGCATTGGCTCTGCCCCTTTAATATCAAATGATAATCAGTCCAGCTGGGAGATGTCGTCATCTTCTCAATATCTTGTTTTTCTCTTGTATATTTTGACCTAATACTTCTAGTTAGCCCAAAAAGTACAAGAAAACACTAATGTGGTGAAAGAACTCGAAGCATTCCTCCGACGTCTCGCTTTTGAATTGGATGATGTGGCGAGTAATCTCGGCCTTGCTGCCCAATGTCTCCTTCAAAGGACCTAAATAATTTTCGGCCTTAAGAAGTACTGACTATTTTAAGCCATTGTGAAAGTTTGAAACTCCTTCGTTAATGGTGAGTGATGAATCATCGGGTAGCCAAGAAACCATGACAGTAGGGTTTATCAATAAATGAGAATTATTTAATGAAGATATCTCGAAAGCAGAACCTCTTCATGAACAATTACGTTTTAATTAGGGTGAATGGAAGTAATAAATATTGGAAAAATAAAGACGTCAGCCTTTAGATGCGTACCTAATGTTAGCATAGGATTGATGCAAGAAACCTTGGAACATTATTAGCAATGAAGTTAAAAGGGCTTAGAAACGTGCAATATGTCGTATGCAAATGGTTTTAAGGGGAAATTATTTCATTTTGCGAAAGTAAAATTTGTCCCGAATATCACTTTGGCATTTTTTATCTCGTTCATCGATACCTTGCACCAAAATCCTCAGTCATAAGAAGTCATTGTAAAAAGGAAAAATACATAATTTCTAACACACGAGCCCAAGTTGACAGTGAGTGATATATTTTAACACCACAGCACCTTTAGATTAGTTTCCTCAGAATCTTAGCACGACCCGCGCTAAGATTCTGCACTGAGACTTTCTGATACAATAACTATTGCTGTTGAAAACCACAGAAAGAGCTGAAAAACTACCAAAGCGCATGAGTAGCGGTGATTTGTATCGTAATTCTAATATTCTGTTTGGAAACAGGTGGTGAATGTGATGAATTGCTCCAATTCCGCATTCGTAGGGTGTCGACGCTCATAGGAAGTAAAAGCGACATTCAGGAATCCACCAGATAGAGTTGCCACTTGGCGAAAGCCATTTCATTCAACATCATTCCTTAAACTGACCCAATGAGCTTGTAAAAATGAAAGGACGTATTCATGTATTTTTAGCAGATTGCATATTCATGCATTTTTTTGAGGACAGCATATTCATGTACTTTTTGAGGGTATATGGGAAGTATCCGACAATCATGGCATGATTTTAATGCCCTATTAAGGAGTAAACTGATCTTTGAAGTAATCTGTTGAAGATTTGAATATTGGCTTTGTTTAGGATTGAAAATGATAAATACCTATTATTGTGGAGGACTATTATTTTCCGAGGAAATTTAGCATATTCATACCATATTTGCTAATGAATGTAATTGGGCTAGCATCAAATGTGGATCAATGATTTTATTCACCCAACTATTATTTAATGTCATATGAGGTCCATTGAAGAGCGGAAGGTTTTTTTTGAAAGGGAATTTAATTTGTAATTTTTTAAGTAATAGGCGTTCTCTATGTTCAACACAATAGAAATTTCATCTGACTAGAAGTAATTGAATCTGGTCACCCTGGCATCGTTTCATTTCTTCCAGATGGCGGCCGCTTCCACCCGTTGCTCCGGAGCTGTCGCCTCGAGAGGGTGCCGCAACACATACTGGTCACCTATAGGAATGTCACTATCACGGTGAGTTAATAGCCCTGAAGTTCGACCAGCCATGTTGTAAATGTATGATGGAAACGGTTTTAAAACGCCCAATTCTCGGAACAAAATGTATTAAGATACACCGAGGCCTCCATGCTGTCTTTTATTAGGTTCCGTACCAGAAAATTTATGTCTAAAATATTAGGTAGATCACTCAACTTTGAATTTAAAGCTTGCTTTAAGTTTTTAGAGTCCAAGGCATGGACATGGAATTATGCAGTGGCATATGATTTTGCCACTTTCAATCAAAGAAATAAATTAAATACCAAATTGCTATAAATGAAATAATAATTTTGGTCATACTTTCATATCAGATTGTTAGCCAATCGTTGCGGTGATAAGAAATATTTTGGAATGCTAAACGAAGGTTTAACCACTCATTCGGATGAAAATGGGCTAAAAAAGTGGACCTAAAATAATTATGGTTCATTTCCTAGTGACTGGACAAGAAATAACGTCGAAGGACGGTGGAGGGACAGACAAAGCGTATTTAGTGAGAAGCTGAGTAAAGAAATGGATTTCATTGGCCTTCTATGCACTCGAAAGAGTTGCCTTTGGCTACACAATGGGATCATTTTTGATCCTGATGATATGCCACCGAGGTCGAGGCATTATGAATCGTCTGTATACTCTTCTATGATCGTCTTTATACTATTTTGAAGTGGAAAGTCGTGCGTTTCGTCTGTTTAGGCGTGAATAAAATTTTTATTTCAGTCGACGAATTCATAAGTTTTCCCAATAGAGTAGTGCACCACTTTATATAAAGACTGAAGCAACAGTTATAACTTGGAGTATCAATATACCATTGAACCAATTGAGAAATCCATAGAAGCGGAAATAAATAGGTGGGTTCGTATTGACGTTGATGAACATAGTGTAACAGTGCACCACTTATAGCCCGTGATTTTATAGGATTATGCGTCTACAGACATGTATCCGAGCAGAAAAATAATACTGTGCCCTTGTTTGTATCAACACGCCAAATAGGTTTAAGGCGATGGTACTGTCTTGTGACGTCACTATGTAAACCACATGGGGTGTGGGTGTTTCTGCACAACCTGAAATTTTTCCACTTTCAGTATGTTTTAGTATACATTCTGGTCAAAAAAATTGAAAAAAAACATTGCTAGTATTCCTGTTTTGTCTTAAATTTTTCGAATACAAAAATAAAAAAGTCGAGCACAGCCCTTTTCTCATGCTCAAAATTATTTGTAATTTTCCCCCTAGTTTTTACTTGTACGAAATAAAACCAGTGCAACAAGAAAGCATATTTGGGATATATGAATATCATATTCTGTTGATATTTCACCTGTGGTTCATTCAAAGCGATCATTTTGGTGGGCATAGTACAATGTAATGGCCAACGTTATTGATCATTGGAACGCAAGCTTTGAAATATGAAAACGCTATGTAATCATTTGCGGATTTGATGTGGTAAATTCGATATTTTAGCATACTTATCGCCATGTTAAAATAGTAAATGTGATGGCACAAGAAGTTTTGCTGGAATGATGATTCAACAAATATTTTAACCGCAGTTTTTCTTCAACTTTAATATGCGCATTAAAAGACATCTCTCATGTACACTATACTATTGATCTATTTTAATATCTCAAAATCCAATGTTTAATTTATTATTTTGATACAAACGATACCTCTTTCGGCTGAGAATGAATGCTATATTTCATTTTTTTCCGCTCACTTAAGGTAGTATGAGTGGAATATCATTTTACCAAGAAATAAATGAATATGGCCTCATTTTAAAGAAAAATATCTCACCCTTCTAATGACACCAAAAATTCGACCCCTTGCTACATTACTTTTGGAGATATTTGCCAACAAATACCAGCCCTTTTACATGGAAAATGGTACGTGTATGCACTCCAGAGAGACATTATTTACAAAATGAGGAATTTTTAACACTCAGATGTCATAAAAAACTAACAGCGTGTAGTTTGTTTGTTTTTTCAACTATTTTTGAAAATTAATCATGTTGTCACCGCAATAGGTTATTGGGTGTCACAAAAAACCTCCCGTTTTGACAGAGTTTCAATCGCACCGCGAGAAAAAAATGAGTCAAGTTAAAGACTTATTTAGATATTTTCATTTGATTACTCACAATTTCTGTCATGTAAAACTAAATTATTGCACCATTAATATTGCAATATTTTATCCATGTGTCCTACAGCTGGTGAAATTAACACGTATAATTCGAATATGATCTCTATTATGACTAGGGAACTATCTCGCTCGGACAAGCTTAACTCAGCTTCGCGTTCATAATGTGGCACAAAATGCATGTTTCTCTTTCAGCCGGAGATCGGCGCGTGGTTCCCACACGGCGCCATGGTGGCCGTGCGCTGTAAGGAGCTGGGCGTGTACAAGCTGCTGGGCGAGTCGACGTTGGAGTGCCGCAACGGTGCGTGGAGCAGCCGGGTTCCCGCCTGCGTCCCCACCACGCTACTCACAAACTATTCGGGTGAGCCCCCCCAGTTCCCGTTTCCTCTTCACCCATCCTCTCCCGGTGCGCCCGAGGCATCCGATTGAGAGCGCGCCGGAGCGGAAGACGGGATGAACCGCAGCGAGTGGCTCGCCCTCTCGAGCCCACCTCTGCTCTTCTCAGCCGGAATGCATTTTAACTGTAATCGCGGGATATCAGAACCTGCGGAGCCTCGTGATGTAATCACCTTCAATCAGGCGCTATCTGGTTATCAGATCCCTTTTAATTAAAGATGAGTCGAATCCAAATGTCGATTCTCGATTTCACCGATTCTCAGGATTACAATCGGTATCAAGAATCGATCGCCTAAAGTCGATTCCGATTCCATCGATTCCAGATAGATAAATATTCAAATCAAATTTCATTTATCACATCATATTTGTCTCAGTAATTTTGGATGTAGGGTATCAAGTTGTACTTTTATCTACCTCAATAAGCTGAGGATATATTTACTATTTGTTAATAAATATACTTTTTGAGCGACTCAATAGTCTTTGTTATTTTATTTCAGCCAATACTTGACTTTAAATAATAGTCGTACGCTACTGGTATATTAATATCCCACCTGTTATTAGGAATAAGAATCGATGGAATCGGAATCGAGAATCAGGAATCGATTTGAAAGAATCGGAATTAAAAAAGTGGAATCGACACATCACTACTTTTAATACTTTACCCGGGCTCGAAACGGTAATATCTCGGAGACTGCGAGTCTTTGGACAAAACCTCGCAACTCATTAAACGTGATATCAATGGATAATTATTTATCTTTTGTGACTGTTGATGGTATATAAGTGTTTTATTTTAGCATTGCACAAGTAATTTTGAATGCATGCAATATTCCCCCATAAAAAAAACCTTGGATATTATAAAGTGTTTTTTGGTCATTGAAGAACGAAAAAAATGAGTTTGGTGTTAGCTCCAATCGTTAATGAAAGTAATGCTCAGTTGCGGACGTGGCCTTAGTGCCGCTGACACCTGAGGAGTTGTGATTTCCATATAACCATTCCTTCTAGAGAGCACACTCAGCAGATTACATCGGTATTATTTTCTCTATAGGTGGTCAATGTTGCGCCAATTCTTCCTAATTTCTAACTCACTAAACGTCCCCATAATTTCACCTGTTCCATAAAATCAATAGCGTATGCAGTAATGGCAACCATAAATTGAAGTTAATGAAGATAATATATTTATAGAACTGCGCGGCTATTTCTGGCTTCATTGACGGTGTTATACCAATATAACGTTGTCCTCCAAAAAGATCATCATAAAATTCGAAGATATCGTTGGAAACTGTAATTAAATAACATAGTGGAGTAACTCAGAGGAGATTTTCGGTTCACCATTCTCTAAAATTCATTTACGACATACGAGATTGGGAAATTTACAGTCATTGAAAAATTCCCCTAGCCAGGGAAATAGTAAGATTGATCTGAAATCCCTCTCTTCCATCAAACAGCTTGAAGCATTTGATGAAAAATATACGGTTTTTCCCTGAGTGCATACCCATCGGCCTTAAACCGATGGTACCACCGCAAAAACCGTGAAAATAACATTTTAAAGTAAATCTTCGGAAGTCTAATTTGCTGGACCGCGAAGGAGACCTATTGGACATAAAGACGAATCATCGCTCATAGCTGAAGAAAAAAAAACAATGGAGACACTCCATCTCCAAAATGGGCGGAAAAATCTTACTGTCAGCGACATGGCTCCCAAGATCAACTAATATGAGAGGTAATTTTCCTCCTCACGCCACTCGCGACTGAGCAAGAGAAGGTGAGAGGGAACGAGTCTGCCTTGGGGCGGGGAATCGGCGTCCGTCGTTGAGTGCGCCTCCCCTTACCACAATCAACCTCTCTTCTCCCCTCACCCCCTCGCCTACTCCTCCTCGTCAAGGACTCGGAATCTCCCGGCACTTGTCACCAAGGCGACTCTTCCATGCAACAAGTGAATGCATGCGTCCGTGACACCCAGTTGTGGCTTCATTTGGGCCATGTTGTTGTTGTTGTTGAATACTTCCACTAATATAAAAACATCGTTTTTTCAACCACGGATAATATATTTAAGGATAATTTTTTATATTTGTGATCAAATTTTTAATAAAACAACTCCAGCAGTCATAACCAACGTTTCGTCAAATTTATTAACTTCCTCCGGGTTAAAAACATGGCAATAAACAAAACCAGCATAATAAAATAGCTAATATTTATTCATGCATGTACATAAATAACAACATTTTCATGTACATTTGACATATTTTGAGTGTGTGAAGCAAGTTTTCTAAGCAAATTTGACTAAATTTTGGTCATGGCGGCTCGTGTTGTTATGTTAAAAATTTAACCGACTCTCCAAAACAACATTCTTAAATACTTCCCCTTGAGTTAGCATTCATAAAATGTTAAACACCATTTGGTATTATAAACTTTTTGAAAAGAGATCATTCAGTTGATTTCTTTTTATAGCAAAAAAATTTTCTTTAATTGAAAAATATTTTATGTTTATTTTCGGAACTAATCTTATCCTCTCACAAATGCTTCAATTGCGTGAAAGAATGGGAGAGTAACCATAAATGCCTGATATTTTCCATGCTTATAAACTCACTGCATAATAAACTAAAATTTATTTTCAATCAACCAAACTGGAGCCATAAATTTCATTAAAATACCCCAGAATTCAGTATTTTAACCATAAGGGCAGCTATCGGTCTTATGGAACTAGTAAAGTGAGCGATATCAGTGCAATTTCTACTTTGGGTGCTGAAGATATCTCAAATGATTAGAATGTTCCTCAGAATGACTCCAGTCACCCCCACCCACCATCATTTAAGCATCACTTGATAATTCCCTTGCAGAGGGCTCGCCGCCCACCCTCCTGGTCCGCATTCCCTCGGGTTCGGCGTCTTCGGAGCCCTCGGGTGACCTCGCTGTCTTCCCCGGCAGCATCCTGCATCTTGAGTGCCTCTTCTCGCGTAAGCTGGGAAACCCGGAGTGGAGTTGGACTTCAACCTTCAGGCAATACCTCACGGGTAAGTGGGCTGGCTTGGTCCACGATGGCATTGTTTTTTCGAGGAAAGGATTGGGCCATGTACATATTTCAACAGACTTGAAAACTTAGGACTGTGAAAATTCATTTCTCCTCGGGTATCTGTGTAGTTGCTCACATTATTTCATGTAGCGAATATCAGGACGCGATTTTATACAAATTAAAACTGTTTAGTTTTTGTATTGGAACGCTTTATCACTCTACCTCCTTTTAATTCACTAACAGTCCGTTTTGCTAGCATTTCACAATTTTCGGAAATGATGAGGTAACACTGTATAATGAGCTCATGTAGGTTATAGGTCTGCTTAAGGGCCCAGTACAAAAAAGTTTTAAGTTATGCTGTCAGGTATTTACTGATGATTCTAGGGATCATATTTCACGTTTTTTGAAGAATATAATATCAAAACAACAAAGATATAGCCACAAAAACCTTCCACATTTTTTTCTAATTTTGGACCGCAATCGGTGGTGATTTGCGTTGGATTTCAGTATAAAAAGGCCACCACAAAAATTAAAGCATCCCACCTCGTGGAGAAATATTTTGGTCCTTCGTCATCGATGTAGAATTGGAATTGCGTCATCTGTTATGTTCCATTGCGTACAGTCTTCAAAATCGAAATCTCATTTTTTCAAACTGTGCGTTCTTCAAATAAATTATCCATATACTGAGGGTCTTTCACTAAATCTCAAACTACCTTGCGAACCGCCGCATAGTAGTGAGAAAGCGGGTGTTTGGACAACAGCCGAGTAAAAAAGTAAAAGATAAGGTAATGGGAGGTGAAGTGGTAAAGTATATTATGAATGTTTGGATAAAAGTGTCTTTTGGATTTACTGCGTTACGATTACTATTTCAGCAACAGTTTCGCCTGGCTATTCTGCCGGCTTCGTCAGGCTCTCTGAGGCAACAATTTTGTTTATTTATTTATTTATGATTGTTGTCTCAGAAAGCCTGACGAAGCCGGCAAAATAGCCAGGCGAAACTGTTGCTGAAATAGTAATCATAACGCAGTATCCAAAAGTCACTTTTATCCAAATTAAAACGAACTGCGAGAATCTACGAAAAAGTATATAATGGATGTGTTTTGAGTGTGGCCTCAGTTTTGTTATGGTCATTCATTGTGCGTGAAAAGAACAAATTTTTGTACCCTTCTTTTCGGCAATGTATCTCTCTTATTTAATCATTTCTGTCGGACTTGTAGTGCGGCGTCAATATGATATTCTGTGTGTCGCTCTGAAGCGCACCAGTTTTGAATATCTCACGTAAACTAAGCCTAGCATGTAGCCTCTGAATCTCTAGCGGCTCCCAATCTACTGACCGTATCTACCAGCTCGCTAAAGAAATAATGAAATCAATCGTAAATCGATAATTACGATAGAAGTATCGCGTCTTTTCGCGAACGCAGTGAAATTTCGTGACATTTCACGCTTGGCGAAAAATTCCTGCATTCGGCAATAACATTGTGACATATGAACGTGTTTGAGTCGAGGGCGATTAGGGAAAGCAAGATTCCATTTTTTTTACCAAGGCAATCTGTGAGACGTGGTATCTAATCATTAGGATACCCAATGACTCAGTTGCCTATGTTTTAGGATACATTGTATGTGAATTGCCTACCGTCCTACCGCTTAAGATACTTGAAATAATATGCATTCCTATGCCTACGATAAAGTCGATGGTATCTGGTTTAACTTTGTGAACATGTATCATGATAAAATCAAATTGACTTAGTAACTTTTCATTCAGTTTTATTATCAGGCTGCTTAGGTTGGTAGGTACGATAGGTACGATACATATGACATTTATGGATGAAAAAACCCTCATCGAGAAATATCTTTTACGCCCTTACCGGTCGGCTCTTGGCCATTTTTACCGGGCGTGTTATTGGTGTTATCTTCATGTAGATCTCGGTTTGACTGGCGCACAAAATCTTTTGACGAAAAAGCAAAATTCAAATATTCTTGGTTTGATAAGAAAAATAATTCTGAGCATAAAGACTTGTGCCTGTGGAGAGGTCTCAATCCAATGGAAAGTAACATCTAAAAAAGGGTAAATTTGAAGGAAGTGGAACTGTTCGGAGAAAGGCTGATTGAGTGATAGGCTTACATAGACCTCTTTTTAGAATTCTCGTGAAAGAGCAATCTAGAGAATAATGCCGGGTTATTTCGAAGTAAAAAAATTCCAGTATTCCTTGAACACCCTCTGTATCCCAAGAGAAATGCAACCCATTCAGCATACCTAATCTTTTTCTCATTGGCGAGCAGTGGTTTACTCTTAAAGTCATATTGCTTTCATGACCGAATGAAGCGAATTCAGAGAAATTGACCCAGGTCGAGTCTCGACTAAGATTTAAGAATATATTTTGCTCCTAAACTCAATCCAAAGACATATATTTTTCAAAATATTGCAATCTAATAGGAAATATATCCCAAGTAAAAATTCTGTTCATTATTGTATAATGTCGAGAATAAATGATATTTACAACTTTATTACTACCTTCCATTTAAAATTGAGAGTGCGAATCTGTATAAAATTTTCTTTACATCAGTTGACATGAAGGTAGAGTCACATATAATGAATAAAATTTTTTCCTTTCCACGCGAAAATCTTCAGCTAGGAATATCTCAAGTACTCATGAGTGCTTGAGGGTAATGTCATTCCATGTTATATGCTTGCTTCTTCTGCTACTGCCGAGTTGCATCGGTGTCATTAATTATTATTACGAGTACTCCTTATCCTAAACCTCAGGTAGAATGGATGTTTAGACGATTATGTGCTGAGATATCAACGTAGGCGTACGCTGAGCAAGCTAAACACCAGGCAGTGAGTAAAATGTTGCAGGTTTGCAAAATAACTCCTACGCAACAACTGCATCCAATAGAGGGGTGAATGTTAACCCACGGCTGAAAACGGAGCGGAGAAACTATTTAACGGAAAAAACACAGGAAAGGAGCGTGCTCTCAATTGGACTTTCACAAGTATTTGCGGTGAAATTCGGCTGTTGATCGAGAGAGAGGTTTCTGTGTTGCTTCAGTCGGTCAAGACCACACGCGAACATTCGTCCACTCGGAATTGGGGGGCGGTTGCTAATATGGGGCGTTTCGTGGCGCAGTCGGGGCGAGAGGGAGGCGCGCGCGTGTTATGCCCGCTCTTGAACAATCACGCCGCGATTTGAGGACGGAGCTCGTGGCTCCCGTGTCATGTGGGAGAGGAGGGCGGAAGAAGGAATGGGGAGAGTACTACGACTGTCCTTTGAATGCTACCAGGGTGCACGTGCAATAGAGTGCCCACTCTCTACCTCCTTGTGCACCATTGTGGTGCTCACCACGTTACTAGTTCGAATTTCGATGCTTGACTGATGGCCGAGGCATAAAATTCAATGCGAGTACACCCTGCGCTAAGCTCAAACCAAATAAAATGCAGAGGAATGAGAATTTCTCCCAAGGAGCAAAGTGCAGCTCTCTCTCGCCTTCTCCCTCAACATGGAGCCCAACCGTTCAAACGCTCAACAGAGCTATCTAAAAAAAGTACTGCCGTTTTGTAAAGTACAGAGGCCGTTTGTTAGTGGTATTTTTTCCATGGAGCATATTTACCCACTTACTCGTTCACCTAAATACCGTGGACAAGGCAAGGATTCGAAGATAAAATTGCCCTTCGGTGGAATACACGACCTTGAGGTATGAATTGAATGTTTATTTTTTCCTTTTGACGTCGAATTTCCCCGGGTGTCGGAAAAGGTCGCGCGGAAAGCTGAGCCTGTCCCTTCGAGATCAAAACGCAGATCGTGGCCGAGCGGAACTATTTTTGCTCTCCAAAGTGAAAGGGGGTCGAGGATAAAAAGACATTGCGGTGAGTGGAGAGCCGAGTGGACTGACTGCCTAGGCGAAGGAGGGCGGCCGAGGAGTCCTTGGCGAAACCCGACACGGGGGATGCTTTGTCGCCTCGTGACGCACGGCCGGTGGGTGGGCGTGCACGCGGGGCCCCACGGTCGGCGGCAATCGCGGTATCGATCACGGGCCAGGTCACTGCGGCGGACGTGCGCCCCATTTGCAGGGAGACGCGTGATCTTTCGGACACGCGCTTCCGAGCCGAGGGTCCTCTTGGGGAGACGGATTTAGAGGCCGAAAGAGAGAAAGAAACATTACGGCCCTCTCTCTCTTTCTTTGGGCGTGAGATGGAGATGAGGGAAGATTGACACAGTGTGTGTTTCTCGGAGAGATGGCGGTGAATAAGCGTCAGGCCCCCAGGACGATCACTAAAAAAATTCACTATTTAGGAAGATTTCGGGATATCACTTTTATCCCTACACTTCATGGACTGGTCTTTGGGTGGTTTAGACAAGTTTTTCTCCGATCATAATGGAGACCATTTTCGATATTTTCTCTTAAATTTAAGCATTTTTTTTAGAAGCGTGAAGCATATACATCACAACTTTAATGACGAAAAAACTTTATTTTATTCATCTTAAATTCTCAGTTACTTACTAAAAGTACATGTATAAGATTTATAAAAATATCTAAGAAAGGACGGAGTATACTTATGATTTTAACGTTAGGAAACGTTTAACAGGAAAAGATTTCTATAAATATCGAGGACATGAATTACATGGCATTTGAGTCATTTTACGGCGTAGTCACCTTAATGCTCCTTCGATATCAAAGTCAAATATTTCTTGTACTACGCTGATTCTGTCAACACTAAATTCTTGTTTCTGAAGTGAGAAGCGTGATCTTTTTACCAGTAAACACTTCGGCGTATCATTTTCACCATTTCAGAATGTATTTCGATTCAATTTGCAGCTACCTTGCTTTGTCCCTTAGTTTTGGGTTTAACCTTCCTGTCTTCATTCTGCTATGTTCTCACCTTCCAATTGGTTGCATCTGTAATGCCATCTTGTAAAGTTTCTTTGAAGAGTCTATTGTTCCCTCTGTTTTTTAAATCCAGTCCCCGTACCGCCTTTGTGTCGCATCTCAGTTTGTCGATAATTCCCCGTACATTTTTTTTCTAGCTTAGCGTTAAACTTTCCGTTGTCCTGTTTTTGCGTATTCTTAATCATCTGTCGTGTGATATTTAGTGTTCTTATTCTTATTTTGTTTAGTATTCCTACTCTTCCTTGGGCTGACTTTTTTTCGATTCTTTTCCGCTTTCCTCCCCGCTTCTTCTTCACTCATTCCACTCTATTTCTACGCTTCCAAAACTACTGTATTTTAAGGAATATTGACAGTTTCACACGTATTACCGTATATTGTTTTAAATATACCACCTCTGTGTTCAAAAATTGAGAAATAGAGAAACACTGGTAAACTTCCTCACCATTATTTATGCACTGTCCATGTTTTCTGTACGCTTTATCAACATTAGGGTGCGAGTCGAAACCTTTGCTAGTGGATGATCAAAAGTATGGAAGCTCATCAGTGTTTTTTTTTAATTTCATGTAATGATGGATATTAAGAGATTTCAAAAAATAAATGCCACCTCTCTATGGCAACATCTCCATTATGTTTTTTTTAAATACTTAATACGACTCGGCTATAAAACAGACTGTTCAGAAAGTGTTTTCTGTTCAAAATGGGAATGAAGTGTTTCAGTTATGCTTTTGGCTGTTTTAACTTCATGTCATCAAATAATGAATACTCTGGTATGTGGAGTGCTTTGGCATATGTGACTTCGTAATCAATGGCAATATATCGGTGATGATGTTGAGAGTGACAGACTGACACTGATAGTATTGCATTGATGCATTAATCCTTTTCTAATTGTGCCTAGGTATAATGCTCAATTTCAATTGCATGCTAAAGAATATTCATACCAGCCATCGTTAGATTTCTTTACCTCTTATTTTTCGACACAGGTTGGGCCATCGCCCCGGAGGAGAGGGACTGGAAGTATCGTCTGTCTATATACTACAGCAAACCCCAGGACTCCGGAGTATTTACGTGCTCAACGCCTAGAGGGATCACGAACAGCATTAGCGTCAAAATAGTCGGTACGTCAATTAGACTCATATCCTGAAAGCTGCCACTCTTTCAGTTCCAAAATTGGCTTATTGCTTCAGAATAATATATAAATTTAACGATTGCGGAAGCTTTGGTTCAATACTTTATGTTTTCATCACTCAATATCTTCAATAATTGGATTTTATTCATTAATTTTAGTAATTAATTAAGAAGATGGTTATCCACCACCTTATATTGATTAGTGACTCCTATTAAAACCAATGAACAGTGCATTTTTGTTGCGGTATATCCTTCTCTTAGTTCTGAATTTGAGTGAGAGAGAGGTCGAGAAAGATTCATGATTTTTGTATTGAGATTACTCATATCAGGAAGTGAATTCTGTCGTTAAAAAATTTCAAATGCAATTGGACGATTGAATGTTGCTATCCTTAGTTTAGTGATGTAAAGATATTCCCGTTCCTATACTTAATCATACCATCTTACTTTAAAACAAATTTTCGAACTGTCATGTAATTTATAGTTATTTTACCCAAAGCGAAAATAAAAAAAGCAAGTTTCTAAAGGCTTGTGATGACTGGCATATCGATCTGCAGTCAGTGTGAATTTTCTGGACGTATCTTATCCAGCAGTAAATGAATACAACTCGTAATAATATTGATATTAGAGACTGATCTGTTGTATAGTAAATCATTATGAATTTAACTTTATGATGGGGGAATGGAAGGCATAGAAGCCCCTCTCCGGTTGCTAACAGCGGACTATTTAACCGAAGGAGAGGGAGTATATTGAGTCAAAACCTTTTATCATTCAATTAAACATTTTGGATACGATTTTATGCGTTTGGCTACGCATTAAATTAAATAAACGTTCCTGAACACTTGATATCTTGCATGACTCCGCTTCCTCCTAGTTTATAGAGAATTTGGTCACATTCCGTCACTGCATGCGTTACGTTACGTTGGACGAATGTGCCTTTCATCAAAATAAAGTTAATATATTTCTAAATTATTGTGGAACGGATGTATTATTCGTGATGCACATTCAAGCTTTGATACTGCAATAGCTGTTACTCCTCGCATGTAAATTTTGATCTTGCCCAGAAGTTTCTCCGCAAATTATGGACTTCTTTTGAGAATCTAACCTAGACCTTTATATCAAATAACTTCGTTGTTGAGGGAAGCCGCACTCTCTCCTCTTTCACAGTAGATTTAGCTGGCACTACACACGAAAAGGAAACAAATATCAAATATTTGTATCTACTCGAACAAAATACGAGAACGGAAAATGCCGTAAAGTTGAGCATAATAAGAGAGACTTGAGTATCCTAGTCTACAACATAAAGGAGACGAGAATGAACTGTTAAAATGCAGTAAATACATAATTTTTAGGGAGATTCTCCTAATTAAGGGTTCTCTTACTTCAATTACTCTTAAGGAAAACTAGAAAATTTTAATTGTGTGAAAAGTCACCACAATGTACACTTTCAACACAAACCTTAGGTACATGTTGCGTATGTGGGCGCTACGTTGGGGCGACTAGCTATGCTACCAGGGAAGCACGCTGATCAATTATTTTACCAAATCTTATTATTTATTTTAAAATTTTCCTCATATTTAGGTGATGATGTGATTCATCAGTGGCTGGTTCTTTCTTGTCTTAGCGAAAGATAGTCCTCCGAAACATAGCCTAGGTTTGCTATATTCTTCCAGATATTCTCTTTTTAGTCTTTTTTCTCATATCTCAGATTTATCTTCTATTTTATACTTTATTTGTAAGCTAGAATTTCGCTACTCGTAAAGTATTCATTCCGTCAGGAAATTCTGTTTGAGCTCAATGAGATCAATCGGTAGATAACCATCTGTGTCTCGAGTAATGAGTCAGATAAAAAAGGGGCCGGATGGAAAGCGCGTGCGTGCCGAAATAGGTCACAATCAAGGGCATACTTTTATCCTTATATCGCCAGTTTCACGTCCCGGTTCGTGATACTTAGTAAAAATTCAGCTCACTCGATCCGTTATGATTTTTGACGTGGTCACGGTAAAGGACGTGAAGGACTTACGTGCGCGACAAAAGATCACCATGTGGACTAATTATTGTCAGATTATAGCGATAATTATTTGTTACTTTCACTCTACGCATTTTTATAATTTTTAGGAGGACTTTTCCGGAAAAGCTAGCTCTTCTAGAACTGAAATTCATCATAATGGGCAATGTAATAGTAGATTCACGGACAGAGATTCCTTCAACCATCTCAATTGTGCGGTGTATTCTCTTTTTCAGAATAGAAACGTCCATATTAGGGGGTATGATAATATTTAAGGCTAACTGTTACATTCCTAAGCAGTGTTTTGTGGCCATATACGCACAAAATGTCCCACTTTACTGAGATTAGGTTCCTTGTAGCAGCTGCCTCACTGAGATACAGACGCTACTGGGGGAGACACTCGTCTCCCGCTCTTCGATCTATCCGGTTTGAGCAATCGTATGTGAAGCGTTTCGAGCAATAACAGCGCCCAAAGCCACTCAACACGTCAAGATTTTAGTTTATGGGGAGGGGAGTTATAAATGAAAACTTTTGGGTCTGATTTCTGGCGACTATGGCTCTCTAGTAGCGAACCTCTTAATACACTTCGCAAGTGTTTTATTTTCTGAGCATTTTATTCATTCCATTCATTCTTTTAGCACCGAAGTATTTATTTACTTGTCTTAAACAAAAGAGTAATGATATCTGTGGGAATTTATCTATCTGGGGGTTGTTTAAATGCCGTTCATGAAATCCAGGAAATATAGCAGTGACTACTTTGATCCTTTGAGAAGTATTTTGAGGAGGTATTAAAACTTTTCCGGTTACAAGCGAGCCGTCAAGGAGGAGTGGAGACGTTTTATCGACCCAAATGGACTAGTGAAGAGCACTGTGGAAATGCAGGCGGCGAAGAGTGTCTTATTTTTTTCCAAGTCATGGCGCTCCAGCAGCTCAAGTACACTTGGCATTGAAGAGGCTTAACTAGTGGCCAACACCCGTTATCTGCGCCGATAAAATCCGTTCTTTTTTCCTTTTTACTAAGTCCACCCGCTATTACTGGTTTTAATAATTAGCATATACTTGAATTAGACTGCTAAATACTTTGGTAGAGTAAAAATTGGTATGGATGTGATCAGCAAAGTGGAAACTAAATACGTCAGAATATTTTTTTCTTTGTAGATAAGCCACGATTTTTTTCTTTATTTTTGCTATGTTAATGGATGGCGGGTTATAAAATTCACTGATATGGCTGAATTTTGCAAAACTGTCTTTTTCACCGCTGTATAAAGTGTGAGGAGGAGATCTAATTAGATTGTCATGAGGAGTATTATAATCTAAAGGGTGAACTTCCATTTAAGCGAATGTAAATTATTTCTTTCAAAATTTCTTCGGCACTAATCAATCCCATGAACGTCTCCATCTCAACTTTGACAAGTATCAGCCGCATTATGAAATGCTCTTATAATTATTTATGGTACTTGGCATGCCACCGAAAAATATAAGTTTCTACTGGATTAGCTATACTATTATTGCAGTCTATATTCGTCAGTCATTGATTGTTAATCTTCTACAATTTTACCCAAAAAAACGAACGTTTTTCTTTAAAAAATAATTGTTCTTTTTCCGGCCGATTCTATCTGGCCACTGGGGTTAAGTGTGCTTTTGAACTCTCCAGTCGTTAAAATTAATGTATCTGCTGATGTTTAAAATTAGTTTCAAGTAGTCTCAGCAAGTCTAAATAAAATACATTTGAACTTTAAGTAAGACGCATTTTAAATTAAGTAATTTCGAACTTTGGAAGGGCATCTCTGGTCCTCATTTCCAGATGTAATTCTCAGATTTAATCCATGACGCACTTTCCTTTATCCACAAAAACAATTCTCACTATTATGTAATAAAATTTCGCCTCTCGCTCCTGGAATTTCCTGTCGCAGGATTAAATATTAATATCCTCTCTTTGAAATGTTCTGCCTCTTCATGTTCAGGGAAATTAATGATACTAATATTTTAAACTATCGTTTATATCGTTTTTAATAACTGCCTAAGCCCTTCGGGGATAATTTCCGGTGAAAGGTTTATGAGGTTTACTCAGATGTCTTCATGGCATTCAACTTTCGGTAAATGTTTTATATTTTAATTTCTACGAAGTTTGCCTACCTTTTATTCATTATAAATTTGTAGTACGTTGAGTGTTCATATCTTCATTTTCATTGAAGCTCTGGAGAAAAACTTTGGCGTTATCTCTGAGAGAATAAAAGATAATTTTTAGTAAATATAGATGCTGCAGTTGTTCGTCTAGTGGACCAAAAGTAATGTATACACTATTGCTCTTACCCTCTCTCATCGATTGGATGTAAAAGATAATGTTAAATCCATTCCGTTTTTGGCCCACCCCCACTCCTCCTCCTCCTCCCCCCGCCTCACTCCTTACCCCTCGGTACGAGCACTACCCCTGCAAATGCGCCTCCCCCCTTATCACTCACACGCCCTCCCCCTTTGTGGGATTTCAAGTCGTCGCCTCCCAAGGACGGACTGCCGGCCACATTCCTCCCCGCTCCAAGCGAGTCCTTCCGTCTCTTTTCAAGGCATTTCTCAGAAAGCTGCCTCGGCCTTGACACGATTACTTTGTAAAGTGGGAGACCCATGAATGCAGCCCTACCATAGACTTTTTTACTTTAAACCTGATAAAAACGTGTTCTCATTGAATATATTTAATTTTAATCTGTTTTAATGTTCAATCAAGAAATATTCCAGAACTTAAATAAGGATAATGGTATTTTTTTTCAGTGCCAGATTCTTTTGAGGAAAGAAATGTGAAGACGCAAATTAGAGACGGTTTCTTGGGCCTTGAGAATGTTGGCAAAATAATTTGTTTGCGGAGAAAAACTAAGAAAGAAGTGCAATATTTGAGGAGGGGTTGGAGAAAGACCTCTGCAATGGCATTTTTATTTGCACAACCATTTTCGCGGGTATCAGGTTGGCGTGGTGCCTAGAATACTGGCTAACCATATGGACGGCCAGGGTTCAAATCCCTGCAGAGGAGAATGTTTTTCAGAAGAAACCCGATCCCTACTTGAGTGTCTTGTGGAGGGCACTTCAAGTACAGTACTCCGTATGCCGGATGAGACGTTAACCGTAGTGCCCTTGGCGCCTTTCATAAAAAGCAGGTTAATGCCGACGCCGGGTTTCTAAACACCCTCCCTCCCTTCCCTAACCCCTATGGCGCAAATGACCTTAGCTGTCGGTCGCCTCCCCAAATATCCAATCCAACGACAGTTTTCGCCTCAGATCTGCATCGTCCGGTGGAGACACCGCGGTCAAAACGGTCGTGAAAATGAAAGTGTCAGTTGGCATTGCAGCGTTCTCACTCTAATCCCTCGTGAAACGAGAGAGTTTGATACAGTGAGTCCCATTATATAAGTGCAATATTTGTGGATAGAGAAAGAAGAAGGCGGTGGAGGGTGTAACACTATAACGATACGATCCCGCCATCTCCTCCCTCTCTCCCGTGAAGGGAGAAAGGGAGGAGATGGCGGGAGGTATCAGGGGATGTTTGCGGGCATTGATAGGGAGAAGGGGTCCTTGTACCGCTGCAGGAATTTGATTTTTATTTTATCATCAGTTATGCTCTTCTGAAACGGGAAAATTTTTCCAATCTCTGGTATGAAATAAAGATTCAACGTGAAACAAATATTCTGAATCATAAACTAAAATCTGCTAGCTTTTACTTACTCCGAGGCTAGTCAATCGCTTGCGAAACTTCCACTGCAGAATCAATGACAGCATTTGACTAGTACGAGAATTCAGTCTCGCTAATAGAGGATGAAGTGTGGGCGTGGGTGTTCTCGAATTCTCGTTTAGGGCTGCCCTGCCCAACTCTTGAATTGCCGATAGGGAGGGGTTTTTTCGCAAGGCCGAGATGAATTGGATAAGTTCAGGATTTGGCGGTTAGTGACTGCCCAGTGGTAAGGAATAGGGATTATATCATAGGTGTGACGGAAGCCTGCAAGGATCATAAGAAATTGATTTCTGAGTCCGCCGGCACGGTTAAGATTTTGGTTTCTGTGCCTTGCTCCGAGTGGCCGTGGTGCTACAGTTCACCTTGCGTATTCCATGACGCTTGGTGCTGATTGGAGTTCCATATGTGACGTCAAGTGGAGGTGTTCTTACCGGATCATCAACTATTGCGTTCGTCCGCCTTGGATCGTCTAATTACGACGGGCCACTTGACGCCTGCTCATGCATGTCTGATCATATTGCAATGTAGCCAGAGCAGACGTTCGACGTTGACACGGGTAGTGAGTGACAAGTAAATTTCGCTATTCTCTGTTATTAATATTAGTATATCTGAAGTATCATAAATACAAGTGATAAAACTTTTAAATCATCACGGTTATTGTGCTTCTTGGGGGATGATACGGGCTCAGATCATGACTCAGTTATGATGAACTGGTATGTTAGATTCAAAAGGCTTTGTAAAAGTAGAAGGTGGAAGAGGTGGATCGTGGAAGTATTTAAAAGGTTGAAATGGAGGGAATAGCAGAGACTGGTGGAAAAGAGCAAGCGAAGCAGAGTAAGTTGCCATAAGCGAGGAAAAATGGGAGACTATAAAATAGGTAAGGTAAGAGTGGCAGAGAAAACGATACGATCTTTGGAAACGAGGAGGATAAGGAAGCATTGCAGGGGAAGTACAAAGAATAACATAATAAACTCCGGCAAGTAACCAATGGGGTGAGGGAAAGCAGCTGAAAAGGTCTATGCGAAGAAATAGAAAAGCTACAGGAAGACGTGGGTGTACTATGCGCGTAGGCTCAAATGCTGTCGGGCGGTAAGCGAGGACAAACGATATCAAAGGTTTAGGGATGAACATTAATCGATCAATATATCCAGAATAAGTGGAGAAAAATCCATGGAGGAGTAATATGACTGTGAAAATAGACCCTTGAACCTAGACATAGAGGGTGGAAGCTCAATATAAAAGGATAACCTCGGACATGAGTAACTTAGCTACGAAATGAAGAGGACGTTATGAAAGATGACGACAAGAATAGCCGTGGGAGTGGATAATATTCCTCCTGAGTCCCTGAAAAATATAGATTCAATGGTTCACTTCAAACATATTGTGGGAAACAGATATACAAAACATATGCGGCACACCATTAAAGAAACCAGGATTTATCAAGCGTATAAAGGAAGGTCCTGGGATGAGAATGTGAAAGAGAGGTGCTACTTTGCTCTAGCTCTCCCGCACCTCAAAAAAATAAATAAAACACAAAGGAAATTTGCGCGCTTTGTTAAAAATTACTACGAGCAAATAAGTAATGTTTCTCAGCTTGTGGAGGGATTAGATTGGGAGCCACTAGAGACTCGGAGGCTACACGCTAGGCTTAGTTTGCTTGAGAAATTCAGAATAGGTGTGCCTAAGAGTGACTCAGAATATCATTTTGACGCCACACTACATTTCTAGGTCCGACATAAGTGATAAAGTGAGAGAGATACATTGCAGAAAAGAAGGGTACAAAAATTCGTTATTTTCCCTGTCTTTACATCTTTTTACGCGGCTGTTGTCCTGATTCCACCTACCACTCGCCCATTCGGCTACTCGCGCGCGGTAGTATGTAGATGTAAATGGTAAGACCATCTTTTTTCAAACTTATTCGTACAATCTTTGAGGAAGGAGTACGGCCATGAGATTTCCTGAAAACAGTCTTAACACTTATACCGAATATGAATAAAGCGTCATAATTCGAGGAGTATAGAAAATTTAGCTAAATTTCTCTTGTGGCAAAACTCTTGCTTATAATAATCAGTAAAAGGCTGGAGATTAAAGAAAATCACTACTCACGGTGACCATTTTGGGTTCAGGAAGGAGATAGCAATTCGGAATGCAATTGCGGTGATGAGAATACTTATGAAAGGAAAAGTATAATCGGAATGTTTTTTTCTTGTTTTGAGGAATTCGAAAAGGCGTTTGACATAGCGAATCA
The DNA here is from genome assembly GCA_963169105.1 of Ceriagrion tenellum. Classification (NCBI taxonomy): domain Eukaryota; kingdom Metazoa; phylum Arthropoda; class Insecta; order Odonata; family Coenagrionidae; genus Ceriagrion; species Ceriagrion tenellum. Next base: position 22,895,314 of record OY720632.1, read on the forward strand.
GGAAGAAATAATGCAGGTACTCGGCGAAATAGGAATGTATTCGCGAGATAGGAGACATATCTATAACTTATATTTTGCCCTAGGACACAGATGAGGGTGGCTGACGCTGAATCGGGGTGGGCAGTAATGGGCCGCGGGGTAAGGCAAGGGTGCCCGCAGTTGCGTTTGCTTCTTAGCGTGTATGCTGAGGAAATTCCAATAGACGCATGGGAAAAGCTCCACGTGGGAAAGAGAATAGGAGGCCAGCTGATAAATTTGGTTAGATTCACAGACGATATGTTGTTGTTGATATGTCAATTATTTGACCGTCAAAGGGATTGCCGGCGTTAGTAGATTTATTAGAAAAAGAGTGCGGGTTGTACAGAATAGAAAATTCCAGGATTTTCCAGGTTTACATTGAAATATGTAATGGAACGCGATGCGCTGAGTAAAACATGGTATTCTACGTCCGAAATGGATTTAGTTGAAAAAGATCATCGACGTACCTCTATTTATAAAGATTTTTGGGCCATTCCAGGAGTATTCCAGTGTTCTCCACGTTTTCCAGGATATCACGGCTATCCCACATGGGAGGTCGTGGGATTATTTATGACTAATCTACAAAGGTACCCAAACACACTGGAAAAGTTTCCGCTGAATACTTTTAATGTTCGGGTTTAGGGGTAAAACGAGCAAAAAGCATTGTAATAATTCTCGCCCAATTTCTGTGTAGACCTTGGAAAATGACGCTATTATATGCCATCAGATGATATTAACAATGGTATTCGGCGTGACATCGTGGAAGGGAACAACTCAATGTTTCGAGAGCAGCACTTTGTATGAAACTAAAAAAAATTCCTTCTTACCCCTGTTTTGTGTTCACCTCCATCCCCATTTTTTATTGCATGCCAATCTCTATCCAACTGTGACTGTCATCCACTACGCTAAAATTTCCTAATAGCCTCGCTCTCTCCATCTAATTTCGCTCAGTTCTGACAAATGTACCATTGGTACATTCCATTTTTCCTCATCCAGTTTGATATATGCCAGCCTCTCTATCTTAATCAATCGTTTCATGTTCTTATTTAAGTGGCGCGGTCCTCTTTTGATATATTATTCTTCTGCTGGGTAAGTTGTCTCAAGGACTTTTTAGATTGCTATCCCAGAGGCCTTACCTCTCCCGCTGCCGAACAAAACAGCCGCTCCAGGGGACAGACAATAAGTGCTAGGCGCTCACACTTCATTTCTGACGTCAAACCTTCAACAATGACTTCATCTTTTCTCGCAATAACCGTCACTCCCGAGGCCGTTGCTCTAGAAATGCGGCTCTAAGGAACGCGACGTGGTCCCCGGCATCTTGTCGAGGTTTCGGTCCATGGGGTCGGACTGATTACGAGAGCTTGATTGCATGCATACTACCTCTATCTTAGCTGATGAGTTAACTTTCCGGTGTCATATTCCTAAGTCCGTCTTTTCCGCGTCCTTTTTCCCGTCCACAGCTGTCCACTGCGAACCACTGGACGTCTCCGAGGGCCCTCAGCAGCCGCTCGCAGGCGCCGCGCTCCTAAGCGCCGGAGCTACACCGACCTCGGCCGCGGGCGTCACGGGGCCCGCCCGGGTGCCGTCCATCGCGAGGGTCGAGGGTCACCGCCTGGGCCAGACGGCCCACTTCCACTGCCCCCTCGGCTACACCCTAGACGGACCCGCAAACCTCACGTGCCGCGCCTCGGGTGAGTATGGGTGTGTGACGCCCCTAAAAGACGCCCATTCTCCTTTCGGGAGTATCACCGAACCCCCTTCGCCAGCGAAGGTGCATCGGCTCTTAAGTCTACCGCATTCATTCTTTTAATAATTTTGAAGGACATGTAAATGCCAAGAAGGTTTTCGCATGCGTTAAGTTCGATACGAGACTGAGAGAACTTCAAGTCGTTCTCCATGATCGTTGAGAGGTGAATGAATGAACATCTATTTATTGTTCGAGGACAGTATGCCTATGGAGTACGGACGAACACATAATGCGAGACTAAACGCATTCTCAATGCATGACTCAATGCGAGACTCAGCAAGGATTCAAAATTATTAAACCATTACAAAGTATAAACCTCATAAAATTACAAACTATTGCAAGAATTGTATTACTACAAAATATCGTGGAGTATATCATATGGGCCCATACTCTTTTGGCAGAACTAATTGTTGATAATTGAAATACAGCTGTTAAACACTTAGGAACTTCAAACCGTCTTTTGATCCAAGGGATCGAAATTTTCCTCCCACCAATTAATGTGGAACTCGATCTGATTGAGTCCCTTTCATGCCCCGTCAAGTTTTAGGGGAAAACATTATACGTGAATGAAACGGTCATTCATATGAAACATGCGGTCTCGGCATTGTGATGGTCACTTCGCGACACGACGGCATCGCGTGCTGAAAATCAAAAAAGCATTCCCCAATCTGTGTTTCCACTCATGTAATCGGGATTATTCTCACGACTCGATCGGGGTTTTCCTTGAGACTCAATATGAGGGAGACATAACAAATCGGTTGGCTCGGCGGTTACGCCGCCCTATGGGCTGAAGCATAAAAGAGCTTGCTACAATTCGTATCTTCAATATTTTTTAAAATTTAGAGTGACAGTATCTTATCAATTAAATATTTTTATGCTCACAAATGTGAAAATCATTATATTGAACTGGCAAGTCGCATCGTTGCCTTTTTTTAACAAAGTGAAGGAATCGGTTAAACCCAAAAAATGATTCGCTGCATCCTATGTCAAAAGCTTATTTTCATTTGAGAATAGTTGTTTCCTAGATGAGTCGCTTAAAATATTTTTCATGGTAAATGGATAGCGTGTAAATAAAATTCATAAAATATATAATTATAAATAGCATGAATGCACTTAACTAGTGTTAACAGTATTCTCCAGTAATACCGTCTTCATCGGAAGTGTTTGGTATCTCCATCAGTTGGAGATCCTGAGCGTCTTTTGACATATTCTTTCTTCTGCAATTTTTTGAAATTCAAGAATCTGAAGTAGGGAAAAGCCTCCAGAAAAATCCTGCTAACTGCGAAATTTCACGTGTGTGATGGGCTAGTTACCTTCTTGTGTACTTGGGCATCGATTCCAGGGCTTCCTCTCATAGTACTACCGCATTTGCGATGAACGCTACATGAAGAACTTATGTATAGTGAGCGGCACTTTTTGCCTTGGGTACAACTTTATGTTACGGGAAACGAAGCAATTATCAGAGAATGTAGTATCATTTATTTAAAGCCCAAAACGCGGTGCTTTCAAAATATTCGAATATCTTAGATTAAATTCCTCGTTGATACCTAATTTGAAAAAGGATAAATATTTTTATCCGTATGCAATTAAAATCCATGTTGGTTGTAAATACTTCATTTTTATGTACATATTTTCAGCTGTAAACTATAAGCACAATGATTAATATGAAGTTTCCTTCGAAAGCCCGGGATTTGAATAAAGCGTTGGGCAGCGCTGCCATCACTCGTTGTCCCTTGACCAGGCTTTGGAATGGCTGTCAAATAATCCCAAACTTGTTCTAAATTATTCTTGGATTTATTTTTTCTCCTTTAAAATTCATGTTTACTCTGATCAGTAGCAATTATTTATAGAGAAATCTAGGAATGTTTAGTGAAAATATGGTCGTATACAGTTATCCTTAAATGAGAAATGGGACGTGATAAGAACAGATGATACTAAGTACCTTCAACAACATTTTCTGCTTATTTAACGTATCTTAACTAATAAGCAATAAGAAAGTCGGAGTAGGCAATACAAATGTAATATACGAATGAAGTGTTGATTTATCCAAACGAGTATTTTGATTTCACAATGCTCGTTTTCGATAAAGCAGCGGATATCTGACACACAATAATGTTGGGATTAAAAATTTACCATACCTATGTCAACAAATGTCGTAGAAGATGCTGAGAAGAAAAGAAATTTTCGCACCAATGGGAAACTTTCAATTTTAGAAAATCCCATTAGTGCTATTTCGTGGTACTCATACTTACACGTAACCTAATAGGCGCATAAACCGCTCCACACGTGACTCAGGCTGGAAAGCATTGAGCGGCATTTAAAAAAATGAATATAAAATCTTCAAACATCACTTTAACCTATTTTCAGCCATTCGAGAAACAAAAAAATCCTAATCGAGATGGAAATATCACTCAGGCAGAAGGTCTTATCCTAAATGGGCACAATCAGGATTATAGTGGTCGATCGGTCGGTCGTGTTGTGACCGCGTCCACTCATTTTTCTTTCCTTTTTTCGAGGGTTGGTGGTAGGATGGCCCAATTATACGTGAAAATCTAAGTTTGTTTGTGTGAATAGTTTGAAATTTTGGATTCCCAAGAGTAAGAAAATATTCCTCTGCAGTCTTTTAGTCCCACTTCATAAGACCGGTATCCTACGAGGAGGCGGGCGAGATGAACATTATTTTTTTTTATTCTTTCCAGAAAAGGGTCGTAATGCTTATTAGAAAAACTTTGAATACAGAGTTTTAAGAAGACTTTACCATGGCTAAGTTTTCATCGAGTTCATGCAACTAAACAAAACCCGGAATTCCCGCAACTCAACCCCGTGCCGCGCCGGTATAGCCCCTCCACACAGCCCGTGGTGAGGGAGGGGGGCTCGTTTGAGCTAGATTGTTTCTCAGTACAGACTTTATTTTTTGATTTGGCATCAATATCTCCGCCAAGACACATCAGAAACATGAAGTTTTTTCAAATTAAAGGGAGAAATACAGGGGAAAACGAAAATTACATGGTCAATAAAAGTTGCACACATAACATAAGAAAAAAATCTCAATGCCTCTTTTAAAAAATGCGTTCTTTTGAATCATTGGTCAGAAAATTTCACATGAATTACTACACTACTCTAGAGAACGCTTCAAGATAGCAATATATAGTTTGCGCGGAAAATAGCATTTGAAGTTTGTAATTATCATTTATAAATTTCAAAGATGTCAATTGGCGTAAAAAGCACTCATTATGAAGTAATTTTGGTTTTTGTCGTTAGAGCATAGTAAAATTATAACATACCGTTGTCTTATTCTAAATAAATGGTGGGACAAATCATTTTTGGCCAGATTTTCTCGATTTGGATGCTCTGTGCGCCGTGAGCGCGAAATATTGAGAGCTGATTTCTCTCGCGTTAGACCAATTTTCCGTATGATCCACTTGTGTCCGAAAGTATGGGCGTACTCCATTCTATCATAATCACTGTCACTAATAATAATACACTATCATAATCAAATATGAAGGAATAATAGTGACTGATGTAATTTATTTTCTAAGTCTAATGTGAATATTTGGTCGTCCTCTCCTCCATTCGCGTTGCTTTGAAACAATGATGTTCCAATTTTCTTCTAAGCTTTGCTTATTGCGAGAAATTAGACTATTTATGGGAACACGCTTCTAAAAAAACCATCAAAGATACATACATTCATGCTCGCTATGTCAATTTATATACTTTATTTTGAAACCTGATACTTAAAACATTCACTTAAGAAAATGTCTTTGTATTTAGTGCTGATATTCTTTTACTTTCCTCGATTTAAGGATTTTTGCTAGTATGAGTGGGCATTCAGTATCATTTCCACCCTTATATAATCGTGATAGTGCACAGAAGCTTGCAATTCAATGTGTTTAAAGGACTAAGTAAAGCTTTCCATTTCTATGCTATCGTTTTACACTTCTTATCAGAGAAGTGTGAGTTGGATCGCTTCATTTCGTTTTCTATAAGTTATTAGTTTATAATGTTAATAAATGCTCTTGTTCAATTTTTAAGTCCTTATCAAAATGCCGGTCGCGGGCGCCGGCCTTAAATTTTGGTTCACAGAGGAAACTATGAGTTTAAATACCTAACCCAGCATATATTTTCTGAACGCGATACCGGCGGAACCCGCACTTTAGTGTATGTTTAAAGTACGCTAGTCCTTTAAATACACCGGTATACCAAATCAACGGGTTCAAACCGTTAATTGGGAGACTTATTCCCAGAAATGACAATCCTTTAACACTAGGACAGCCGAGCTTCTCTACCACCCTAGAACAGCCAATGGAGCCATTTTGGCTCCGTCGCTAATATCATGCACTTGAGTAACTGAAATGAAGCAATAACTTAAGAAATATGATTTCCATGTGTTGTATATAATAAATCACTCATATTTTAGCTAGGTACTTTACAATTCCATAGAGGCACATTTAAAAAAAAAGTTGGAACTTTGAAATACCCTTCCTTTTAAATGGTTATAATCCTTAGTCTGAATCGTCGTCACTGTTGGGAGAATGAGCTTTAACTTCTGATTGATCTGAAGAATGGAGCAGATTATTGAAGTAAACTTAAATATACCCTTGATACCCTTGATTGTACATTGTAAAGAAGCAAATAAATACATAGTTGTTTGATGCTTGTAGCAAACTCTACGCTTTAAAAACTTAATGGCATTCACCGTCCTTAATGGATTCAACTTGGCTCCCATGGCTGTTCGAAGTAAATTACCTTTTTTCTGAAGAAGTACTCCCAATGAGCCACAGATATTTTCCAGTCGCATTGCCATGAAAATTAATTAAAAGTCAGAAAAAATAATTATTAAAGGCATAAAGAACAAAAAATACAGCTCTTCAATATGTGAAAGGAGCCAAAATGGCTCCATCGGCTGTTCTAGTGTTGATTCTGCAGTGAAATTCGCCCACCACATCAACGTATCCTTTCTCAAGGCAGTATATTCGATTTATCCTTTGACTCAATTTTGTGGGAAACACTCATTTCCGGTCAGACAATCCATCGCCGTAAGAACAGGTGGTAAAACTTTCAGTAGGTAATCTGCATACTGAATCGTGAATTCTCCTTGTTGGGAGTTATTCCGAGCGAGTTCACACGATTCATTCGCTCAGCTTTGTCTAGCTTTTTCACATTTAAAGGATTTACATCTCCTTTTCGATATTTGGGTGTCATTCACTTCGCTGGGCTCTATTTCATCTACATCTACACAATACCCCGCGAGCCGCCGCTTAGGCGTGTGGCAGGGGATGTTAGGTCACCAGCCGTGTAAAGGTGTATGTTTTTTGGAGATGAAATGGTGACATGTATTATAGGAGTGTATTTAGTGGAACTCAGTTTTTATTGTGGTCGCTTATTGTTCAAGGAAAGAACGAGTTTTTGTACCTATCTGTTCGGCAGTTTATCTCTCTAATTTTATCGAATTTGTCAGACCTAGAGATGTAGTGAGGAGTCATGATAATATTCTCTGTGTCGCTCTGAAAAATATCAGTTCTGAATTTATCAAGCAACCTAAGCCTAGCAGGTAGCTTCCGAATCTCTAGGGGCTCCCACATTAATCCCTCTAACACTATATGTTCGTTCGTAGCAGTTTTTAACGAAGCGTGCTGCTTTTCTTTGTATTTTGTTAATTTTATTGGTTAAATCTTTATGACCAGGGTCCCAAATGCTCGCGGCGTATTCGATGTGTGGCCTAACCAGAGCGAAGTAGCATCTCTCTTTTACTGTTTCATCCGAGGACCTTCCTATTATACGCTTAACAAAACCTAGTTTCTTTAATGCTGTGCCGAATATGTTTTGTATGTGTGTTCCCCACGATATCACCATCATATGGTGTTCTGCCTGCTGGCAGGTCCCGTACACCACTGCTTTCTCCATCCGCTTCTGTCCCGATCTTCCTTCTTTGTTTCATCATAGCTGTTGCTCTTCACCTGATCCATCAATTTAATTCTTCTCCTTCCTCTCTTTTTCTCTCCTTCAATTAAACCCTCAAGTGCCACAGTTATTATACTTCTCCCTCTCATCACATGGCTCAACCAGTTTCCTTTCCTTTTCCTTATTTCCTTTTGGAGCGATCTTCCTTCTTTTACTTTGCTACAAAACCTCCTCATTTCTCATCTTATCTACCCATCTTACTTTTTCAATCCTTCTCCACACCCACATTTCATAAGCTTCTATTCTATTCCTTTCCCTCTTACCTAATGTCCACGCTTCACATCTATGCATGAAAACGCTCCATGAGTAACACTTAGCTAGTCTCTTTCTCAGCTCCAGATCCAGGCTTTTACTGCATAGCAAGTTTTTCTTCTGGCTGAAGGCCTCTTTTGCCATTGCTATCCTTGCTTTGATTTCTGCAATACGTCTGTCCCCATCGTTCCTAGGTACCGGTAGCTGCCTACCACGATATATCTGAAGTTAATGTAAATCCAAGATATTTTATCGTGTTTGTCCATTTTATGTGTTCTCCATCTCTTTGACCACCGCCGCCGCCGCCGTCGCCCGTTGGCCCAGATGGGAAAAGGTGTTTGACTTGGTGAGGAGAAGGGAGGTGTTTCGGAAGTGGAGTGGAGGATGAGGGGGGGGAGGAGGGGAGGGGAGGGGAAGCGGCGTCGCCCGCCACGCACATCATATCGATTCCCCACCCCCAGCTCTCTCCCTCCCTCCTGCCCCCCCCCCACCCAATCCCGTCAGCCACTCCACTTTCCCTCCCCTCTCCACCCTCCCTCCCCCTCGCCCTCATACTCTCTCCGCTCCCTTCCGCTCCAACATCTCTTCTCTCCGAATATAAAATAATGTTTACATAACATTATCGCATTTTCTAAAGATTCCCATTGAGGCCTATTTTTTGATTCTAAAAAAGAAAATATTTTTAGTAGTCGGAGAATAGGTAACGAGTATTTTCATGCTTCTTATAATAGGATTGGATTGGATACTTGGGGAGGCGACCGACGGCTAAGATCATTTGCGCCATAGGGGATATGTAAGGGAGGAAGGGTGGATAGAAACCCTGCGTCGGCATTAGTCTGCTCTTAACGAAAGGCGCCAAGGGGACCACGGTTTAACGTCTCATCCGACAGATGGAGTACTGTACATGAAGTGCTCTCCACAAGTCACTCAAGTATGGATCGGGTTTCCTCTGAAAAACATCTACCTCTGCAGGGATTTGAACCCTTGCCGCCCGTATGGTTAGCCAGTACTCTAGCCACCACACCGACATATGGAATTTTGGCATATGCAGCTGGCTTTTCTTTGGGTCTTTCTTTGGTTCTGTTTATTATTAGATCATTTGCTTCCGCCAACTCCTTTTCTTTCCTTGCGGTCCTTAAAAGGACTATATGCCTAGGGTATCCGTTCTTCTCTAGCGCTGAGATTAAATGTTGCTTCTCTGAGGGAAGAGATTCGGTGTCTGAAATACTGTAGGCACGATGAACTAAGGTGTTGATTAGAGAGTTCTTATAGACGGGATGATGGTGCGATTTTGCATCCTTGAAGATTTTGAAGTTCCTTTTTGTTTCATTTTTTAACTTCTCTATATCCCTAGTGACCAAGAGCGATTGCTTTTCTGATTTCCGTGTAAGATTATGCTCATTCTTGTGTCTCAATTAAATCACCGTGCCAATCAAATTTCTGTGTCAAAGGTTCTTCGTACCCCAATGATTCCTACCCTCAACTCGACGCATCGTCCCCACCTTCCTCCCCTTTTTTCCCAGGTGCACGGGATTACAATCCCCTTCCCTTGTTTGTCCCGTGTACTTCCAACCCTCCAACGTCAAATACCCCCCAGGTTGTTATCTCCCCGCCCACGGCGGAAGAACGCGAGGTCAATATGTATTACAATCAATATTTATCAGAAAAAGTCGATAGATATCACCAATGTATTGAAAGGAGAATATGACCTCATCCAGTTACTGGCTAAGTGAAAACTTCGTCTCTTTCAAATATATAATTCCTTCGCTCCTCTTATCCGTCTAAGACCGCTTTAAAGTCGCCCACTGGGAGGCTCTAAAGTGAACATTTGATGACGAAATATTGTGTATAATTTTTTTCAGGGGTACAAGTCTATCATATCCCAGTGACTGACTCAGCTGCAGGCTGAAACAATGATAGTTTCTCTTGACAGTGCTTGGCGCCACGCCGGAGCGAGTATGAAACAATATTAGAAAGGGATGACGATTTCAGAGTGCAGTTGTTGTCTTAATTAGATTTGAAAAATGAGACCAGCTTTGAACAGAACAAAGTTAATCAAAATGGTAGATCATATGCAGAAAAACGTATGAGTACGACGATGATTTTAAATAAGTGAATTATTCGCGAGATAAAAGTCGATCAAGTAAGAAAGTAGGGGAAGATGACAGTTTTGACATTAATCGTCCGTGATTATTCTCTCTGTCAGATACGATGGGGTAGAGGAGATATCTAGCGGGAGGGAAATTTGAAAAAGGAGTAATAATTGGTGACCAAAATTATGGTGGGTATTGAGATGTTGAAAGCAGAAAGAAATACACGAGAGTGATGCGGAAGCGTGACAAATGAAACGCCTATTTTATTAGAAATCGAGCCATACCATTACTACCAATCTTTCTGATGACACTACTTCATTATAATAGTCTGAGTATGGAGCACTATTCACTGGTTATTATAACGAGCTCCGTATTTACTGACATTTTTATTTTGATTAGCGAATAAAATTCAACTCTTTGAAGCTCACAGAAATATTATAAACATAATTTTTAGCCCTTCCAGTAACCCCTTGCCCTAGCTCCTTGAGACACTTTATTCATCGCTATCTCTGAAAACTGATCTATCAAAAAAAGTTTGAAGACTTATGAAATGAACGGCTTGTTTCTTTTCACATGAAATCGTTTCTCCATGACGTAATATTTCTTTACCCAATCAGTTCTTCAAACCTTAAGATTGAATGTCCTGTTAAAAATTATATTCTTATTAAGATTGCTTAACGTGAAGGAATCTCAAAACCTTTGCCATTTAAATATTTAAAAACCCATTGAATATGAAAATAGTTCACAAGCAGTCACCGAAGTGAAGCAGCGTTGGACTCGGCTCGGATTCGGAGTGTTGACCCTCCTATTGCCGTTCTCCTGCCTTCCATGTATCTCCCGAGTGCCGTTGCCCCTATCTGCAAGTGGTAGATACAATGTGAGAAAGTACCTTTGCCATGGAGGCACGTTAAACCAAGATACAACTGCTGCCAGCTATACATATAATATGGATTGCCTAATTGCATGCCTTCTAAGAGAATTTTATTTTCAGTTGATACTTTCTAAATGTGGCATGCGAGAAGATACACAATTCCCTCCAAATTTTACTTCAGTATTCTTTGTATCACATACAAGAGAAATGAGTATTATTTTCATTCGATGACTGCACATCTGACTTCGAAAACTAATTTGTAGTTTTGAAATGGGCAGTTTCTGTTAGAGGTGTGTATATTGGCGGGTAGATGAAGATCCCTCGGGTTTCCGTGACCATCGAGATCCTAGAGATGGAGCTGCTTGATGGAAACACCTTGAGACCTTACCCTGCTAAATTCCTTGGGATATCTTGAAGGTGTTCATACGCAGGATATTTCAACGTTCTCTTTCTTTGGATGTTCCGCAACATTTATCGTGGCAACTGAAGACAGCTTTGCCGCTTCGTCTCCGATAGTTATTGCCCTACTCCCCAACAAATGGCCTTCCTCTTGAACTTTTCTTTCCATTTTCCACCTGCCTCTTCCACCCTTTCGCCCGAAAAAAAAACTCGCTGAGCAAATTTCCTATTTCGGAGGGAGCATCCACTTGTACGATAAGGCACGTACCCTTGGCGGGAACTTGCAATAACATACAAAGTTCACATTGTGATAATGCGATGCCCAAGAGGCCACAATGTCCACGGTATTTTATCATTATGAATGGCTAATTATTTCAACAATGATGATGTGAATTATTTTATGGTGGCATCTATATATTTGCCGTTCTCGCGGATCAATACTGAGGAATTTTTCACTTCCTTCAAATCCGCTCATCTACATCTACATGATACCCTTCGAGCCACCTCAAGTGTGTGTGTTATCACCAATATGCATTGCATGATGCTCTTCTTGAGTTGATGCAACTACAACTACTCATGTATTCATACTGGTAAGAATGAAAGGACGATAGTAAATTTCCACACTGTTTAAGAAGCACCGACAATGGTTTCGACTCTTCATGTTATTCTCCATGACATAAAGTGTCGAAACCATGGTAGGTGCTAATTCAACAGTGTGGAAATTTACTATCTTCTTTTCATTCTTACCAGTATGGATATTGAATATTTCTACCAAGTTACGTCTGAAACTCTTTCATACTCATGTATTACCAAAAACCTTCCATAAATACACAAATGCACGGAGTACATCTACACTAATGAACAGAGATGCAATGGTGACTGTCCGCCTTGCAAGTCATTTGAGAGTCCAATCCAGCCCAATGACACCCTCGTTATCTTTCTTGTCTGTCTCCTTCTCTGCAGGGCACTGGTCGGGTCGGCCGCCGTCTTGCGTGGCCATCCAGTGTCCGCCACTGCAAGTGGACGACGCCCACCTCAGCGTCGTCGAGCAGAACTCCAGCTACGGCGGCCGTGCCGTCTTCCGGTGCTCATGGGGCCACGTGCTGACGGGCCCCCCGGGCCTCGAGTGCGAAGGCACCGGCACGTGGTCCGGACAGGTGCCCTCATGCCAGCGTGAGTTCATTATTAACGAATGTCCTTTCCCTTTAGGGTCTCAGGAGGGCTTATCGACGGCCTAAATTGTCCCTGTGGCGGCGACGGTTCCAATTCCACTCCCAAGCCTCCCTCCGTGCCGCTGCCGTGCAATCAGACCGTATTTCTGGCCCATATGTTTTAATCGTGTAAATGCCTTACTTATATCTTTGATTTCGATGGCAGATACATAAACATTTGGGAGATATGTGTAGTAAACATGAGAACCACGGCGTGATAAACCATTGAATAATAAGAGATTGTGGATTGAATTTTCAAGTGTGGCATTCGTGAAAGGAGTTTGATTCGTTCCTTTAATCATGTTGCCGGAAAGAATGAGAGTTGAATAATGAAACAAGAGAGGATGGGGTACACCAAGAAAACCATGAGCAAATTCCGGGGAAAACTTTGCAATGAGTAATAACGTGGAATCTTTTGCCGTATAAATTGTACTTTTATTAATTAATCCCACCTCCAGATATTTATGATTACGAGTAATGCTGACTAGTGCCAAAATTGTTGGAAATCGTGATTGTGAATGAGCTAAATTTTGTTTGTTGTTGTACTTCACCAAAAAAAAGGTAACTAGTATTTTTGGGGAATATGCGTGGATAGCTACGAAATGTAAGTTGATAAAATCATGTTCCTTGCTGTTAACTTTTCAATTCAAACATTTGGAACTCGCCCGCGGCGTCATTGCTACAACAGAATTTTTCTTAAATCAGAAAATTATAATCCTTGTACCCCTCAAAGCTTCTGTGGACATAAACTAACGGTGGGTATTTGAATAGTAATAGAAATTAAATCTCATCAGTTTATATTTGTAAGTCATCATTTAAAACATTCTAGCCATAAAAATAAAAACTCCTTCGAGTATCTTCGCTGAGGAGGTATATTTTCTGCAAAACACTCACATTTGAGAAGAATTTTAAATTAAAAATTATGGATCCGTGACCCTACGAGAGATATTATATGAAATGTACCAGGAGTCAAGGCGTCCTGGATACAAGTGTTTCCTTGGCCTTGCGCCCTCGTTCTCTCAATGTCTCTCCCATATCACTCGGCGCACCTTATCTTTCCGGTCGCAGTGGTGGAGTGTCCGCCGCCCTTACCGCCGGTCAACGGCCGACTGCTCACCGAGGACGGACCCACGCCTCCCCGAAGCCGCCGCCACCGCCTCCAGTTGCGGGAGGGCGAGGGGTCGTCGAGGGGAAGGGCGAAGGGCGGGGACGGACGGGGGCGGAGGAAGAGGAGGCGGCGGAAGAGGAGGAGGAAGCGGAGGAGGGCCGGGAAGTACGCGGCGGGCAGCGCGGTGCAGTTCGCGTGCTCCGAGGGCCACCAGCTGATAGGCGAGCCGAGCATCCTGTGCACCGAAGCGGGCGTCTGGTCGCACCCGCCGCCTTTCTGTGAGTCTCCCCCCACACTCCTCCACATCCAGGGGGCGGTCACAACCTTCTCCCGCCCCATTCAGACGGAAAATTTTGTGAACCCCTACGATATTTGAGAGAAATAAACGTTGTTGAATTCCTCTCACTATCTTAAAAAGCAACGAGATCCAGAAGTACATCTGGCAATGTGCCCAATGCGACGTACTACAGTGACTAGAAATATGTTTATTTCTGTATTCTTATATTTAACATTGTATGCATATTTCAATGTCTTCAGATTATATCAGCTCGACTGTCTCTAAGGATAGTTTTCCTTTCGAAGTCAGCATGCCACACGATGCTCAAACTTATGTGGAGCACCAAGGGGGAACTCTAACGCGAGTCGCTGTGGACAATGCTAGTACCAAGAGAAGTTCTTCCTTGGGTCGTGAACTTTCATTCTGTCATTCCTCGGGACTGATAGTGATATTCGATTCTGTAGACGAAGCGTAGTGCCAGTCAATATGTTTCTTTGTAATATCTTTCTTCAATACTTTAAAGCGTCGACAATTCCTAGCACCTAACCGAAAAATAGTTAACTTGTGAAGACTCGGACCTCGTGACTTCGCTACTGTCGAGACTCAGTAGTTTTGACTCGATTTCTCTCTTTTTATGTCTTTCCCCCGTTTCCGACGCCGCTCGTTATCGTTTCCTTAACGTAAAACTTCCTCCGATATACATATCAGTGAGTGTTGGTGATGTCTTTTCATTTAATTCCTCTCCTCCCTTTTCTGCGCAGGCAAGGTGCGCTGCCCGTATCCCGGCGACCCGACCAACGGTCGCCTTGCGCCACTCAAGTTCTTCTACGAGCCGGGTGACAAGATCGCCATCTCCTGCGAGGCCGGCTACGTGGCCCGCCTCCCTGACGTCCGGCCCGTCTGCCGCCCTGACGGCACGTGGTCCGATCCGCCGCCCACGTGCATCAACTACCAGGAGGTGTGAGGGGCCTCCTCGACCCCCGAGGAGTTGCGGACACATCGCAGGATGGGGACCCTTGTCACGGGGCCCCCCGTGGGCTCGCGTAGAGTGGCGCAACAGTGGGGAGGGAAATGGGGGTGGGTGACTGGATGGCTGAAGAAGATGGCTTGAGGAGATTTGATCAACCCTCTCTCTCCATGTTGACGATCCTTCTAGAAAGGCACCAATCTTGGGTGCCGTCCATAAATGATGACATGGTGTATTTGACTGTTTACTACCTCCTCCTCCTTCCCCATTGTCGTACTGGGAGTCATTAAACTAAGCGCTCTCCTAAGATAGTACCACGTGGCATCTAGTTTATGAACATATGCCATGCCTCTATCAAAAGGCAGAGATTTGAGGTCGCTCTATTCTTCCATAGAGCATCCGGAATGGTGACTGAAAGATTTCCCTGTTCATTGGGAAGAAACTGCATACAGATTCTTTTCAGTGCACTGACTGTGTTAATAGTCAATGGGATTTACCATGCAGCAGATTCTGCAGGAGAGGTAAGCCTGCCTGTTAAGTTAGAAAGCAAGAAAATCAGAATGAAATTCAACCTGTATGGAAGTATCAAGTTTGATGTAATGACCACTTAGTAGGTGTTGAGTGGACTAAAAATGTGTGGTACATCTTCACCTATCACCGCATTTAAACACCGTAACCCATTCATTCATCCCTCCACATGAGTCACATCAACTTCACCTTCCCTTCTCCTCAAAGCTCATCATGTCATTTATGGAATGTATTACAGCATTCATTTTTGTGATTATGGCCCTGGAGTGAATGCCTGGAAATAAATTCTCAAGACTTCAAAAAGTGTTCCCTGTTTCTCATGAAGAAGTGAGTCATGTGGTCATTAGGAGAGGAAGTGAACAACCTATCACCACCAAATGGGATTGCATTGGATGTGCACCAAGGGATTTAAAGAGTGCAAGGAGAGAGGGGAGGGATGAAAGAAGAGAAGGGGGAAACCTGAATCCCTTCCAGTGATCAGACTTGATAGTAACAACAATAATGGTGCAGGATGTACGAATTGATCGTGTGAATGGTATTCCTTATGAAGTACCTACCAATTTAATGACCCAAAACCGTTAACAAGAAACAAAGTGAAATCAAATGCCATGCTACAAGCAAAGTGATGATTTGTAGTTTTGTGAGAAAAAAGTCATCCAAAATCCATTTACCCTTCCACACTCATAGGATGAAAATAGGTTCAATTGTTTGTTACAACATGAAATTTTTTTAATCTGATGAGAAAGTGATACTGGACAGGTGTTAATAAGCAGATGAGGATTTTATTAAAATATGAAGTTGCATTTTATACTTTGCGAGAGATTGGGCTGAGTATTTTAGAGTACTGCACTAAGAAGAAACAATTACCTGTTAGAATTGAGAAGCCATTTCTCAGCCCAACTGTTTTCATCACCAGTAATTGCTTTTTTCCACAGCAATGTTCTCCTCTCGCATTCTATATCCTGAGGAATCCAACTCTGCACATCCATCCCGGTAACATTGGCAGCATTGATGGCAGTGTTATAGTATGACTGTAGCCATCAGTGCAGCCACATGTCCTTCAAAGCTCTATATTAATACTGCTGTATGCACTCAAACATACATTCATTGACAAACCAATTTTCAAAATGGTCCCTTACCCATTGTTTCCCTCTAACCCACCAATTCCCCTTTAAATGTGGTTCAATGAGTGGTGATGGAGCATCCCCCTGGAATATATCCCTCAATACACATCCAAACCATTGTGCTGGAGAAGGACTGTGTGCACTACCTTCTCCAGAAATGGTGCCCCCTCAAGTTGA
Organism: Ceriagrion tenellum; assembly: GCA_963169105.1. Taxonomy (NCBI): domain Eukaryota; kingdom Metazoa; phylum Arthropoda; class Insecta; order Odonata; family Coenagrionidae; genus Ceriagrion; species Ceriagrion tenellum. Next base: position 22,912,047 of record OY720632.1, read on the forward strand.
CCCTACCAACATCTGATATGACCATTTGCTATAAGGAAACCAATAGAGTACTTCAATAATAATATTATTATCATCATTACTGTGAATAAAGTTCTTAAAATGCGTTTTGGATACAGGTCTTTTCAATTTTTAATGAAGTACCTTTTGTTATCCTCCTTTTCTACATCATGTAAGACTGTAAGCTCTTGTGTACTTCCTAACATTTGATTTCTTATATCACTAAGCAAACTGGAATGTGGTAATTCTGGAAAGGGCTAAGCGAATGAAAGAATTCTAAATTAACCATAGTGCTACTCCCAGGTCCTGGGTAAACTTAACAGCAAAATGATATTGCCTTTTGGTTAGCATGATGTAAACTGAGAATTTATAGGTTTTGTTTTTCACTTCAGACTGTTTGGAAGGAGTGCTATGATTAGGGGAATATGTTAACTTTTGTTTTCATGCTTAGAAAACAGAAAACTATTATCCTTTTCAAATATATTAGCGACTGGCCCTTAATGTGTGCTCAAAATCACTCAAGTGGCTTCATGGCAGGGAAGTGGGGCCTTCAAACCAGGGAGATGGTGTGGGAAGAAAGAGAGGATACTCAGACTCGATGTTTCCATGTTTACTTACATGACTTCGTATTTAAATGGAAATGGCTACATCTTGGTGATATTCCACAAGTAATGAGCCACGATGTGACCCCTCCTAAAGGAAAGGAGACTCAGCTGATGGTGCAGTTGAAGGGATTACACCTATTCATTCCTTTCACTTCCCACAGGGACTTCTTATCTACCACTCTCAAGGGATGGGTCATACGTGAGTGCTTGGTTGATTACTCAGAAGAGGACTTTTGAAATCCAACATGATAACTTTTATTTTTTAAATTACTATGAAAAACAAATATTATTCTTATTTTCATTTGAAATAAGCCAATAGAAACAAGTGAAAACACTATGCAATTGTTGACGTATTACTATTGCTGTGATTAATTGAAAATATTTTTTACAAGTTCTTGCTGTGCTCTTCGGCTAAAATGTGACAGTATTATTTGCTGTTTGGTCTTAAATCAATCAGGAAATAATAAATAATGTAGTTTGTAAATTGAAAAATATGCCAGAAGGTGATTAGGGAATAAGATATTTGTTAAAAATAATCCCACTTGTGAGTCACCCAGCTTATCCCCTCGGAGAAAAACATAATGGGTCTCACGAAGACAGAAACTCTTGGACATTTTCCCCTCCTCACAGATGGGTACCAAGTGCCAAGGAGTAGAGTCCTTTAACTGCCTCCATTTCCATTTGCAAGTTATCTTCAGGATATCCTTACCACTGACTACAATAAATTCTTCATACCAAAACTGGGCAGTTTTAAAGTCAGGAATATCAATGATAATTAAATTAATAAAATCTGAAAAATTTTAAGCATGAATACAGGGAGTGGCTGAATTTTCAAGAGGTCTGGCTGCACTTTCTACATTCTAGTCATGAATATATTTGTAAAATATGTATATTCATGATTTTAGCTGAAGTTTTCTAAGTTACTCGTCAGAAGACTTTCTCTTCCCTCTTCCCCCAAAAACTTTGGCCCACCTCTGAGTGGCAAACATAAACTTTATCTAAATATAATTAATTATTATGCATAGATTTTAAAACTGGGCCCAAGTCAGCTTTTCTTATAACCATTGGCAGGCATTCCCTTGTGTAATAACTTACTTTGTCAGTGGGTGTCATATGAATATTGCATACATATGTGTGCAAATTTGTTGACCATGACTTAATCCTGTAAATTCTTATTATAAGGGGGACCCGTTCTGTACAGAAGGGCCCCCATCGCAATGCTATTTATTCCCAGGCCTTGCAAGCTCTTAATCTGGCCCTGCCTACCACATGAAAAACTTGGGAATAGGCATCAAATCAAACTATCTTGAGAGAAGCACACAGCAAAAGCACTACTCCATCCATGAATTTAGCTGTAATGAAGCATTGGGAAACCACAGAAATTTAAAGGTGCCACTCATACGGGGATACACCTCATATAAAAACTGTACAAACATTTGGGACTGGACTTAATTAATGTTTATTAATGAGCTGGACACAATCTTGAAGGATGCTGGCCCATCTTAAAAAACAGTGAAAGAAAACAATCATTACTTATTATCATAAAGCATAATCCAACAAAAAAGTTTTAACCTTTATTTACTAGTTGATCCACATTTCTGCAAGGATATTTATGCTCACATAATGAACTTCCCGAATCATTTAGTATAATGAATAAAATTACTCTAAATACTAAATTTTCCCATGTATGCAGTGCTCATAAAGCATGGTACTTATTGCTTGGAGAAAAATATATTTTTTTGTTTTCCAGATTATTTAGCAGTTTTTACATACGTAAGTTACAATTATTTTTCAAAATATTCATTAAGTGGATGCAAAATGCATCTTTGAAGAGCGCAAAGCATAAAATATCGTGCATGTTCTTTTCAAAAGTATGACCAGACAAATAAATATCAGGGAATGCCAAATAATTCATTTACAAACTAAGCTGCAGTAAATACATAACTAATACAAACACACTTGAAGCTTCCTTATTCCATGGATGGTAATAGATTTTACTAATAATTGTCTTTATACTAATGCTACATCACAGCTCTTGCAGTTGCGATAAAGTACTGTATATGCACAAATAACATTTTTGAAGGCTCCCCCAACCTCATAAACATTTGAAAGCACGTATTTAAAAACAATGGTTTGATATTTCATTTATAATTTTGTCGCTATTCGATGAAGGTTTTTGTTCAATTAAAAATTTTCTGCCTTATATACTTTATTTGGGATGCAAATCATACACAAACCAATACAATACAAACATCCCGATACAAACTAGCCGCCATGCGAAGGTGCTGCCTCTGTGGCGTATTTTGTTTAAATGTCATCTGTCAACTATCACTTTCAGCGCTTGCAGAAGAAAAGTTTACAATGGCAGACTCGGAGAAGGAAGAGAGCCTTAATTTGGTATGTAGGTTTCTGTTTGTACATTTTGTTCATCCCTGTGGACAGTTAATTCTCTAATTTTCATCAATATAGCCCTGATCCTGTTGAACATGGAAAATGATTAGCGTAGAGGGGTTGATTTTGTGTTAACGAATTCAAAGGAGACATTCTTTTTCCAGCAAATTGAATTTGAATGGATCCTACATGAAGAGGTGCACGCTGTTTTGAAACAACTTCATACAATTTTGATCGTAAGTTGGCAACTAATGGAAATAGATCTTTTCTAATGCACCAATCTTGTGATAGTGCTGTCAAACACAAGCAGCAGAAAAAACAGGATCTGATCATTCTTGCCTCTGTTGTCGTCTGTGCCCATAAGTTGGAACTTAATCGTAATGTACCTGAATGAAGTTATTGATGATTTCGCCTTTATATCTACAGGAATGCGCCTGGAGATTTCCAGTCCCTATTTGTGGAAATGAAATACAACCCAAGCAAGAGAAACATGTAATGACAGTCTCTGCTCATACAACACCCGAGCAAGTTAAATGTGTTGTCGCGTTGACTGGAGACAGTATTACGCATGCAGTGAGTACAATAATGTTTTTTGGTCCGCGATAACTTTTAGGATTGGGAAAGCTAATTAAATAATCAAGGCACAGAAATGGGTGCATTGTAGTGGTTGTTAAAGTTTCGTCCAACCTGAATTCTCTCACATACACATTAGCCTCATCTGCAATTTTAATCAATTGGTTTTGCACCCTACACTAGGAGAGCATTTTGCCTGAAATCTGGAACTTTGCGTTCCTGCTTGTCTCCGCATGTCCATGATTTATCATGCATCGCCTGAGGTGTGATGTAATTTTCTGTTTGAGATTTGTTGTGTATGGAACTTCGATCTTTTTTGTGCCTGATATGCTTGCTATTGAAATCATTGCCTTTTGCTAGCCGTACATGTTGTCTTTTCGACTGTGCTCAATGTTTATCCCATCGAATTGTATAATTTCTCTAGAGTATGTGAGTGTGACCTTTTCCCTCTCATTCAGGATATAAGTTTGAAAGTGCAGAAACAGCCAAATTTAATCTATCGCACTAGCATCCAGCATGAAAACCCTTGGAAGTTACAGCAAGTGCAGGATGCTGGAAACCATTTGCAGCAAGCAATTCTTCATATTGAAAATGTAGACAAGGACTATATTTTCAGGTTTGTGTTTTAATATTAAAACAGTAGATGCATGTTGCATGGAGCCTGATGTAAGCTTTTACATGCATAATCCAGGAGTCCCACCAGAAGTTGGTGTGGCACTTGAATGATTTCTTTTTTGTTATGATTAAGATAAACTTGTCTGCCTTGTCATGCCTTTGCTGTAAATGAATCTTGATTTTGAACTCTCAAAATATTTTTCAGGTCTTCTGAGGAAGTCCTTCATACTCTGGGAAACATACTAGGCTGTCTTCAAAGAGGACGATCTAGTCTCATTGTACCACGGAAGAAAACTATAGATGATTTGATGAATAGTAGGAATATGGTAAGAGTGATTCTTTAATGGCTCTTTCAAAGATAGAACTCCTGCTCTGTGACCCCTACTCCTCCTTCAGTATGCCCCCTTCCACTGTCTTTGGGTGTTAATGTTAGCTGTAGCAATCCTTTTTATACTTATCCATGACACCACTTGGCTTGATAGAAAGTGTCATGTCTTGAGTGTGTGCAAATTGTTTTGGAAGTGGACATCATGGGGCAGGAAAGGGGAAAACCAAGGGTTGCTCAAGAGTGGTGTATGTGGTTTGTGCTGCGATGTGAGTTGAGTGGGACTTTGGCTCTCCATACTTCTTCATACTAGTTGGGAGATTCTTTCAGGACAGGATAAAGATCTATGTGATTTCATTTAGCATTATTAATCTATTAATGATGAGAGAATTAACTCAGCTCTGGTTATTTAGTTTTGTTACCATCTCTATGGTGCTATTCAAAGGAGGGGCTGTTCATTTGGAAGGTCAGGGGATCAGAAGGATTGAGCTAGTGTGGTGAAGGTTTTGTTGCACATCACGTGGAAAAAGGGAGATAAAGATAAGAAAAAGAAATATTTATTGTTCGTGGACCACTTGGTCCACTAAGAACATAAAAAAAGTATACATTAATATGAGAGCTTGAGCACAGAAAGATATTTACAGAAAAAGTGGGTACAAGCAATAAATGAAATAGTAATAGCAATGAAGAAAAGAAAAAAAAACAAGAATTATAGGTCAATCAAATTTTATTTTTTTCTGCAATAGCATTTTATTAAACAGTCTATTTTTAAAAGACATCAGCGAATTAGAATTTTCATTAGATTCAGGAGTACTGTTCCATATCCTTGCCCCTATAACAGAAAAAGTTATATTGAAGGTGGTGATTCGATGAATTGGGACTATTAAATAATCTGGTCACATTTGAGTTGCTACATTTCTGTTTTTCTCCTTAGGCTGGAAAAATTGCATGATGTATTCAGGCTGTTTACTTTTGAAAAGTTTACATAAAAAGGAGGCAAGCATGTATTCCCTCCTCGTTTTAACTATAAAGGCCGTTTTACACGGGGCACGAAATTGCACAACTTAACACTGCATTAATTCTGCAATCTGCCGTGCAATAACTATTGCGAAAACGAATGTGTGACTGGTTTACATGGTGGTCGTAAGCATGCATTCATTCGTGAATTCCAGTCGTCTGATAAGTACGCTAAGAGCGAGTGTTTTGTTCAAACAGGAGAGATACGATATTCTGTACACAACGTTGTTGACATTCAGTGAAAAGTAAGGTTGTGGTGATTGTGGGATTCTGTGACATTGAGTCACTCTCTCTCTGTGAGTAAAATAATGGATCAAGAGGAGGCTGCATTGATTGCTGCAGAGCTAGCAGTAGTGGGAATTATGATCAGGGCTGCAGAGCTCATAGAAAGGCGTAACCGCAGGAGAAGAGCTAGAAGAGCACTTTGGATGCGGGAGTGGATCCGTAAGCGAGAGGAGGGAACGGGCATTTTTAATATGGTCCAACAGGAGCTGGCTGTAGAAGACAGGAATGCCTACCGCAATTTTATGCAGATGGCAGAGGAACAATTTAACGAGCTATTAAATACCTATCTAAATAAATAACAATATAAGTAACTGTAAATATCCTTCCACACAAAGAATAACTGTAAACACCCATCGCTCAGGTTCAGGGGCGATCCCAGGAATTTTTTCGGGGGGGGATGTATTCCCCCCCCTCCTGGGATTGCCCCTGCTCAGGTTATCGAATCTTTTTGTCAGTCAACTTCCCATGAACTTAGATGTCGTTAATTCTGCAACTGCTAGATGGGGTGCTATTCGTACAAATTGCAAGAATGCGACCACCAAATTAGAGCAGGGGCTATTCTGACGTCTCGCATTCGTGCATGTGTTCTTGAATTTCGCTGCTTTACATGGTGCATTTTGAAATTCACAATTGCACATACATTAGCTTGTGCAATTATGTGCCACGTGTAAAACGGCCTTAAGTCATCCTAATTTAGCAAGATAAGGAGAAATATGATCATTTTTTTAGATCATAAATAAACCTGACACACATTAAATTGCCGTTGAATCATTATATTAATCTCTTCAGTTAGGTTGCGATAAACAAGACAGCAATAATCAATTTGGGGAATATTAGCGAGGATACAAATTGCTTGTGGGTATGAGGGGAAAAAGGTTTTTATGAGTTTTTAGCTGAAACAGGATCATATTAATCTTATTGCAGATGGATTGAACATGGTTTTGCCAAGACAAGTTGAAGATCAATGTTACTCCAAGGTTTTTAACAGTTTACATATAGTATTTCCACATCACCAGCAATAATCTTTGGCATAACATGAAAGCAAACATGTCTGAGTAGTTTGAGGTACTGAGAAACATTGATTTAGTTTTGCTAGGGTTAAGTACAAAGTTTTTGTCTACAGCCTATGCATTGATGGCGTGAACATCCTAATTTACTTTGGAAACTGCATCATTCATTTCATGCAAATGGCAGTTATAATAAATCGGAAGGTCATCAGTATATAACAAGTATTTACAATTCATGATACACTTAGGCAGATCAAGGACATACAAGGAAAATAAGAGAGGGACTAGAACTAAGCCTTGCGGGACCCCGCAATGGATTACTTACCATTGTGATGTATTCCCATTCACATCCTTGACTGCCTGTTCACGATCTTATAGGTTGGAGTAAAACCAGTTCAGTGAGGAACAGGAAAAGTTAAGGTCTTTCATCTTATGGAGAAGTTGGGCGTGATTAACAAGACAAAAAGCATTGTTGGAATCAAATAGAACCAGAATTATGATCATCCATTTATCAATTGCCCGATGTACATCATCCGTTAATTTGAGTGGCGCTGTCTGCATAGAATAGTTTTTCTGAAATCCAGATTGATAGGGATCATGCAGGTTGTTTTGGTTAAGGTATTCTGTGAGCTGCTGAAAATTAATTCTTTCTAAGCATTTAGAAAGGGAGCATAAAATAGAGATGGGCCGATAATCACGGGCAGTAGTTGGTTTTTGAACCTTTTGTATTGGTATAATAAGCGAGGATTTCCATTTACAGTAGCAACTCGATAATACGAAGCACGAAAATACGAAGTTTCGATTTTAGGAAGCAAAACTGTTGGTCCCGACGAAAAGCCTATACTAAATACATGGCGCTATTCGAAAATACGAAATGTTCGAAAATGTGAAATATTCGAAAATACGAACCTTGGACCCAGTCACCACAGAGACTCTGAGTTTGTTTTTACGAACCTTGGGGGAAATTCGTGTCAGAAAAGCTCTCTATTTGCTGACGTAGACACCTAACAATTCAACATTGCCGAATATAATCTATCAATTGTTTGAAATGTGTGTATTTTAGTGCATTTATCTCTCATAAGTGCCTTAGTCACACAGTTATTTATCAAGTTTTAGCCGTGGATAATTTAGCGAGTGACGGAGAAAATGGTAGCTTGAGGAAATTTTTCCCTTATTTTATTATTGTTTTAACTGTTAGCTGGATTTCAATGTTTTAAACAATTCTCTTTTGGTTATAACTTATGTGTGGCGCCGCGCACCAACTCACTGCCATGCACTATTAGCGGCAATTTTAATTTATTGAGCATTTGAAGGGAAAATGACGCTGTTAAATGATGGGAAATAGGACTAGGATACCTGTCGCAGTCACTATACCTAAATCGATGGCTTCACTCAGAATTAATCCACGTTTACTCCTGCCCTTGTCCATATTTCATGAGACAATAGAAAAACAAGTTTCCAAGAATTTACGAGGAAATAGCTGTGCCCACGATTGATATAATTTTGCATTAAAAACAGTTTAACTCTAATTTTGAAACAGATGACCCAATCGGGGGAGTGGCTCAACAATATAACATTGTAATGTACTAGCTGTGCCCGGCATGAGTTGCAATGCCTTTTTCTGGGTTCAAAATCGGTCCCTAAAAGAATTTGAGACCTACATACTTCCGTTGCAAAATTATGTCACCCGAGTTAGAAGACTAATATCTCAAAGACGGCTAAATCGATTTTAAAGTGAAGTACCCCGAATCAAAGCCTGTTTATTTCTGCGTTTAGTGATGGTATACAAAACTTTTTACTGTTTATATAGATTTCAGTGTGTGCTTAAAAACAGAATTTTAGCGCATTTTTCCGGGTACTGGACGGATGCATCGCATTTACAGCTTCATGATAACATTGAAACTTCGTGTTTTCGAGTATCACCATGTATTTAGTATGGGTGTTTCGTCGGTACCAACAGTTTTGCATCGTAAAATCGAAACTTCGTATTTTCGTGCTTGGTATTACCGAGTTGCTACTGTAGTATCGACTGGCGGGATTCCCAGCAAGAGTATAGAATACTTGCGAGTTCAAACTCTACAATTCCAGCCTCTCTGGATCGATTCGATTGGTAGTGCTTACATCCACCTTACTTAACCGTCTTCTTACCTTTTTTCTCAACTTTTATTCGTCACAGTTCGGATTTTGTCTCCTCTCAGTACTTTTCCATGCTGGGTTAGGCACGAACTGAAATCCTTAAAAACAAAAGATCATTTTCCCCATGAATAATGTGGCATTTCTCTCGATTCTGTCAATTTTATGGGTATTTGTAAATATAATTAACTTTATTATATCTTTGGTAGTCATTATGCCCATCTCTCTCAGGATATGCACAGTACAATGAGTCAGTTGCCTAAGCTTGACTATGGAAGTAATGCCTAGGAAACTGGCTCTATGGTTACAGATTGAAACATTTTGTAAATTGTTATGGTATTTCTTAATGTAATAAACTTATATTATCTTAGGCACCTGTGACGTCTGTCATAATGAGGATAAGCTCAATACAAAGAGCTTTACTATGGGTGTCAAGCCTTGGAAACTGGCTCAATTTTTTATATTTCTTCCAAATTTCCCCGTTCTTGCAGTTAGGAATCTGGTTTTTTAAATTCCAAAGGTCTTATTTTTATTGTTAATTTTAAGTTTATTCCATGATTTGGGCTTATTTAGCTTTTGAAAAAAATATCAAAAAAGTTACTCGTTAAAACATAAATATTCAGGAAGTACGTAAAATTCTAGTTTTGTGCAGGTTATTTTATAGAAGAAAATAAAAGTACGCCAAATAATTTACTATGTTAACTATTTAATGACGACGTAATGTATAAAAATATGATAAAAAAGTGATACAAATGCACTCAGAGGGAAGGGAAGCTGTTTTCATGAGGTAGTAATGACAGATTTATGATATCAACAGATTCAACAATCTTTTAACTGTAGACATGAAAATTCTGGTGCCTCTGAAAACTGAAACTGAAAAAACTGGAATCTTAAAATAAAATCCCCATGGAAGCCTTGTCTTTAATTTCATTCCAAGACGTTGTTGGGGTAACTTCATAAAATTTTACTGGAACCAACTTTCATCCATTAATTACTACGGTAAATTTGTAGAGTAACCAGACTTTGATACATTATATTTGATATATCAACACTGCTATCCCTGATTTCCACGAGATAAATAACCAATTGAATCAGATTTCATTGTGATGGCATGAGTAACTTTGAGTTCTTGGGATTTTAATGCACGATTATGACACAACATGGGTATGAATTGGATCATGATGAGCTCTATTTCAAAATCACCCCACGTTTAGAAGAATCTATGGAAATACTACTCTGTGAAAACTTATTGTCGTTTTCAGGATTTTACCACAGAAAGAAGTTAGGTTTCTACCTCATTGCGGTAGATTTATTCCATGACCCCTACCTCTTTCAAAGTTCTTGAGTAAATTTACGTTAAAAAGTTATGCTTCAAACAGTTGGTCCTATTTTGTTTTCGTGTTTTATGCTCCACAGCAAAGTCAAGCAAAGAAGACGTAAGTCGCAGAGGGGGAAGAAAATAACTAAATAATGGAATGGAGAACGCTGAATCTGAAATATCTCCACGATGCTCATACAGGATGAAGTTTATCTTTCACACTATTGTGAATAAAAAGTTCCGAAAATCGAGGAGTGATTCGGATATCACTTTTTTAATACGATTTATTTCATTAGCTTCTATGTTATTTTTGGTTATATTTATATATTTTTTATATTTATATATTTTGGCTATATTATTTCTTCCTCAGGCAAAATGTCAATACAGAAAAAAACATAAACAAAAATAAAAAATTACAAAATGATTAAAATAAATGCCATAGAAACGAATTTGCTGTGAAATATATTTGAACAGGTTTAAAAACAGTTGTTGAATTAGAAGAATTCTATTAAACAAGTTCCAAAAGCAGTTGTTAAATAACTTAAAAATACAAACAGGATTTAACCAAGTGGATTTCCGATTTATATTTTAGTACATCCTCTTCAGTTCTCTAATAATTATATTAAATAGATTAATCTCAAGGGGAATTTCATTTGATTCATGCATCATTCTAGCCATGGGACAATGATATAAATAGCTGGAAGGGAAAATAATTTTTGGGTCATTCCATGTCAATTCATCCGGGAAAATTTAGATTTGACACCCACCATCTCAGATTTTGATGAAACTTGGTATGTTTCATCCTTTCATGTAGACATGAAACCATGTGAAGTTTTTCTTGTCTATCTCTACTAGTTTTTTTCACAACCATTTGAAGTTTAGGTGAAACTGCAGTTATTATATGACTAAGGTATCCGAGTGCACTTGTACCTCCAGAGGAAAAAAATTGTCTCAATCTTATTTCTCATTCCATTCTTATAAAAATTTGAAGTTTTATCATAGAAACTATGAGGATTTCAGAAATAAATTGAGTGATATCCTCAGAGATATATTAACAATTCTCTATACACTTATGTTTCATAAGATTTGAGAAAATTTAACGCAGAAAACAAGGTTCTATAAAACATTAATTATTGACCAAAGGCAATATGTTAATCAAGCTAGTTTAAAAAAATAATAATCCTAAGGATATAACCCACCACCTCTGAAAATAAAATTCATGGCATTTTGCATGCTTTCTGAGATGAAAGATGTTAAAATACTAAAAAATAGTGCGTTTCACAATTGTGATCATCAGTGTTGGGCCTTCCTACAGATATAATTAGACAAATGTTATACCTCTGTTTTCAATGTTTTAATAAATTTTCATGAGAACATGTTAGTATTAAGTATAAAAATAACAATTTTTTAATGTGCAGGTCCTGTTTGGCTCCTAAGTAGGAAAAATTGATGGCAAAAAAACTAAAATTGTAATTTCCCGCAACGTATTCAAGAAAATTTCTTCAAATTTCTAAAGTGGCCTTACACATTGTTCATCTCACCACTAATACTATTTAAATTAATATGTATTAGTTAATGTTGGTGTTAACTTTATACAAATCGTACTTTACTATTGAAATTACCTTCAAATTTCTGCATCTGGGTAACTTACATTCCATTGGAATGTCATAGATATTTAAGCATATGAAATGAAGAGAACGAATGACTTTTTAAAGTATAATAAACTCGTTATGTGAGTTATTTTCTGAGGTATCAATTTTTATTGACCCATGTGGAACGAAAACTAGCTTCTGCCCGGGCGCTGTAAGCTAAGGCGTAGAAAGCATGCAGGTGATTCCAAATATTCAAAGGATTGAACTGTAACAACATAATTGACAGTTTTTGAAACTTGCAGATTAGTAGCACTCGCTCACTATTTGGCTTTCCTTAATGTATATTTCTATGCCAGAGAGTATTTTTTTAATGGCATAGACAGTGTTCCTTCGTGGTAGCCAAAATTTATGTGTGGTTTTAGCGAGATTTAATTATTTCTGGTGATGAAATTATCGACGTTATCTGAAGTTGAACAAACGTGTAAAATTGGTATGGGGTAAACATGCGGATATTTTAAGTTATATGGACTCAAAATCCTTCCATTGAGTCATAAGATGCATAAGTACTTGGAGAATTAACGATACATTTTCTAAAAATGAAAAATTTTGTAGTCTATTCGACCGGTTTAATTGAGCTGTCGGCATCATCAATAAAACTTGTTAAATTTTCAAAATATATTTGGTTATTCTTTACTGTCAAAATTTTGAGCCTGAAACAATAGATATGAATTATTTTCGGCCTTCCGACTGGGTAAGGTTCTTCTTATCCATCTGCGCTGGCAAAGTTTGTTTAAGTAAATGTATATAAGTAAGTAAATGAATATAAGTAAGTAAAAATTAAATGTTTATAAGTAAGTATATAAAGTAAGTTAATGAATATATCCTAGGTTCACAAGTGATTGTTAGGGTTATAAGAAAAATAATCAAGAAATGGGAAACAAAAGGAAAATGTCTGTCAATGTGAATGTTAGCGAGTAGTTAAGTATTAAGACACAAGAACGGGAAAAAAAATTGTTCCAATGCAATTAAGATGTAGACTATTTGCATGCTGTCATGAGGAAATGGACTTACTATAGAAAGTAATTTGAAATATCAAGAAACCTTGAATTTATTTATGCCGTAATATGTTTAATTCGGTACATTTCTCTTTACATTTCTCTGAACTTGTCACTATCCATTTACAAGTTTTCTCAATCATGCATTCATTGTAAAAGTAAGATAAGCACAAATTTGATGTGGCTAATACACTCACTGTTGCGTCAATAGTTCTCACTTCGCATTCTAATTCTTCTGTGTGTACGTCTCCACAGCGTTTTTCTTAAGTCACTTATATGTGAAATTTTAGGGAAATATATCTTGAACATGTCTAGTGCAACTGTGCAGAGACTAATAAAGTCATTTGAGGGACTAATGAGGCGAGAAGAATCATCTTTTTAACTAGGGAATGTCTAAAAAAATGAGAAAACCTCTTTTGCTACCCAACTTCTTCTCCCCAAAAAAGTTGTGGATACAGTTTTGGCACTTAAATTTCTCCTTTAACCTCTTTAACAAATACCCAGCAAAATAAACTATTGAACATTCCTCTAAAGGTGCAGATTTTCAGCATTCATTGCTCGTAGATACTGTGAAGTCCTATCCCAGTGGTTTTCTTTCTGATCCGCTGGAACTCTGATCTGCATTTTCCTGGTTAATAATGCTGTCGCCTCCAACATTTTCAGTCACCGATGGATATGTATTCACATCCAGTACTTCATCTTCATTGATGCAGTAACTGGAACTCTTTGGTATTTTAAGCATGAGCTTGACTGAGATCTGCCGATAACTAGCACGAAAGGCCTTCACACTCGGATTTCTATTATATCCTCCTTTTTGTCGTATTACAGAGAATAGATTCTCCAGACAATCTTGATTTAATCTAGCCGTTAAAATATATTTGTCACTCAAATCGTTCTATAATTCTACCATTGAATTTATGCTCAATAAAAATCCATCAAAGCAAGGTGGTTGACTATTGTCCTTCTTCTTTAATGAAGAGCATCATTGATCCCCCTTTTCCAAATTTCTTCAATATTTTTGTTTTCTTTGGAAAGACAAGTTTTTAAAGGGTTCCATTCATAAAAACACCTTCTAATAAGGGAATCAAAAACTTTATGTCTTCAATAAATGAGGCAGTGGCAAGAGCTGATTTAAGGTGTAGTTGACTGGTGTCAAAACTTGTACGTATAGCTGCGGCCACAGAGAAACTAAATATTTGCGTGGCTTATTTGACAGACATCTTTTGAAAAGCATTAGGGTATATGTGTGCTGGAGTAAGTTTCCACAGGGCTCTTGTGGTGGAACTCGAGGTGTCGATTTTGTACACTTGGCGTATATTTTCAAATGATAGAATGTGACCCTTGAGCTTGAAGTCACTGGGAATGAAGTTGTTCCTCAAAGATTTAATGAGGTGCGACACATTGTAGACGCAGAAAATTTTTTTATCCCCAACATGGAATAGTGGTTTGATCATTGACACTCCTAAATCGGTAATGGCTTTCCTATTGGTGCTTGCCTGGTCACATACAAACACTCGCCTTTGGATGGCCATTTGCGATGGCCATTGGAATGAGTTCTTTAATAATTGCACTGGGAAGGCCACGTTCAGAGATAAAATATGCTATATGTAATTTCCATTGGGTAAAAAGACCCATTGTCAAAAAACTCAAGCGTATTTCCCCAATCTCTCTTTTCTTCCCAAGTGCCCTAAATCCTCAAAACCTTCAATGAAGTCCATAGCTGGAGAATATTCCAAATTTGATTTCAAGGACATTTCATCAAACATAAGTATACTATCCCATCTGATTTCTAACATCACCGAAACTTTAATCATTAGTCGACTAAAAAATGACTCATGAAACCCTGTCTTAAATTCGGACAATCTTCCAGCCCATCGTCTCACAGATGACTCTCCCGGAAGAACTAATTTCTTGGAAAGGAGCCTGTACGTTGATGGAGATTTGAAAAATAAAGAAAAGGCCATATTTTTCTCTTCCGTTTTCCATGGTCTTTGATTACCATGCATTAACTGCATTTGCACCAGAAGTGAAGCTTCTCGGGATTTAAATGACTTCTCAGATAGGAAATAATTTAAGTTTATTTTTCTTTTACGTGCAATTCTTTCTTTTTTCATCCTCGCAAGAGATGCTGTGAGAGAGGTAACCTTTCTATTATACATCTGCAACAACTTTGAAGGTTTCTTTTTTCTCGGAGTGTCATGTAAACCTGAAGTAAAAGGTAATGGAAGGCCTAGAGGACGTGATGGATCAATGGAATGAATGGGGGAGGTCACTGACCACTGACATGTGTCTTGTCTGTAGTTTCAATCCTCCAGAGAGATTTTCGGGATGTTGGAATTCTAGGTTCTGATGATGAACATTTGGTACTTTTAGGAGTGAGGTATGCTTTTTCTGAATGAAATAAACTCTTTGAGGTAGGAGATGTGCATGTATAAGTCATGGAATAGGTTTTCACCCGGCGTTTGATAGACAAAATTGGATAAACTGTATCCGAGGTAGAAGAAATAGAGGCATCCATGGGTATTACTGGATTTGCCGCAGTCGAAGGAGTTGGGATCGGTACTTGTAGGTATTCTTGAGGATTAGATTAGATTAGATTTAGTTGCGGTGGAGGTCCCCCGAAGAGGACCTGAGGCACCTTTGGTTGGTCCTTTGTGCTGACCACCTTGTTTGTATCACCCAAAGAGACTGATAGCCTTGCTGAAGGCGAGAATGTCCTCAATGGGGATACCCCTAACTTCAGCTGGTTCCAGAAAGGGAGATCCCAGGTGCCTAATTCTAGTCCTCATCAAGGCCGGAGAGTCACAGAGTACATGAGATGTTGTCTCGTCCTCTTCTTCGCACCATCTGCATCTGGCTGAGTCCACCAGCTTCAGAAGATGGAGGTGCCTCATGACGTAATAGTGTCCAGATAAGACTCCCACTATCATACATAGTGGACTTCTGTTTAGCAAAATGTGTCTTCTAGCCAGTCCCGGTTTGGGTCCTTCAATCAGGAGCTTGGCTTGTCTAAGCCCCTGTGTGTTCTGCCAGATCTCAGAATGGCGGGCAAGGCCCCACTTCTTTATCTCTGTTATCCCTATTGAGGGTGCAATTGGGATGATAGGCTCGGGTCCTGTCGGTGAGTGGTTTGAGCCTTCTTTAGCTAGTTGATCCGCTATCTCATTTCCGGTTATGCCCATGTGTCCTGGGACCCAGAAGAGTTCTATCTTTCCGAGACTATTCAGTGAATTTAGCGCATTGCGACATACAAGAGGTAGTCTTGACTTGCACCATGGAGACACCAGGGCCTTTAGGGCAGCTTGGGTGTCGAAACATATGTGGATTGGAATGAAAAATTCTCAGGCTTCTAGCCGAGTAAGAGTTTTTGTTGCTAACGTTTCGACGGATAACACTTCCATCGTCCTCAGAGCAGTAATCTCTGTAATAGCTCTGAGGACGATGGAAGTGTTATCCGTCGAAACGTTAGCAACAAAAACTCTTACTCGGCTAGAAGCCCGAGAATTTTTTATTTGTATTATTCGCCGAGAAAGGACAAGATCTTACATATGTGGATTGGTCTGCCTTTGAGACCTGTTTCCTTTACAGCGTGGGTGCAGGTCAGCAGAGCATAGACCTCTGCTTGAAAGACCGTTGCGTATGCTCCCAACGAGATGGTGAGCCTTTTGTGTGGGCGCTGGCAATAAATGTCAGCTCCTGCTTTTCCTTCCTTTCTGGAGCCGTCGGTAAACCTATTCTTGAGGAACAGAAACTTTTTTCAGTCGACCACTGGGTTTTACATCTTCAGAAAGAAAATGCTTTCCACATATTTGCTTCCCATTGAGTCTCATAGGAAAGGCACGTAAATCAGCATTACTTATAAAAGAAAGTTGAGAAGTATACTGAGATTACTACAAATTTTGAATAATATATCATGAGTGAAAACTAAGTTAACCAGATTGCTTAAAATTTTGCATTAATCACTTGACAACGTATTTGCTTTGTATAAGGTTTCAGGAGAATCTTCTGGAGGTGATAGAGATGTAATTTCGAAAAGTATTTTGTCCTGTGATTATCCGGCAATGGCCTGGGTGTCAGCCATGGGATAGTTATAGTATAATAAAAAGATTTTTTCTCAGGAATAAAAAGATGTTTCTCAGGAGAAAGGATTGAATCCGTGTGGATCAGATGAAGTGTTAATCGTCAAAATTTCCTTGTATCCCTAAACTTGCTACCTCTTACCTACAACATAGACATTTACCGGGTTCATTTGGATTGAAATTCTGGGAGGGGATGTATAACTTTCAACGGCATTGCAGTATCAGTAATAAAAAACCAGAGACGTCGTCAGTTAATGGAATCGATTCCATAATGTTGATTATGGTCCAAAATGGTGATTAAATCATATGATGACAATTACGATGATGTGGAATCCCAATTTAGCTATTACATCCGAGTTCACGACCAATCATAACTTAGGTCAAATAATAGCAGTAATTGCAAAAGAGTGCTTCAACTCATGTATGGACGCTTAGCGGAACTGGATGACGTCAGGGGGACTGGAAGACAGTTCTCGTACGAGACTGCCCGTTGCTGTCACCCTCTCCCTCCTCAAGAGACTCACATAAAAGTTCACTTGGTCGCCTCGTTGACAGTCCAGCCAGCCCAGGGTCCCCTTCCCCGCTATCCCCTACCTGTAAAACTTTTCCCCCTCGCGCAGTCACCTGACCTTCCGAGTCGCCTTGGCTGAGTAAATGGCTGCATTTCCCACAGCCGATGCAAAAAAATGACACCTGCGCGCAGTGAGATGAATTGGAACTACGTCAATATAGATTGCGTTTATGGTATACCCAGTGAGCACTCTATAGTATATTTACTCTATGGCGGGATGCATCTGAGAGAGTGGTTGGGCCATTTAGTGACCCTCGTGAATGATAATGGTGGAAACTTGCTGAGTGTGTGCTTGGAAAAAGGATTGTGTCAAATACTTCGTTTAAACATGAAAGACTACACATGTATACTTGGCAAAGGGTCGATTGTGAAAGCATGATCGATTTTGTTGTGTATGAGGAGAGATTTAGGGAGTTAGTGTGGGACACGAGAGTGATGAGGGGTGCTGAATGTGGAACAGACCACTATTTGGTACTCTCCAAAGTGAATCTGGGCAGAAAGTGGTAGCCAAGGTAGAATGTTGCACGCAAGCAGTTGAGAGTAAAAATGGAGAGGTTGCTGGACAGTGAGGTAAGAATGTAGTATGGTTGCATGCTTGAGGATGCTCTATCCTTGAAGCAGAGAGAATGGGACGAGTATATCAGAAACGAGAATGTGAATGATGTGTGGGAGTGTTAAAAGGAGTGATTGTAGAATGTGCTGAAAGTGTATGTGGTAAAGGAGTGGTAGGAAGAATAAAAGGTGATGCTTGGTGGAATGAAGAGGTGAAAATTGCAGTCAGGGAAGAGAAAGAGGCATACAAGAATATGATTGCTGCCAAATCTGAGGAAGAGCGGACTAAGGCATGTGAGATTTACAGAAAGAAAAAGAATGAATGCAAAATCGTTGTGAAAGAGAGCAAGGAAAGAATGTGTGCGGATGAAGCTAGCAAGATGCAGAGCGATTTAGAAGGCAATAAAAAGCTGTTTTCGAAGTGGGTAAAAAGGGCTAAGATTGGTGAAGGCAGGGGAATAAATGTGGTAAGGAGCGAAAGTGTAGAGATCGTGTGGGATGAAAGCAATATCAGGAACTGCTGGAGGGAGTATTTTGAAGAATTATACAATAATGATGCAGGTGCAGAGGATGAGGATGTTGCAGTGTGGGTGCAATTTACTCATTTGTCGGCTGTGTGAACTATATAATTTATGCTTACAGGCTTCTGTCGTTCCAGTGGATTGGAAGAATCCAATCATCGTTCCATTGTACAAAGGGAAGGGAGGAAAGACCGAACATAATAAATATCGGGCCATTAGTTTATTGAGCATTCTGGGACAAGTGTTCAACAAAATTTTAATCAAAAGAATGAGGAATATCACTTCATACAGAATATGGGGTGTGCAGTGTGGGTTTATGCCTGGGAGAGGATGTAGTGACCAGCTTTTCGTGCTTCAGCAAGTGATAGAAAAATGTATGGGCGTTCGAAAGAAAGAGTATTGTGCATTTGTTGATTTAGAGAAGGCATCTGACAGGGTAAATAGAAAGAAGTTGTGGAAGGTTTTGAAGGACTATGGAGTGAGTGGGCTCTTATTGAATGTTATGATGGCAATGTATGATAATAGTAAGGCAAGTGTGAGAGTTATTGGGGTTGTGAGTGATTGGTTTGAAATAAAACAGGGCCTAAAGCAAGGATGCATAATGTCACCATGGCTGTTTAATGTATTTATGGATAAATGTGTTAGAGATTCATGTAGTGAAAACGATGGTGTTCTGATGGGAAATGTAAACGTGCGAGTTCTACTATATGTGGATGATGCTGTTTTGATCTCAGAGAGCCAAGAGGAATTACAGAAGCTCCTTGATAAGTTTTGTAAATCAACAGAGAGAATGGAATTGAGGGTAAATGTGTGCAAGACTAAAGTAGTAGTTTTTGATAAGGAGAATAGGGAGAATAACTGTGTAATGGTGAAGTAATTGAACAAGTGGATGATTTTGTGTACTTAGGTAAGATGTTTGCGAAAGATGGATGGATAGGTGAGGAGATAAAGAGACGTGCGAATGCTGGAAGGAACGTGGTAGGTAGCATGTGGAGCATAACAAGGAATGAGTGCTTGTCTAAGGAAGCGAAAATTGCAGTGTACAAAAGTGTACTTCTCCCCACTTTGTTGTATGGTAGTGAAACATGGGTATATCAGTATAGACATGTGAGTAGACTAAACACCATGGGTATGAGTTATCTGAGGAGTGTTTGCAAAAAAAGTAGGATGGATAGGATCAGCAATGAGTTAATATCAGCAATGAGGTAATAAATAATTTGGGTTAGATGCTCCAGTAATGGACATAAGAGTGAAATGAATGGTGCGAGAGGTAGAGGTAGGCCAAGAAAGTTGTGGTTGAGGAAATTCTTAGGAGGAATATTTGGAGTCTTAAAATCAGGAGAGCGTGTATGAAACAGTGTATGTGGTAAATGAAGCAAAAGAGGTTTGCAAGGATAGGTGAGTATGGAGGAAATTATTGAAGCAGAGTTAGGTGTAGAAATATGTATTTATGAGTGAAACTTAGTGACTCTACCTACCCCGGAAGGGAACGGCGTGATTTGTATGTATGTATCATTAATATGGGAAAGAAAGATCACAGGATTTTTACACCTATGATGTGATACAAAAGAACACTTACTAGAATTAATAACTATATCATTATTTATGCACTAATTCTGAAGCGTAACCCATTAGGGTAAAGAGCCGGCGAATCGTGGGGCTGTCTTTCTTTGCTTTAAGGAAAAGAGCCAGCAAATCGCCGGTTACGTTAAAAACATATTAATTCTTTAATTTGTTTATAACTATCATGTAACTAATGAGATGTGAATAATTATACTTTTTTATCCATTAAAAAGGATATAGTTTACCTGCTGGAGAAATTTTATTCCGAAAGGTGCTCTACAGCTAGAGATAAAAAATGAAAATTAAACGAAAATTTTGAGAAAATTAAATAGAAACTTAGGGCCAGAAATTCCTAGGAAAATTAAGAGGCGAATGGGTTTGTAATGCAATTGTGAATTTTCAAGCAGTCTTCTGTGGATTTCTCTTCATGGTAGATTTACAGGTCCTCAGCATAGAACAGACGTTTAATAGGTTAAACAAGAAACTCTACATGATCTAAGTTGGAAATACTCCACTATAGGCCTAATCTTGAAAATAGGGTCCTCAAATTTTCCGTCTACGGGATTTCTGGCAAAGTGCAGAGCTTGTGTCACCATCATGAATCGGTCCCGGGACATATTATGGGAGAAATAATGAAGCCCGAATTTTGCATCACTACTCCAGTAGTCTGCTAGCTGGTGTAGAGGAATAATTCCTATGTGAAAGACAAGCCCCAGGAAAACTGAACTCCTCCACTGTTAGTGTTTTCCAGTCAGTAATGCGAGCTCTTTCAGAGACACCCCTGAGAAAGAGTTCCTCCGCAAAAGCATTAGTCTCCTCGGTTGCTAACTGAAAGAAACTATCAGTGAATAACAGATCAAAATAATCCTGCGGCCTGTCCCTCAACAGCCTAATCTTGTGACCACTATTTTCCGGAAAAGGAATATTCGGAGGTCCCACCAGATTATCAACCCATACAATACCGCTCGACTGAAAGAGTGTTGAAGGTCGAGGTTGGGGTGTGAGCGAGGGAGAAGGAGAGGGAGGTAGGATGGGAGAAGGAGACGAGGGTGTGGTTAGGGGTGGAATAGCGGGACCACTGGCTCCAGAGAAAGGGACCGGAGAAAATTGAGCAATGACAATGGCCTCCTTGTCACGTCGGTCTCGCACTGACTCATCTTCCCTTGCCTCTTCCCACACATCGTCCTCAGACCCGCTTTCCGCATCCGAGTCCTTGGTTGACTCAAGAAAAGCCAAAATATCCTCCAAGTCCAGCTCCGTCACCAGGGAGCTTTCTTTTTGTAACCGAAGCCACCCTGAAAAAAACGTTATTGTAGCCAATGTATATTTGTATAAACTAACCAGAAGAACATAGTAAGGTATGACAAACACATCACAGGCATGAAAAATGCATTTTTTTAATAGATTTAATATCAATGTATGAAAATACTGTAAGTATATTGTTAGTATGGTAAGGAAGGCACGAGACTCCTCGAGGCGGGCTACTCCCACGCCGGCCCACTCCCCAGTCACACTCCTTCCAACTCATTGGCCGCCAAGTGCTGACGCCATTCATCTTACCCATTATTGCTACAATCTTAATATTCTTCTCTTCCTCCATCCTTTATGGGAAAGGAGATAGTGCACGGCCTAATTTGCTCCTCTCTTCCTGTTTGGGCAATGGGAGGCGAGATAGTGCACAATCTGAATGGCTCCTCTCTTCCTCTGTCCAGAGAGTGCACCGCTCAGCATCCTTCCCATGCCCGGATGGTCTCTCGTGCCTTCCTCGGGCAGTCTCGTGGGGACCTTGGTGCGGTTGTGTCGATGTTTAGAGGACCGAATAAAGTATTTCTCTTGGGAATGGTTGCAATTCTTACTCTGTTCCTCTCCCCGCGTTCCCTCTGCATACTCCGGTGGACCCGAGAGACTAACAATACGCATTTTTTACATTGAAAAATTTGATGAAAATAAAAGATAACATAACTAAAACAGTTACGTGGTAGTGTAAACAGAATCAAAACATCATAATATTTCTGATTTTACGTACATAAGCAAAGATTATAGTACATAAGTATCAAGAATAATGAAGGGAGCACACATTTGCAAAACAGAAACTACATGGAAAAATATGACATTTACATCAAACACCTTGCTGCAGTGGATAGCTCTTTCGATAATCTATCCACGTACAGTACATCAGTGTAAAACATTTACTCATCGCAGTTTGTGAAACACTAAGGATTTGGTGAGTATTAAAATTAGTTATATCCCTAAAACAGAATTAAAACAGATTATGACTAAATTTAAACAAAGCTATTACATCGTTAATATGTTTGACGGTGAGCAAATTCCTGGAGTAGTCACCCCTTAACTTTTTTAGGAATGTCAAAGTACTGTAACAGAAATTGCCAACAATTAATATATTCATTTACTGGGTAAATCGCAGTAAATACTTAACATTTTGTATTTTAGACAAGGGGTACATATTGTGTCTCATTATAAGTACTCCATCACTTGAGCATCAACTTCAGGCGGGCATTATCTGACTTGGCAGGAACTTCCATGCTGATGAGACAGAAATCGTTAAACTGTTTGAAGATGGTGCACACCAAAATACATTTATTTTCTCTAAAACTCAGATGCAATAATACAAGGAATTAACATGAGGCTAAAGATAAATGAGCAGAAAGTGAACAGTTATACTCTACTGTTCGCCAGTATCTCGTATGGATGGCAGGTGTGACATCATGCATGTAACTTCCAAAATGGCATGCAAAAAGTTGCATTTTAATTGCTATCATCTTTTCGATTTGCCGTAGTTAAAAAAATATGGGTTGTTCAGATGAAAGAAAAGGACATGTATGAAACAATATAGTTATCTATATGATGCATGAGTTAAAATTGCTGCAAAAAAACTTTGCAAGTTCTCATTTATGCAGTTTTTTTCAATCAGACAGAGGAAGCTTGAAGGAAGATGGCTTGGTGGTGTAAATGGCTAACACACCTGACCGGCAATTGGGAGATCCGGATTCGAATCCCGGTCAAGTCAAATGATTTTTTCAAATGATAGTGAATTTCAACCCTGGTGTATATGCACCCATGCGAGTGACTTCGTACCACATCATATGTTACATGCAATGTTTGGAAAAGAGGAAGCTTAATTTGTTTATTATTATAAATTTGTATATGAAGTATATATAAACAGTTTATTTCTTTATTTGTGATGATGAAAAGTACTGGTTACCCTACTCACACACAAAGCGTGCCAACCCAAGGGAGAGAAGTTGCATCACTCAGATGACATAGTTCAAATGAAGCCAAATATCTGAAGTTATCAATTTGAAAATTTCAAATAAACAAGTGATCCATTCCCAGTTGAATGCTTCTTAAAATAGGTTGCTTGTAATTGGACAGTAGCTAGGCCCTTAGAAGAATGATGCAGTATGCTATATGAACATGTTTTGTAGACTAGGAATTTTTTTTTGTTGGACAAAGACACTTGGAAGATAAAGGTTAATCATAAGGCTGTGTTTCTTCATTATTTTGTTCATACAGGTCAGGATTCTTATCATTTTCAGATCGTTTTTCTTCTCTGTTAGAACTATAGTGTGATCAGTAAAGCTGACTGACTGCTGATTTTGTCTCTATCCTTTATATTCCTATTTATTACATATCCTTTGATGTAAGCATGTATCTATTATCTAATGTGCAGCTTTGGCTGAGAGAAATATTTAAGAGTAGCCTAATTCTGTGACCCTTAGGAGCATATTGTCTCTCTTGTTGGGGATGTGGGGACTTTTCAATGTTTCCTTTTTAGTGGTATTCTCTCTCAAATGTCCTGTATGTGATGTTTTTGACAGTTGCACTCTTGATTGCATCCAAAATCATTATCTGTAAAGGTTGTAGTTATACATGAGGATTTTGGTTAATTTTCTTCCATTGGAAAGATTTTTAAAATAAAATATTTGTTTAGGTATTTATGTAAATGGTAGGTCCATCTTCCTTACCCTTTGAATTATGCTTAGTTCTAAAGATTTTTGTTGAAGTTCTAAGAAACTTTTTAAATTATGAATTCATTTTTTATATTATATAAAGCTATGCTTACACCCATAGGATATTTGAGGATGAAAAACAGCGGTGGTTGAATTGATGGTTGGCCTAAGTTACTGCAAAATTTATATTTATCTGTGTTTATGTACGTGGAACAAACTGTAAGGATTTCATGGGATTACAAAACTAATCATGTATTTACTTTATGAAACTTAAGTTTGTGTTGATGGTTCTCTCATTCTAGAAATCATTGGTTCCAAATTTACCTGAGAACTTGGCAGTTAGTTTCTACATACAAAGCCATAAACTGATTTTCGCTGTGTACCATGTGGGTAGTGCACATGGAACTATGAAATTTGACACTTTCCAGTCTGAATGCTCTCTGCCTTGGCTAAGTGAAGTACTTGTCCTGTTTACTGTTGGGTTACAGATGTGCCAGCAACTGAAGGATAAAGTAAGTTACCTTCTGTTTCTAAAGTTATTCTTCAGAAAGTGTATGCCTTTTTATTTGTGTGAAAGAATGGAATGTTAGTGAGGCTATTTATTAACGATGCACATTAAATATACCCTTGCTGGGGGAAAGCAGTGCATTGAAGTGTAATTTGTATACTGTGTGCATTACAATTATGAATTGGAATGTTAGATCCCATCTTATGTTATGGCTGCATGTATCAGCTTTGCCATGACAGTAACTACAGAATTCGACCTGAAGACGTCTCCCATAATGGAGGAGAAACCGTTGTCATTGCAATGCTGATCTAAACAGCTGTACTAGAATATTGGGTCTAGCACATCAAGCCACCATGTAAGCCTTTGCTTCCATTGTGGTGGAATGTCCATCACTGGTAATCAGCAAGAATTAAACTATAATTTCCACCTAGAAAATGTGTTGAATACCTGTGCAAACTTCCTTCTTGGAGGTGTAGGTAATCAAGGTACTCATTATGATTTTTTAATTCCTAGATTGTGGTTATTCTTTCACATCTTGGTGCCACATTACTTTCGTAAATCTCAACATATTGTGCATCACTGGATATTCCAAGATATGCATTAAAATATGATCTTTGTTTAGCAATGAAATCTTATTGGGAATACCAGTAAGGTATGCCGTGGCCCCCAACATATTGATGTCTAAAATGTCCAGTGTCCTAATGGCCTCCGAATGCCAAAGCTGTAAATTGACTATTTTGCATTCCCTTGTATCTAGAAGTTAGACATCAAACTATTAACGGGTTTGGAGCTCCTAAACTAATAATTCTTTCAACTAATACTCTAGTAATGATGAACGTTTATCAACTGATTAGTATGTCCATATTCAATACTTCTTTGTTGTTTTTACAGATCTGTGTCTTCTCTCAGTATAAGGACTTCTCTGTTGAATCAAGATCTACGTCTGCCATGTCTTGGTGAGAAAATCTCAGAGGGAAAATAAATTTGTGGTTTTATGTTCTTTTGTTGTCCCTGGCTACAATACCGGAGGTTATAATGCAACTATTTATTATATTCATATAATGGAATGGCGTATTTAATTTCAAACCTTATTTAATTTGACTCAGTACATTCCTATGATTAATCTGCAAGTTAAGGGTTGGATATTTTTACAAAAAGCTGGGCTCAAGTGAGTTTTAGTTGGTTTAGTACATCAGTGCCTCTGTAGTGAGAACAATAACATTTTACTAACTCATGATTCAGTCTCTTCAGGAGCTGCTAGTCATTACTTGAAAGTAATTGCATTTTACTATGAATTTTTTGTTTTTTTTATTGATTGTTGAATAACTGTGATGTACATTGTGACGATTTCAAAGGGCAATAACTATTTGTTACTAATACTACTGTAACATTGTTGTTATTGATTACATGATCAATTTATATGTATATATTGGTGGAACATTAGGAACAAAGTCCATAATTGTTGTTTAGTAGTATGAGTGTGTAGATACGTCAATAACCATAACTGCTCTGTGAGCATTTTGGCATTTTAGATAATCCTCTCAATAAATGAGAATAATTTGCCCTCTTGATTGTTATAGTAGTGCATTTATTCACATCTCAAGA
This sequence comes from Ceriagrion tenellum, assembly GCA_963169105.1. Classification (NCBI taxonomy): domain Eukaryota; kingdom Metazoa; phylum Arthropoda; class Insecta; order Odonata; family Coenagrionidae; genus Ceriagrion; species Ceriagrion tenellum. The sequence continues at coordinate 22,938,330 of OY720632.1, forward strand.
ATGAGTGTTCGTCATTTTTAAAGATGTTCATCAGTAAGTTGTTATATATGTTGAAAGAAAATAAAACTATAAATTGCCTCAATTTTTCACTCATTGCCATGTTCTTTCTCTTTCAGTTTTTGTCTGTTTTTATGTCTAATTTCTTGAATGGTATCCCTTATGAGTTTCCCTTATGGTTTTATTCATTGAATCAATCATGTCATAAGTCCTGGTATCCTCAAAATTCTGCATTAACCTCTGTTGTGTTACATTTATTTTGGGAAAAGCTGTCTATAAATTTGCATTTCGTCGTAGATGTCCTAGGACAGATATGAAATTGATAATTCATAGTGTATTAACCTTCAACCCATGTTGATCAGTGATAGTGTATTCTAATCTTATATGTATCTAGCATTTCAGGAAAACATTAGCTGTTGTTGTGATGGTGTCAGTTACTGCACCAATAGTAGGGATATCTCATTTAGTCTCTCCATTTTCTCTGAAACTCCAACCTCTTGCCTCTAGGAAAGGTCTTCCTTTAAATAAATCCATTGAAATTTGATCAACCATGTGCAATTTAATATCTTACAAATTCAGAAAAAGAGTATACAAGACATGCATGCTACTTTGAGGCTTCCATCTTGGTGTTGCTTGTTCTGTGGTATGGGAGTTGACTCTTCTGCTCCTTGATGAGCATTAATTGAGTAGGGGGAGGTGGTGCTGGACACTAAGGACTCAGCGGCTTCTCGGGTGCTTTTTCAGGAATTTTTTTATCTCCCAGTTTTTTTCTCTATCTACTCAATTCTCATTCCTGAAAAAGGACCCGTATAGGCAATTTCTCGTGTGCCTTACGGGCAACCCTCTGACTCTGCAACAGCATGCGCCTCTCCCTTTCTCTTCTGGGCATGCTTCTGGATGTTCAGCGTGCTCTTTTTGCAAAATGAATATTAATCGATATTGATTAACCAACGAATTCCTTTAAGAATTTATAAGTGGATTCATGATGATGAACTCGACAGCTTGAAGAAGGTTCAAACAGCAGTTTTCAGGGATGCGCGGAACGGAAAATAACGCAGTCTTGCAATTCCATCAGTAACTAAAATACTACTGCACTAAATAATCTGAAACTTCGTTCGATTGTTAAGAAAGATATTTGCTTCAATATTTGAGTACCGTTCAGGTGGTTCAGGTATTGTGTGTGATACTTGTTGACTGAATCACTGGCATGGGCCAATTACCCTGTAAATCAATCTAAGACTAACCCTTTTCCCTCCAATTTTTATCCCTGAAAAGTTTTTGTTTATGGCTTTTGGAGTTTCACCCTTAAAATATTAGCCTACCTGAGTCTTATAGCCTTGTCATTCCAATAAAAAATTACCTGGACTGCCTTGATTATAATACATAAAATTAAAAGGATGTAAAATCTGCAGGTATTCAGAGATTTTGTAATTATCTTCATTAACAGTTATTGTTGTTTGTTGAAAATGAGATTGTAAGTTTACAAGGTATATTTCATTTAGAAACAGAAACCCATCATTGTTATATGAGCATAGTTATATGAGGCAAGAACTCATATACATGACCTTACTCATTGACAAGCAAGGCCAAGTATATCATGCTAATATCTTTGACATTGAGTAACCACCAACTTTTTTGCAGTATGTACTAACTTATTACCATAAGTTAGCTTATTTTGGGTCTTAAGTATTAACGTGAGACCTACTTTGTAGTACTTGATATGCAAGTACTAATGGAGGAAAGGAAATGGCTAGAATATCGGGGTATAGAGAACATCTTTTATGTTTTTGTTAAATTGTTCCTTCCTATTGAGATATAAATAGCCACATGGCTTGTCAATATTTCTTATAAAAATGGTTTGGATCTAATGTTAATGTTTTCCTGCTCGTAGTGAGATGGTGGGCCATGGAAACTTTATGGTGGTGAATTTGTAACTTAGAAATCAATTGAGAAACTATGGATACATTTATTCACTTTAACGTTTCTGAGCCCCAACATGGACATGGTTTTAGAGATCAGCTAAATTTTGTTTACAATTCGTTAATATTGAGTTTTGTCCCTCATAACATTCTCTCATAGTAATTATTCACATGACAATTTAGCAATTTGGTATTTTAGAAAATCATGTGCCACTTTCATGTTTTAATCAATGTCATCAACGAGGTATTTTTTAGTTAGGTTATTACCATTCCATTGACAAGAAGAAATCTGTGGTCATCATCTCTTTTTTTTGCATGTAGTATTTTCTAATTTTTTAAACATTTTCTTTAGAAATAAAGCCATAGCAGTCACCCATTGGATAATGCTTCCCTATTTCATCAACTTTTTAAATTGCAATTTACACATCAGCTCATCAAGGTTTGTTTACATGCTTGCTTTCTTCTCTTGACTTGTCCCGTATGGGTGATGCATCATTGTCCTGCACTAGTTTGCGAGGAGGTCCATTCTTCCAACATTGTATATGTACTCTTCTTACAGGTTTACTTTACTTGTTTCCAAGCTGTCTTCAGTCTACGGTTCCATATGTACTAATTTGATATTTTTTTTACAAATATTTTACTTCTGTACTTCCCGAACTTTTTCAAGCCTCCTTGGTTCCACTGCCTGTCCTTAGTTTTTCAAGCCTCCTCCCAAATTCCCTATCCATTAGGTATAAAATTATACGCAGCATTACTTTTACATGGCCAAATCAGAAATATCAAAGCAAAAAAGTTGAAAACGATTATTACATAAATTGCAAACGTTGCAATTGATTAATGAAAAATTATCTTCAATCCATATTAATATAGTTTAAATATCCCAGAACATATTTTTAAGCTCATACATATAATGGGATAAAAATTCATGGAGAATCGCATGCAGTTAAAAAACTTTACATAACAATAGGTTTACATTATATTTTTTCATGTTAACTACATTCTAACATTGTAGTATAGGTGTTCACAATTTGTGGTGTTTTGAAATAGAATTCCCAACTAATGTTTTATTTGAATTTGTGTTACAAATTTATTGACTATGTTAGAGTTTTTGTAGGATTTTTCAGTCATTTAAGAAAATTTTTAGAATCAAATTTGGCTTAAATCTGTTTGCTGGGACCACAGACACTTTTTTCCGGCCCTTGAAGCCCAGTGGAGTGGTCCACCCTCATTCAGCTGGACCTGCCCTGCCCTGACCTCTGAGCCCAAGCATCAGCATCAAAGGCGACCAAGTCCTTCACTGTGTGTAATGACTCAAAATGACCAGCCTTACCATAGTTTATCACTTCTACAAGTTAATAATGAATCACAAAACTGTTTGTCTTAGTATTGTACTAGTTATGCTGATGAAAGTGGTTTTTGCATTGCAGTTATATGACATATAAATCATTTTATGTGCATTAATAAACCAAGGCGATCAACATAAGTAACCACATAACTTGCTAGCTGCTTCCATGGTGTGGCAGTGGGTGAAGTATCACTCACATGCTTTAAATTATACACTATGTCAAATATACATCAATGTAACTGCATCTAGGTTCTTATATGGTGTTTTCCAAGACATCATTTTCCAGTCGCATAATTTGGTGTAAGGTTTTTACAAGCACATCTGGCCTTCACATGAAGAACAAAACAGTTTGTCACCTATTTATTGGGGGAAATTTAATGAAATGGGATATGGGAGTTTCATATGTTTTGAAATCATGAGCAATGCACCATATGGACTGGTATTTGATTGGGCCTAGGAAACTTGTTACTGTTATTGCTTTTTATTAGATTATCTCAATATTGACATTATAATCTAAATTCTCGGGATGCGTTGTTAAGAAGTGGCTCAAATACTCTATTAATTTGTGTAGTTCAATGGTAAAGTGTGTAATGCATATTTGGAGAATTGTTCTAAGGCATTTTAGCCCAACATGAAGGGGGTTTAAGGTAATAACTCAATGTAACATCAAACAAAAATGATCTGGGATAGAGGTGGCGAACCTTTTGGCAATTGAGTGCCAAAGTGCATGAAATAAGAGTATACTCGCTCGACTCGCATGCCAACCCACTGAGTGAGATAGAGGTATCCCTTAGTGCCCTCCCAGCTCCTAGTGCCGAAATAATTGATAATTGTTCCGCGTGCCACTTTGGGCACGCGTGCCATAGGTTAGCCACCCCCAATCTGCTAGAAAGCTAAAGGCTATGTAGAAATAGAATAACTCCATTGTTTTAGTATATTTACGTTATTATTTTCTCTAATTAACACCATTAGACTACCTAAGCTGAATATAACTACATCCACATAATAACCTTCTAGGCTGTTTGGCAAAGGGAGAGGTATTATGTATTACAAATGTACAATATATAAAACCCTATATAAGTCATTTTACCTGCGACTATTTATGCATCAGCAAAAACCTGCTGAGATGAGTTGTTTGATGGATAATTTTTAATGATGGAAATATTTTAATGCAGAAATTAAGCAGTTGTTTGAGATGCATCAGTGGTCGCAGTTACATTGTCTACATGTTTGGTGATGGATTCATTGAATATTTCTGCAAGTAGTTAGCTATTTATGAAGTTATTTCTCAATATGCTGGCAGGAATTTCTTCAGGACCTGGTATTTAACTGGATTTAGCATTTTTGCAATTTTGATTACATACTCATAAATATCAATTGGCTGAGTCATTCATCTGAACCTATCAAAATAACACCCTGCAGGGCACTTTTAAGACAGTAACATATTCTGATAACAATAGCAAATTTCCTTTTATTCAACTTCGTGTATTCATTCATATTTGGCAGCCCATACAATCTTGGAAGCTTGGGAGTAGGTTCATGCTGCCTTCATCTCACTTCCCCCAGATTAAGAGTGATAGGTGAGCCATCTTACTTCCTTTAGTATTTTTGATGTTGTGTCTGGCTTCAACTCTCGGTAGGTGTCTTTTTTTAATGGGTTGGTTGTGGCTTGCTAGATATTTTGATGATGCAGAAATGCTCCATCATTTTCTCACTCCTTCCCCACCTTTAAAAGAGTAGGTTGAAGTTTAATGACCAGATGTTGCTTCAAACTCTGGTGTCTCGATTTTGACTTGGTCACAATTTTTTTAATAGCGCATGCATATTCTCTGGCTAATTCTAACAGGATGAGACCTAACTCCAAAGAGAAGTGCTGCAGTACTTGTAACATCAAATTGAAGAGGCAATCCAAAAAAGGTGCAATCTACAGCAGAAAGAATTAAATTTAAAAATTGTGTTACAATGAATTTATGGGTAAGGAACAACTCCTCATTCCAACTATTGCACACAGCATAGCCAATTTGTGACTCTAGAATCTACTAATTACCATGGAGTTATACTGACTAATGATATGCTTTGGAGTAAACATATTCAGGAAATAACTGGTCAAGCTAATCAGAAATTGGGCTTTGTTAAAAGAGTACTTAGAAAATGGGATGATAGAGCCTGGGGATTCAGCTACCTCTTCCTTGTTGAGCTCTTGGAATATGCAGCCAGTATTTGGGATCCTTGGGAAGGTAGGCTTAAAAACAGAGTCAGTATGTATGCAGCAAAGATTGGCAAGATTCGATGAAGGCTGCCTCTTGGCAGGCCTAGGAGGTTATTGCTAATGCTTCCACAAATACAATCGCATTTGTGTTAGAAATGCATTGTGTAATGCATGTTGGTCATAGTTCACCCCCTGCCACACTCCCATCAGTTGCCCCACAGGGTATTATCTATATGTAGATTAGATAGAACACTGTTGTGAACCAATCTTAGGATTGAATGACCAATGAATTTATGCACTTTAAGTTACACTCAACCCTTTCGCACTGAAGCCTCTCGAAGGGAAATTCTTTCCCTGCTATGAGTAGCATGAGAATTTTCTGTACTCCTCTCTATGGAGATCTCTCATGGCGATGAATTGCTCAGGTATGCTCATTTTGGATCTCCACTCAGCGGGACACCATGCCCTTCCCCTGGGCACTACCTTAACCCTTAGCAGCCCCTATGTCAGCAGGAGGCCACTGTAAATTTGTTGCATTAGCGGTGGTTTTTTAAAAATAATCCTTTGCTTTATATTCCAAAAATTTATACTTAAAATAATTCCTAATGTTATTCTGAGCATTTTACCTTGTGCCACCATGGCACTGGGAAATCTGTTTTAAACTATTGAATGAATCATATTTAAATGACTTACAACATTTGTACAGTTATTTTTGTTGCAAATTATTTATTTGATTAACATATTAGTTTTTTTGTTATTTAATAGATAGGTTTATACTGAATTCTCAATTCCACACGAATGAAACATTTTTGAATATATTTTGAGAAATTTACATTTCTCTAGATGGTATCAGTTATCAATATCACTTTTGAGTAATTATTGCTAATCATAACTGTAAAATAGTCTCTATAACATACAATTATATATTGAAATTAGGAAATGTTTTTAAATTTTGCTGCAGTACTTGATAGAGTTGTTTTCTGGTAACCATCTCCATATTCCGAAAGGAATTCCATACTTTGGGAAAGAATTTGGGTGTAAATTAGAGATTTAATTGTTTCTGTTGTATGAGGGGATGGGGTTATAATATAAATGATAACGCATACCCTCAGGATTAGATGAAGTCCGATTTATGTTAGCCAAAGCACATGTACACTCATGCTACATCTTAGACACGGGAATCACAACATCATACAACAGTTTCTTTGCAAAGAAAGGAGGTGAGAAGGTGTGGTGTTTTGGATGCTGGAGAATGGGTTTCAGTATTATAGTAGCTAGAGTAAGTACTCCTCGGCTTAGGAGTCATTTGTATGGGCCTATGAGTTTTAGGGCTACAATGTCAGAAGTTCGCTTCAAAAATATCTTTAGATATTTGTGATTTGACGATAAAGAGACTAGGTCAGATAGGAGGAGGTGTGATAAGCTTGCACCTATTTGGTCCATTTGGGATACCATAAATTTGAATTTGGGAAAGTACTATCTACCGAGTGATGGTATTATGCCAATGAGCTGTTAGTTGGGTTTAGAGGCAGTTGTCCTTTTTGGAAATTTATTCTGTCGAAGCCAGAAAAGTGTGGAATGAAGATATTTCTGGCCAATGACTCATCTACAGGGTATTCCCTTAAAACATTCCAAATTTAGGTAAATTTAATGGGATAAATTAAATTAAATGGGGCAAGAGCACACAAATTTAGGAGAGAGAATCATACAGGAAGTTTGTCATTCTTATTATGGAAGCAAGTGTGTTATAACTTATGATAATTTTATGCAACCCTTTAGTCAACTCAAAATTTGAAAAATAATGGATAAACAATGGTGGGGATTCTGCAGAAAATGAAAAATTAATACCAGTGAATTTCCTTTCGAATCGCTCTTGTGCTGAGTATTCCTCAATTTTTGGAAGCACTAAAGCAACGACATTGGTCTCTTATGTCCCTGAGAAGGGAAGATCATTAATTTTGTTGTCTTCTATGCACCACCATAAAAATTCCTTTGATGAAGTAAAGTTAACCTGAAAGAAAATTGCACTGTAATGCCACAAAGTGTGGCACAAAGTTGATGGGTCAAATGGTTCTCATGCAAAATAAAAACAAACAGATGGCCATGTGCATATTTTATGAATCTCTTAGGTGTGTGTGGAAATACAGCCTATTTGATTTTTCTAAACAAAATTCCCTGTGGAAAGCAAATAAATTGGACCACAGGCATAGTTTCCTGGAATAATTGGCAGATAAAATGGTGAGAAAACATGTACTGTGACGGATGGACGAAGTGCGATTGTAAACTGGATCTGGGTTTGTTTCCCAGTTCAGGCGAATGATATTTCCACTGTGTATTTCACACAATTCCATGAAGTCAGCCCGATTCCTCCTGCTTGAGGGAGTTGTATTCTTGTTGTTCCTTGATGCCCTTACCTCCTCGGGAATGCAGTTGAAAATTAAGTCTATGCACTTAAGAGACTTGGAACCACCCTTAAAAATTTCATTTTCAACTTGGTAGTTGCGTGATCATCCCCTCCTTAAGATTTTTATGGGTAGAGCTTATTTCCCAGAAGTTAAATTAAAATCCCAGAATTACCTGACAGAAGAAATCTATTGAATTACTTGTCTTAAATTGGAAGATTTCTCTTGAAAATTAGTGCCTTATCCTTCCAACGCAATGGATCAAGAGCACCATTGTAAACACAGTGACTTTGGTAAATGTCTTCTTGATTAACTTGAATTGTGAGAAGTAGGCCATTTTCCTTAAGAGCATGCTTGTCATTTAAGGCTGAATTTTGAAGGGTTTTAATTAAATTCCTCAAGCAGTCTTCACCATCAATCAAGAGCTAGCAGCTGGCTCGCCTTTTATTGCACAAATTATATCACAATGTGGTATTTTTCAATATGGTTTTCTGCCTAAAAATAGGGAAATGTATTGCATAAATATAACTCTGGGACTGGATGCAATGCTTTATCAATTAGGTGATCCCTTGGGAAAAAGAAATATGGGACTCTATCCTCCAGTTATGCTCCCATTCCTCATGATAATTCTTTAGAGAGAGAACTGGAAAAACTATATGTATGAATTAAAAAAAAATTGGTAGCCCTTAGAACTCAATATTATGGTAATCGACCATGGGTAAATTATTTGTAATCTACTTGTAATTGATATGATATAAGGAAAAGTAATTTTAACCTGTAATTGCATAATTTATGGATAATGTAAATGTAGTCCGCCCTTATATATTTAGAGTAATTTACCCAACACTGAAGAGAATACGTGGGAGAGCTGACTGACCGCCTAGCAAGTGTTTGGTCAAAGTGCAAGTGCGCAGGGAAACATATTATTGGTCGAGTTTAAGATAGATTTTACAACTACCTAATTTAAAAAAAAATCGCAGAATGTTGGCTCGCGCGCAGCTCGATTCCGAGTGTTTTTATGAATTGAATTGCGAAGATATTTACCGTGGGACACCGGAATTGAAAATCCTTTCCTGATGAGAAATAAATGTGGTAGCAACAACGCTTGCCTGCCAATTTGCTCCACAGAATAACTCATCTTGTATGTTTTCCGGAGCACCAACCTTTTATGCGTAAAAATATGTTCCTGCGCCAGTACTCGCGCTGGTAAATCATTTGTGGGGTATATTTTACGCAAGTGTTTTGAAGTTTCTCTTGCGGTAGTTATTATAATTATATAATAATAACCTATAGGTTCATCCGACCCGACTAGAAAGGCATTTATCTTGGGACTCAGACTATTTGAGTTCTTATCAGAGAAATAACAATAATGAGTGACCGCAATACGAATACGTATCTTCGAATAATCTCTCTTATGTAACTCTAATTGAAAATTTTCACTCTCTGCTGAATCAAGTGCCAAACGGTCTTCCGTAGGAGCTGATGAAGCAACAGGTGTAGATACATACATTGTTCTAAGGGGGGAGTCGAAGTTTTCCCGAACTCCAAAGTGGGAGTATATGCCCTTTGGGCTCCTCAAGGGGAACTTCACCTTTCTTGCACTACAGCCGAAGAGATATTACACTGATGCTAGTTTGCGGAGAAGGTGATACTTTTTGATCAACGTACAGAGCCATTTTTTCTAATTTCACTCAGGACAGCCTTAATACTAAAAATGATAATGGAATACACTCAACAATTCCACTTGAGTCCAACTCTCCTACATCTACCTAATAAAATATACTTCACCACACCAACTGCAAGACCATTCCAGAGCTTTTGGCAGTGGGGAGTTTTCATCAACACGCACCACTAAATCGCTAATTATATTAGTTAGTGTGAGACATCGCTACCTATGAAATTAAATAAATTTTGTCCAATTATGAAGAGAAAGCTCTCATTTCTTTAATGAGACCAAAATACGAACCGCTTACTGCGCTACCTTGCCCAAGTATGGGAGTCGTTTTCCATGCTAATTGCTGAGCTCTCCGGAGATACCTTGGTTATAAAATTGAAGTCCTGACGCGTTCATTGCGTCAGAAATGGATGTGTGTCGTTCGTGTGTATAAAAAAACATTTCTCGCCGTGGTGCTTTACATTAAGATGCATAAATACTCGGCAGTGAAGGTGCTCTCTGCCTACGGCGTGAAACATATGAGTCAAGGCCTCAAATGTTTTGGGAAAATACTGAGTATTTCAGTGATATATTTGTTTTAGCATTGATGATGCCTCAGAGTAAGGATGGGGATATTTACTCTTATAGGGATATTACATATATTTACTCTGAGGATGATGGGATATTTTCTTCATGCTTCTCGCCGCTTACAAATATTAAAAGGAAATTTGAGCATGAACTGCATCACCATTAGAAAAAATCTGGCTCAAATGAGCTTAGCACGGTGCAATTATTCCGAATTCGCATTCGGTGATAACCCACTCTGGTCATGCCTCGCCAACTGCCCTTCTGCCCAAACAGACTCCACCCCGTGCACCCCCGCGAATGCAGCGGGGGCTGCGCACCCCTTTCGCCCCATTTTCCCGGCCAACTCCTCTCGACCCTGCTCTTCTTGCTTCTGTCCCTTCCCCTCAACCCGTCCCGACCCTCACCTTCCCCACGTCTGGAAGATTCTCTTCCTCGCGCAGACAATCCCCTCCCCGCCGTCTGTCTTGTCTCCCCCCGCACAACTCTCTCCGCCCCTGCTTTCGCCTCCTCGGCCCACAAACCCTTCCGTTGCCCACTCCGTCTGCCCCTGAAAATCTGCATAATGCCCCCGCCAGACTGCGCGAGGGCGTGTGGCAGGGGGCGATAGCCCGGCTTAACTTAGCCTAAAAAATAATTGAAGGGGATGAAGTCTGCAGAGGCGAGATACATTTTGTTTTGTCAATGTTAGCCTAATTTATTTCCGCAGGCGCGAATATGCTGCGAAGAAAACGAATGTCTTTGAATCCATCCCTCCTGTTGCTGTATTTGGCTGTTCGTTGTACTAACTTGTTTGTCTGATCTAATGTGATGCAGACATCGAGTTTTTTCATTGATATCATCCTTTTAAACTACGAGGCTGATTCGTTGGCTGCGAAAGGGATGACTCATTGTGCCTCCGAGAATCTCAAAACTATATATTTTGTTGATTTGCTGTGTGACGCCTCAAATGTTTTGTGTTTATCTCGTGGCTGTTATTTCACGAACGGAAAGATTTTTCAATGAAGCTTTTTTCTGAATAAAAATTCGCTGAAGTGGGATGGTTGCTTGGCGATTATTTGTATACATTTCACTCTTTTTCCGCCCGTGTAAAACTGGCGTGAGAAAGTGTGAGACTCTATGATGGAAGTAAGTGGAACGCCATTCCTTCTCGCTCTCTCTACTTTTCTTTGTTTATAGAATACGTCTTAAATATGACACTGCTGAGCTAAGCTGGTTTCTTCTAAAAAGCCCTTCCAGTTGCCAGGCAAAATGATTTGAATTTGGAGGAAAGGTTAAGAGATAATACGATGTTGTTTTCAACCTGCTCTATTATGTTATAGGAAGAGTGTGTAAGATTGAGTTGATGGTAACTGGTTAATTCCTGGGTATTGCGACTTTTCACCTTTTATAATTAATATCGAGTCATAAGGAGCCGTGTCACTAAGATCGACTTGGTAATACGTAGTCGTGGAGCAGTGCAATGTTAGTAGTAAGATGCTGGAGAGCTCTAACTGAAACCTCCTCTTGTCCGGTGTCTGGGTGCAAGAAAATATGTGGAGAGCCAAAGTTGTGGAATTTAATTTTCCATCGCCATCGTAATCTTTGTACTTGCACCTTCTTGTACTAAGTACTCATATATCTAATATTCCTAGCATACGATATACTTTTCACTTATTCTTTCATCTTTATAAGGTGCTTGACTTGAAACATATAGACTATCATATTGACCATGTGTCACTTTTGACCCCTGAATTTCGACACTTTCGTTAGCGCCACTTTGATAAAATTTGGCTTAAAGCTAGAAAAAGACCATATGTTTTGTTGAGTGTAAGCAAAATTTTAGACTATTGATCTTTTGACCACAGAATTTGGGTCCAAAGTAAAAGCCAAATTTTACCTAATGTTAAAAAAATTCGAGATACACAAATGTCAGAATTTTTCGCGAAAATTTTTCATGGGTATTTAGGCACGAGAAACACGAAGAAACCATTTGAGTTTTCGAAAATCCAACCGTGACTCCAGGAAGGTCCCAGTCAAGGCCAGAGGAGTGACATAATGCGAGTCAGGGTGCCAAACGTGTTGAACCGTAGGTTTTAAAGGGTGCCCAATCCGAAGGTATTGTTTTAAGATCATTGTGACATCCTTTGACCCGTAGTGGTTACGCGGGGGTCAAAAGTCACAGGGTGCAGGCAAGCAAATCGGGTCATCGAAAGTGCCGAATCATAGGTTTAGAAGAGTCCCTGGTCGGTAGTAAGGTCTCCAGATCCCTTCTGTTATCCCTTGACCTCCTGTGGATTTGCTATGGTTGAAGGTCAAGGGCAGTAGGCATTCAAAGAGGTGCAACAAACGTGTCGATTTATACGAGATACGTAATGCTTGAAATGTCCAAAATCGTTGCTAAGGATAAAAATGAAAAAATCTGTTCCATCTTTGACGAACAAACTATGAGGACTTGGAGTATTGAGGGATGAGTTCATTTTCTCGGAAAAACGTGGGCTTGGTACACGCGTTAAGGTAGTCCGAGCGAAATATCATTTTTCTCAATCAAATGAATAGAAATCAATGAATTTGGTTTCATTTTAAAGAAAAATATCTCACCTATCCAATGACATAAAAATTTTACCCCTTACCACATTACTTTCGGAGATATTTTCCAAAAAATACCAGCCCTTTTACATGGGAAACTGTAAGTGCATGCACTCCAGAGAGACATTATTTACAAAATGAGGTATTTCCAACCCTTAGATGTCGTAAAAAACTTGCAGTGTGTAGGTTGTATGTTTTCTCAACTATAAAATTGAAAGTTTATCATTTTTTCCCCGCAGTTGGTTCTTGGGTACCACAAAAAACCTTCCGTTTTGAAGGAGTTTCAAACGCACCGCGCGAAAAAAATGAGTCAAGTTAAAGAGTTATTTAGATTGGTACGGAGGCTTCCGCGGGGATTTATTGAGTTCAGTTTATTCGGGGTTTTCCCGCGTTGCTTCATTTTAACGGACAACAGTTTCGCCTGCTGTAACGTTGGCGAAACTGTTGTCCGTTAAAATGAATCAACGCGGAAAAACCAGAATGAACTGAATTCACTTATTTAGATATTTTCATTTAATTACTAACGATTTCTGTCATATAAAACTATATAATTGCACCATTAATAATGCAATATTTTTATTCATGTTTCCTACAGCTGGTGTTATTAAAATTTAAAATTCGAATATGGTCTTTATTATGACTAAGGAACTATCTCGCTCGGACTACCTTAAAGCGTAGCAAGTAGAGATGATAACAGGGAAAGTTTTCAGAAAACGCTTCTACTCCCACTCTCGTTTCAGTGTTCCAAGCATCTTGGCACTGCGATGAAAGATACATAAAAACGAACTATCTGTGATACATAGTACATCAATAAAAGGCACTCAACCAGCCAGGTCAGTGACAGTCAGCTAACGCGCATTCTGCTCAATTTTTTCCATACTGAATCATTTGTTCAAGAATTCTCGGATGATGTGAAGCGCAGCAAAGGGAGCCTTAGTGAAAGTTAATCTGCGGAATGATTTCACTTATCGTTCTCTAGGGGAGTAATTGAACTCTTCCAATATTTTAATGAGACAATCTGAGTTTAAATTGTTATTCCTTGGCAATTCGGGCCAAATGGGCTTCCAGGGGCCTCTAATTAATTTTCCATTAATCAAATTCGTTGGTGAAAATCAGAAAAGTTTCGCTTTGAAACAAGAACTCACCGTATCATTTGGAAATATATGAGAAAGTAAATTAACCTTGAAAGATATAATATATTTGAAGTTCATAGTAACGTTTCTGACCTTCCGCTAAGATTCACCCAAGCCCATTGGTTTCATCAAGAATCGCTGTAATTCATCCGTAGTAAACTGATTGTTCACCGTTAATCGCGTACTTTCTTGTGTTTAGGCCTCGTTTTGTTTTTTTCTTGCTTTAGAAGTCGATATCAACTGAAACGGGATGTCAGAATCCGATTCGTCGTGATGATAAAGGTTGAAGTTATCACGTAGTCTTCCAGGGTATGCCCGGTTGATAATCCTCCGTAGGTGATACCCTCTCGTTGAGAATTAATTTCCATGACACCATGTCAATTACCCTAGGGCCCATTACATCTCGTCTGAATCTGGCATTTCTTGTTTTTGATCTCAGCCTATCGTTTTAAGTGATTTGAGGGAGGTTTTTCTCTGGCCATAATGGAGGGCCATATTCGAATTTAATATTTGATTGTCTGCAGCTGCGAGAAATATGACTTAACTATTGTAATTTAATATAAAAATAATTTAATTATTATGAATTATTGCATTTAAGACGCAAAAAAATTGTTTTGTAAGAAGCTCTCAGTAGACAGCTAAATGCATATTTTAAGTTCCTTAACTAGACTCATTTGTTTCATGTTGCATGCTGAAAGCTCCTTCACGACCGAAGAAGTTATGCGATTTTTTTTACAAAGTATTTCAGTGAGTAGTAATTCATTTTTTTTAAATTGTAGATGAAGCATGTAAACTGTGAACCCGTAAGTATCTGACGTTTGATGTTGACAAATGCTCGATGTGGTCTCCTCCACTCACCAACCTAATGCTCGAACTCAACCGATATCTTGGAGCAAGACTGTCGTTGCAGAATCGCTGCCGATACGGGTGTCTTCTGCTGGTAAAAAGTAGTGAAATCATAATTCGCTTGATGAAATGGCATAATGTTTGGCCGGGGAAGCGACGTGCCCAGTGCTGTAGTGCCTGAGGCTCCGATGCCCTGGGGCTCATTTCTCCCTACCTTGAGTTGAGAAATCTTTCTTCAAATTCTTAGAATATTCCCTCACGGGATCCAGTTTGCGATATTGGTACTTGGACGAAAGTTGGCTGGACGATAGTCCCAAAATAGTAATTCATGAATCTTCCCACATATGTAGTTAAACTACCAATAGTTTAAGCAATAAGTACGTTTATTAAAAACTATAATTAAAGGCTGCAGAATGACACGTCAATTAGCAGGGAAAATAGTTTATGCATGTACTATACGACTAGTATTGGGGATTGTAGATAAACATACGGGTTTAAGTCAATAGAGAACATGTTTTGTTTCACCGTTTTGCTGTTTAACCATCCATCATTTTCAATATTTTAAACCTTCTTATCCAAAATTCGTGGTAGATGGGTACAACGTTATTTATTTTAATAAAACTCTCTAACTCTTTAACTCCTGTCTTCAAGATATAGATGCTTTTCATTCCTCATTTATCTAATTCTTAAATGTTTTTTAATGAAAAGCTCTTTTATAAATAAAAATAACCTTTGACAATAGAGCATCATTTTTATTTGTAATTCCTCAGTTCTTAGTGATACTAAAATTAAACTATTTTTGGTTGTGTGAACTAACATATATAAAAAAGTGAAGGTCTTCGTAAATCACAATTATGAGACTCCTTTCTTGCCAACTTTCGTCAAAATCCGAGGGATAGTGATTGGGTACTCCCCTTGCGAGCTCGCTCAATCTTTGAAGGCTCTTCCCCATCAAAATTGCCTGAATATACTTGCTTTGACATTATATTAAGCACTGTGAATAGTTGGGAAAAAAATATATGTAATGTGAACACTCCGAAGCAGACGAGAGTACCTTTGTCGGCTCATTTTGGGGCGTTACATCCTCTAAAAATCAGCCCCGAAAGGAGCAATGAATGGGAAGATTGAATGAATTTTAAGTTTGCTTTTGGCTTCTCTGCCTTATGTGTTTTTCAAACAATATTCAACATTTACGCCATTTATTTGGGGCTTCTTCAGAGGTGAAATTGGTGGTGCATTAACATTTGATGGCACAGTTGGTCGTTCAATCCTAAGGCTGGTTGGCTACAACCCTCCACCCTTCCCTGTCTAATACTCGTTCCCTTTTTTTCTTGTAGTTCTTACAAAGTCATATACAATCCTCAAAGGCAAAAATGCAAAAATTACCTAATAAATCATAAAGGAACCTAAGTATGGAGATTATTGAATATGAAGTATTAGTGACTGAAAAGTGAAGAATTATGTTAGCTGAAAGGACGTTTATTAACAAAAGCGATTGGTTGAAGAGAGGAGAGATTCACCGCACCTATCTGCGGGTTGGAGACCACTGACAGATAGTGATGATCTTTCTACACTGCCCCAATGAAGTCAAGAAATCCTCGCTTTGTTGAGCTATAATGAAAATTTTCTGAACTGAATAAAATAAATTGGCCGGTTACGGATGATTTCTGGAAAAGTTGGGTGAATGAGAGAAAATAATCCACACTTAAAGAGTAAATCTGGTACTTTTCCACGAAAATTTTTTTCACCTTTTCCACATGGTTTTACGCATTCCACTGACATGCGGCATCATCTGGTACAATTCGTAAAAAATATTTCTGCGAAATGATTGTAGATGTGTTCATTAATTACGGATACCATATATTTTCTCGTCGTTAAACCTTGAAACGGCAGAATGTGTTCGAGAAAATAATCGTGAAATAGTGACCAAATGGCACAATTCGGACAAGGATGGTAGTATTCAGTGTTTTTTTGACCAATCCTAGAGTACTCGGAGATGGTATGGGACCCATTTGAGGAAGGTCATATAAAAAGTTCAAAGCGTGAGAAAGTTCAAAGGAAGGCAACGAGGTACGTTCTGAATAGGCATAAGAGGACTGATAGCGTGACAGAGATGATGAGAGTCTTAGGATGGGAGAGTCTACAGATCAGGCGGGGAAGAAGTAGAATTTGCGGGTTGTATAGAATAATTAAGAACGAAACAGCATGGGGAGAGCTTCGAACAGAACTCGAAGAGCCATCCTTCATCTGCAAGAATGATCATATGCTCAAAGTAAAACAGATATCCCAAAAAATAAATGTTAAAAAATTCTCATTCCTCAACAGGACAATTATTGAATGGAACCAGTTACCTGGAGAGTTGTTTAAACCCTTACCTTCTAACATACAGGCATTTAAAAAGAAATATAATAAATGCATGCAAAGACTTTGATGTGCACCATTTATGCAATTTGATCGGTGATATTAATATATATGTTTATGTTTCACGATGTTTTTGATTATCTATGATTTTATTTATATTTCGCCTCACATCATGGTATCTTTTGACGTAACCTTACAGTGCCACTTGATCTTTGTCTATTCGTACTGATCTTTGTAAATAAATAAATAAATATGCTTGGAACCTTGCGATTCGGATACTTAAATAGTCTTAACTAGCAAAGGTACCCGTTGAAATTCAACGGGGGATGAAAGAAAGACAGGGCACATAGGTTGTAGGTTCGAGTCACTCATGGGGTGTATTTTTTTCTCGGCAAATCAGCTATAATTGCAGTTTTATTTTTTAATTCAGCCGATGAAATCCGCATTATATTATGGTTACCGAGTTTCGACATTCTTTTGCAGTAACATAGAGAAATTAAACGACAGGCCATTTACATTCCAGAGGCTAGTCGCATTAATATAACATCGTGGCATTCTCCTGTTTAACTCAGCTTTTTTTTAGTTTTATTTTTTTATTCAGTAGATGCAAACCGCTTAATATTATGTTTACCAAGTTTCAACATTCTTTTGCTGTAACAAATGGAAACTACACTGCAGGACATTTGCATTTCAGAGGCTTTCCGCATTAATATTACATCGTTGCATTCTCCTGTTTTACATGGGTCCAACTTAAATTAGTCCACTTGAAATGAATTTTGCCAATTTTAGCCAAAAATATCCCTGAAAATATCGTAATCAGCAACATTTCAGAATAAGGCCTAGATTTCCACTGTGATACCTATCCCTGGATATAAACCCAGCCGCCATTGTAAAGGTTCCATTTCCCTTCTAAAGCTAATGCTAATTCCACGCTTACCAAGGAAATATCTTATTGTTGACAAGTAAAATTCATGATTTTGACATTAAAAACGCGATTTCTAAGGAAATTTAATTTGCATAAGAAAATTGAAGGAAAAAATAAGAAACTGCAATCTTTTATCCATCTAATGGCGAAAACTATAGCCTTCTATATTTAGTAGAATTAATAAAAATATGCAAAAAGAGAAACCTCTGCACTTGAACCAAAATGTTTAGACGTGAGTATTTCAAACACATAAGACACCAGATGGCCCAATACGCTGCCCTTGGGCCCGATGGGCCTTTCTTATAGTCCCAATTTTCTTAAAAAAGCTATACTGATCCCATTTGTGATAATTTCACTAAAATCAGTTCCCTCGTTCAATACTTTTAAGGCTTTTAAGCAAGAATTCTTTTGGAACCTTGGGCCCTCTAGGGCCCCAGCGTGAATTACGACCCCATGATTGTTGTACATTCAGTATAGGTATATTTTACGTGTTTTTATACAGGCAAGAATTATCTTCCAGGGCCAATTTTTGGCGATGAAAGGGCCCACTTGAGGGTCTTTTACGGCCCCAAGGCCCTTGTTCTATAGCCTATGCGTGAACCAGATATATCATGTATCTTCCTGCCAAATTTTGTTTCAATCGATTCAGTGGTTTATGGGCGATTGAGTAACAGACAGACAGACACCACTAGATTTTTAAATATTAGTAAGATGAGTCTCAAATAACAAATTATTGCCTAGAAACGATCGTTAATAATGGTACGCAGGAAACCCTAAGCTCGTCGGAAGGAGGTGCGCTGGGATGTTCCAACCTCATGAGGTCACGCGCATCCATTTGGTGGGAAAGGAAAAAGAGAAGGGCGCGGCGCGCTTTTAAAAGGATCGGGAGCGGAGGAGGGAATAAATAAGGGCGCCGAGGGTGAGCGGGGTGGATTCTCACGAGGATGAGAATGGTCGCTTGATCGCTTTGGCTGCGAAAAGGCGCGAAGGGCGGAGGAAGAATAAAGAAGAGGGGTAGTATGGCGGCGATGATGATGGTGATGATGAGGGGATTGGACGCGAGGAAGGGAACAAAGCCACGCGGGGAAACGGTCGGAGGATGAAAGAGGCGCGGAGGAAGGAGCGAGAGACAATGGAGAGCAAAATATGAATATGGGCGTGTGGGATGGGGGGGGGGGGAGCATTTTGAGCGGAAGAAGAGAGCGGAAATTAAGGGAGATGGGAAGAGGGAGAGGCGGAGGGGGGATGGGGGTGCGGTGGATCGAGGGGGATCTGGCCGGGATTCCAGGTCAGGAGTCGAGGAGAGGGTGGGACGAGGAGGGGAGGGGCGACGGAGGGCTTGTGACGTGAGCTGCCGGCAAGAGTGACGTTTTAAGAATCAAGGGAGTGACGCGGAAGAGGAATGACGACACGACACGCGGGGAGCATTTCCCCCCCCCCCGCGTGTGTGTCGTGTCGTCATCCCTCTTCCGCGCCCTCGGCGCACTATGGGGTACAGAGTTCAAAATCGTAGAATTTTTGAATGAGTTGAGGTATTAAGATATTTAAAATTTGAAAGCTAAAACCGTAAGGAATAGAGGAAAAATATGCATCAAATGAAAAATAACAATATAAGTCTGCAAAAAGTGTGCGAAACCCGTTACTTTTTTCCAATTATTTTTATAGACCAAAATAAATCAGCGAAAAATAAATATTTAAAAACAAAAATATACATAGATATGAAAATTGATAATCGTATGATATAAGATATTATATTATTATCAATGAGTATGAAAAAATATAATAATATGTATATTTTTGTTTTCAAACATTTATTTTTCGCTGAATTATTTTGGTCTATAAAAATGATTGCAAAAAATTACGGGTTTCGCACACTTCTTGCAGAATTATATCGGTATTTTTCATTCGATTCATATTTTCTTCTATTCCTTACAGTTTTAGCTTTCAAATAAAAAAAATTATCTTAATACCTCAATTCATTCAAAAGTTCTACAATTTTGAAAGTGAGTGCTACCTCTGTACCCCATGGTGCGGCGCACCGTGCCAATCCCCCACCATCCCCTTATCCCTCCCTGGCTGCGTGTCCTCTGCAAGCGTGACGGGGTGTGGATTAGAGGAGGCGATACCGGGAGGACGTGGACTGTGCTGTGATCTCGATTTATTGCCCACCCAAGCCAGAGGGTTCCCCTCCTCACCTTCGCAGCGTGTCTTGTGACCACGGGAACGTTTTGCGGACATAACTCTCGGGACAATAATGCCGCTGGGAACGCGAGAACGTGGAATCGAGTCCAGGTCAATGCAAAATGAGTAGAGATTGATGCTGGAGAAATACCTCTGTCGTGGCTGGAATATATGACTTGGTCGTAGAAATTGCCTGAATACGTCTTCGGTTACATGTCATGGCAAGCACCCATCAAAAGGTATTTGCAACGTAGGTATCTTTAGGTGCGCGCAGCGTTGAGTATTCGAAGATCCGTAAGCCGTCTTTACCGTTCCTCCACGGGCCTGGCGGTACTGATCGATGGCTCTTTAGTTGCCCTCTAATATGTGATGCGTTGTCATGAATTTCCTTTGAGGTATTCAGCGTGGCGCGATCTCTGAAACTTTAACTTAAAATTTCATTGCTTAATTTTTTATTTGTCACTGTATGATTATGAAAAATTTGTTTTAGCGTAACTAGACAAATATGGGCTAGCTCCTTATAGTTTTCGCCATTTTGGCGGTGAAACTCGTATCGATAGAATAGTTGGCTCATGGCTACCAATTATTTAGACATTGCTCGAGTGTTTCTCTTGAGATTTGGTTACCTAGGTTATTTTTGACTCGTTTTTCAGTCTTTTCCTAACGATAACGGGATAACATTATAAAGATAGGAAATATCAAGAAAAACTTGTGAGTAAAAAATTTAGTTATTTTAAATTCACTCTTTAAATATATAAGTAGCAGCGCAAGAACAGCAATTGTTTTTTTGACATAATCAAAAACAAATATATTTGACTTGTAATTTGAAAACTAAACAAAAGAGAATCAGGAAATGGCCACATAATAGTCTGTAGCTATATCTTCATGACCGATGTTGACATCTTCTGGAGCTGCATTGATTTGGGATCCAGCACAGATCGTTATTCAGGGTCGTCTTCCTTTTGAATATCTATCATTCGAACTTTCCTTGCTTTTGTCGTGAATCGGAGATTTTTACAAAGGACATATTGAAGCAGAGAATGCGTTCTTGAAAGCCATTGTGTTCGGATGAAAAAGGAGACCGTGCGCCTTCGTTAGCTAGAATGGAATTTGAAGTTTATTCGCGAAGGATCGCCATGGAAGCGGAAGATGGAGAATGGTGCGGAATGCAAGGAGAGAGATGAAATCGATTGCTGGCAGGCGGATGGTTCTTTTGCTTTGGAATATTTTTAAAGAAGATGCCTTTTTTCCGGATCGGTTTTTTGAAAATATGAAAAAAGTCGACCGTTTTGATATTTGACTAACCAGCTTCAAAATCCTATTGTTAGTGAGTGATCTACATCTACATCTATGTCATACCCTGCAAGCCACCCAAAGAGTGTGTGGCAGGGGGTGCTTCCATACCAGGCATGCATGAATTATACGGCAGAACACCGAAACTACATTGAAACCAGCGTACCACACATGCAACGCTCCAATTAAAAATCTACTAACCAAGAAACATTCCATCGTCAATCGTTCCAACATGCAAGGGATAGGTACAAAGACTACCACAACAGATTCAAAATATCATGCATAAATAAGAAAATAAACATTTACATCATGCAAAAAAAAAGAACGTAGGGAATATAAAGAGAAAGATCTACAGCATAGCTAATGTCACTATTCGCACTATTCATGACGACGATCACAGCTGTTATGGTACCAAATGGTACGCAGAAAAAAATGACATTTTATTCTTATCTACTGGTTGAGGTAGAATTGGAAATGGAAGTAAGTAAAAACCCTCTTGGGTTTTTCATGAGTAGGGTCCTGTCTACCAATATTTCTTTTTTTATCTCAGCATACTTCCTACCCTTCTTCATCCTGTCCATAAAACCTATTCTTTTTTCCCCGCTGGGCCAACATCCTTCACTCTATCACGGCCTTAAGCAACACATCGCCCATCGTTACCTCGTCCAGCCAACCATTCCTCCTCCTCCACAGCTTACCCAGAAGTTTCCTCTCCTCACCGTCCATGCCAACCACTTGGTCATTTGTCTTAGTCTCCGTAACCTCTCCATCCTTCTCCACACCCGTATCTCGAGCACCTGCAGCCTTTTTTCATCCTCTCCTTGAACTGTAATCTTGCGACGGTAAAAGGGCTTGCGCTCTCCAATGACCCCTGGACGCCTCAAGTGACCGGATTAAATACGATTTCTTCCGGTAGACCCATGCGAAATGTAGGGGCTAGGCGAAAGACAGGTCGCGTTAAAAGATAGTGTCGCGTTAAAAATACCGTTGGGGAGCGGTGATGGGTAAGCTATCCCTAACTAACATTCCAAATAAAATGGAAGTTATCATATTTTAAATAAAATTATAAAATTTATGTCTTACCGGAAAAGATCGAGTTTTATCATTCTTTACATTAATCATTAATTGAAAGCTCTGAAGAAGATAAATTGCTCCCGAAGGACCGGCGACTCTCCTGCGTGGT
Organism: Ceriagrion tenellum; assembly: GCA_963169105.1. NCBI lineage: Eukaryota > Metazoa > Arthropoda > Insecta > Odonata > Coenagrionidae > Ceriagrion > Ceriagrion tenellum. The sequence goes on from OY720632.1 coordinate 22,960,931, forward strand.
ATTTGCAAAATTGGAAATTTGCAAAGGTAGAAGGTTTCAGACATTCCAAATGATAATGTTTTATCGCGTAGTCCTAGGCCTTAATCCTCAGACAAACGTTTTTCATGGCCAAGACAATAATCAAACCGATGTCAGAGGACAGAAAGACAGAAGGCGCTGGTTCATGAATTATCAATAGATAAATTTAATGATTGATTTGTTAATACTTCCCTATACAATAGCCAGAATCCACATAATGATATCCCTTGTCGAATCTCTCACTTTGACAAATATAAATTTCTCCACATTTCAATGCATTACGCCTTATATTTTGCGTCAGTACCATTAACATCGCTCCTCCGAGTTCAATTCAGAGGATTTCGATGGAAATCCGGCTGAGTAACTGATCAGAGCCAAAATACACCGTCTGAGGCCCCATTTGAAATATTTAAATACTCTTTATCGTCATACATCTTTTCATTTGCATGGAACGCATCAATAATCCTCCCTGCGAATAAAAGAAAATATCCTCTTTGTCATTTCCTCCAATTTCCTATCACATTGTACTGTGCCAAAAATCCTCGATAAAATTGTGTGCAGCAAGATCACTGATTAACTCATAAAAAATATACTAGACTAGCTTAACTCATTCAAAACAGTACGGGTTAGACAAATTTAATTGCTCATTCCGGTCTCATCAAGGTCATGGATGACATACTCTCGGCTGTTAATAGTCTCATGGTGATCATCTTCGTACTATTCAGTACGACCTTTGACCGAGTCAACCATATGCATCTGCTGAATGGAATGGATAGCCTCAATTTCTTTGCATCTTCTTTAAACAATTCCCTCTCCCTTATCTGTATGAGCATCGACAGGCAATACAGGCAATGAAAGATTCTTAAGGAAATCCATCCTCTTGGAAAACTGTGAAGCTGGGGGGTCTCCCAATGGTCTGTTTTTGGTTCGCTTTTGTTTTCCTTGTGCATATTAAATTGGCCGTAAGGAATTATATGGATGAGGCCGAAAAGAAAGAAATGGCCTTCTGATTTATCATCACTATTGGTTAAATGATCTTAAAGAAGATTTTACAAATGTTCAGAATTATCATTCAGATTCAAAATATTTATGCACATTACCGTGGTGTGTTAGTGGCTTTGGAGACGCAACCGCAAGATACAGTATGAGAGTTTTGCTCAAAATGGTGCGACAAGGTTTCAAACCCCTATTCCAATTTTTTTTATATATATATATATATATATATATATATATATATATATATATATATATATATATATATATATATATATATATATACACGATGTGGATAGGATGGAGGAGATAGACACACAAAAAAAAAGACGATCACACTTACATAGCTAGCTTTCGGAACTAGTCCGTCTTCAAGGCGTATCACGGAACAAATGTCGTGTGCGCTGGTGAGGATAGGGGTAGGAGGGGCGGTAGGTTAGGGGAGTGGGGATGGGGGAAGGGGAAGGGTTTTTTCCCAGCGGTTGACGAACGGTTCTTGAAAAGGGGAAATTTTTACCAGCTCGTGTCTTGGCCGGAGAGAGCGGAAGGGGTCGCAGTGAGGGTGGAGGGGGGAGAGGGAAGGGAAGGGGGTAAATGGAAAACAACGGGGAGCGTGCGATTAATGTATTTTATTTAATCCGGGCGCGGCGTACGATTTTAGCAACCAGATTATGGCCAGCTCCTTCTGGCGCACTTCAATTAACGGGGCGTCCGGGGGAAGGGAGATCAATATTGCCACCTCAAAGCACTTGTCAAAGGACAAGCCATGCTTCCGCACATGAGTAGGGACGGGGAAAGTGGAAGATGGGTCTTTACAGGTGCACCGATGGTTATTCATTCTAATATTAAGGGGTGTAATACATTCGCCCACATAAAAACCGGGACATAGTTTACATTGTAACACATAAACTAAGTTGTGGGAGTCGCAAGAGCCGGAGGCATTGATGTCGAACGGCGTCTCTGTGTTAGGACTCTGAAATGAGGATAGGGGGCGAAACATGTTGCACGTTTTGCACCGTGGTTTGTTGCATCTCTGTGTGGTGGGACGGGGAGTGTCATTCGATGTACCCTCTCGCGAAGAATTGGAGCGAAGAAGATTGGCTAAGTTAGGTGGACGTCTGAAACATACTGTGGGGCATTTGGGTAGGAGATTGGCTGTCGATCTGTTAGTATCTAAAATTGGGAATAAGTCTTTGAGGATGGTCTTGAGTTTTTGGACGCCAGGAAAATATGTGATGTGAAGATTTAGGGCGTCCAGGGGGGTGTCTTTTTTACGTGGGGTGAAATTAGCAGAGGAGGGTAAAATACGTTTTTTTAGAAGTGGCTCGGGATAATTTCTATTGGATAAAGAATTGTGAAGCTTATCAAGGTATTCGTGAAGTTTTTCTTTGGAGTTGCAAATCCGGTGGCCACGGATCGACAGCGAATAAGGAATTGAGTGCTTAGTGTGTTTGGGATGGCAGCTGTTGTAATGCAAATACAGTTGTTTGTTGGAGGGCTTGATTGCTTCAACCGTTGCTTCAACCGTTCGTCAACCGCTGGGAAAAACCCCTTCCCCTTCCCCCATCCCCACTCCCCTAACCTACCGCCCCTCCTACCCCTATCCTCACCAGCGCACACGACATTTGTTCCGTGATACGCCTTGAAGACGGACTAGTTCCGAAAGCTAGCTATGTAAGTGTGATCGTCTCTTTTTTTTGTGTGTCTATCTCCTCCATCCTATCCACATCGTGTGTTCATCGCCGCATGGCTGACTCCAATCCATCAACGTATTTATATATATATATATATATATATATATATATATATATATATATATATATATATATATATATATATATATATATATATATATATATATATATATATAAATTGGCAATTTCATTGGTTTCTTAGTAGACTGGGTAGCTCAGTGGTCAGAGCAGTGGACGCGGTTCGTGGTTCGATTCCCGGTCCAGTCGAATTTTTTCCGCTTGGAATCGGCCATCATTACATCTTCACACCACCATTGTGTTTGTCAATTTTATGTGTGGTGTGTCTTCCTTTCTGTTTGAATATATATTTATATGTATTTGCCGCTGTGCGGTCTGAGTGAATGAACGATTGATTATATATATATATATATATATATATATATATATATCGAAAAATTCAAATTATTACATAATCAATTCTTGAAAAGGGCCGGTTAAATTTTCTTTGCTCTCGCGGCGCTAACCCACGGTTTAGAGAAAATTTCGCGACGAAATAAAAACGATGTTTTATAACGCGTTCTTTGCAAGTGAAAATTTTTCAGCAGCTTAAAACGTAGCGCGCGCGCGCGTGTAGGCATGCAAAATACTCCAGGAAGTTATGAAAGCGATATTATGCAAGCGCCATTCAGCAAATTTAAAATGGATCTTGACACGACTTATAACAACAGAGATAACCACAGATACGCATATTTTATGATGCAATGTATTTTCACTCAAACCACCACGCTTTAGAAGTACAATAACATTTAAATGATAAAGTCAGAGGTGAGTTTTCTGCGAATTTAAAACTGGCGACCGAGAGTTAATTGCGACGTAGCGCATATGCGGCCTACATTACCGGATTCGTATTCCATCGAATCTTTTTGGCAAGGATTCAATCGAATGTCTAATCCACGGATTCGATGAGATTCGATTGAATCTTTTATCCATGAATTCGATTAGTTTTGATCGAGTTCTCGAATCCTGACCACATCACTAAATTTAAAATTTGGACACGAAAATATTTTTGGAAAAATATTTTTTCCAGACACTCTTTTCGCGGTAACCGCCTTTCCATGGAAAATAAAATGTATTTTTGGCCGTTTCAATTGCTGCTCAAACCAACCGAGAATAATATGAAGCTGTTCTAGCTAGGACTTTAGCCTCATTCAGGAGCATTTTGTGTCCTGACTCCTATATGACATGACCGGCGACAGCCGAAGGGTGCACTTTCTTGCCACAAGCACTCTTTTATGATCTTTCAGCCTTATTTTAATTAGCTGTTTAGTCTTTCCTCCATAACTATAACCATCTCATATATTCCTTCCATTTGGGGAGGAAGAATAGCATCTAGCGCAGATCGAAGAAACCCTGCAATTTTCCTCACCAGGTATTGGAAACAGAACATGATAGGTGCGCTGTAACCCTGTGAGCTGAGATTCTTCTGCGTCTTCCATCCTTCAAAACCGGGCGTGGGCCGAGAGGGTATGTGAACAAAGCGATATTTTTCGGAAGCGGAAGTAACCCATCGGAGTATGGTTTGGGACTGGAGACGGCGGAAGTGTGGGGAGGAGGGAGGTGAGAGTATCGGGGGAGGAGTGGTGAATTGTGGGAACGATGGGTAGAAGCGAGAGCGCGCGGCAAGGCTGGATGCACCGGGGACTCACGTATTCAATGGAAGTTTGATTTATAATCTCCGACGATGAAGAACAGCCGTAATAAGTCACTTGTCACGGTAAATGACTGGGTAGACCCAGTCCGTCCCAAACACTGCATGAATATGCAATGTCCCGCGTTTATTCGTGAATTTTGATGATGACTTCCATTAATCACAGTTGGTCACTCGTGGAAGTTCCCAACATGGGAGTTAGCAACAGATAGGATTCATTAAAGCGTATGAGGAACATTTGAAACTGCTCGGAGTTAGGTTTGGCAGAGATTTCGAGTGAAAATACGAAAAATTCCTGAGTCAGCGTTTTTCATGAAAAAAAAACATTCAGGCATGCATGACGTCATATGAATTACATCTCCGAGGATGATGCATTTTTAATACAAAGTATGTGTGTGTGGAGTTTATAGTCTTAACTATGGAGGACAGAATTATGGCAATCAGTAAAATTGTTTAAGTAGAACGTTTCTTGTTAAAATCATTGGGGTTTTGTGATGCCAAAATTGTACGGCATCGAGAATTCGGTGAATGACATCACGGGACAGTATCACTACCAACAATGCGGTATGTTCTCATGCAAATATCTGCATACTAATATCACAAAAATAATTGAAAGTAATGTAACTCAACTTATTTGACAGCTTAAGTCATTTTTTTAACTATCTTTGTGTAACTATTGTAAGAACTTCACATTAAAATTATTTTGGACTTAGAAGTCAAACATTGCACATTGGTATTGTATTTGGCCCCCTCGCGTAGCTATTGCCCAGGTGGCTGATAGTTATTGGCTAAGTTTTTTATGCTTTTTTAACAGAAACTAATCATTATTACCTTCACAAATAATTGCAGCTCTAGTAACTTCGAACATGAGTCGTTGTATTTCTTCCATAAATTCTCAAATGCAAGCATGAGCATTTCATTTATTTCTTCATCATATTGCTCCTCTGACTTTTCTTTGGATTATTCTCTTAGGCCTTTCTTCTTCACTTATGTCTGTTGGAATTTTTTGTTGCGATTGTGATGAAGGAAGATACGTTCGTTTTCAATATTAAAAAAATGCTTATTGTGACATTTGGGCACGAATAATTCATGAAAGAGCTTCTGGCATTCCAAATTTCTAAGCCAGAAGTCTAGTCAGGTTAGCTCACGGTATATTTCACACCATGAATTACCCATAATTTAACTCATATCCCTGCAGAAAGAGATTTATTCCGTTTTATTTTCTTATAGTTCAATCCTGTAACACTTCTTCTTTGCGCTGTTTATATACCATTTTCCCCTAATATCCTTATCCGCGGCCATGCTTTTCTTTTCAGATATCACCCGATATATGTTACATGTAATAGAAAATGCTGCCTTCAATATCTGACGCTTTTCTTTGCAATTTAAAATTTCTGACCCTAATTAATTATTACTAATTCAACCACTGCCTTCAATCCTTGAAGCGGAGAAGATTCCACTACTCATAACTGGCTCTTTTCCTTAGACCTTTAATGGGTAGCATTTGCTTTGCAAAGACCATCCTTGGAGTACCTGATTCTCAATTCCCATTGTAGTCATTATTCCTTGCTTCAGTTCCATCATACGTTGTTCTGTAATCTATTTAGCATTCTCTGGAAAAAAAGTATACGATTTCCATTTTGATTGGCACTGGAAATCCCTAGCATTTTAATTACTTGAAGATGTGACATTTTTTTCCATTTGGACAAAATGCAGATTTTTCTTTATTCCCGTCTATTTGCGATGTTAGATTATTATGTCTTCACCACATGTTAAATGATTTCCTCGGTTTCCTAAAGCTCATCTCAACCTTCTCTCTTAATGTCGCATCTCGATCCACTCGAAATATGAATCTACTTAACACATCAAAATTCCGTCTATTCATTTTCAAAAGACTACTCCTCACCGAATACCATTTCTTTCAAACTCACTTTCAAATGAGAACCCTTGTCTTTACATCTCTCCAAATACCATCAATATATCCTCACTAAAACGCTGTCACGTCGATTCAACACATTGATAGTCAAATACATGATGCACTTCGTTCGATTTCATTACTTATGCATTTAATATCTCTACTTTACTTGAATTTATTCATTATTCAGATAATTTCCTATATCGACCTCTATTGGTTAATATTTTTCTGGAGACTTGGATCCAATTATTCATGAACCATGATATTAACTGTTTTGCCGACGATTTTCATGTTTATTATATTTATGAAAGGCTAAAAGTTCTTCTGAGTTTCTTTTTATCAGAAAATTATAATTTATCATTGAATGAAAAAAATATCATCGTCAAATAAAAAATAAGTGACTCTGAGCCCTGAAGATGCATGATAAATATGCCATTATGATGCTTTTCCGGCGTGATTTTTCCTGATTTTCCAATGACAAAGTATGATTTATAAAAAAACTATATATTATTATAAAATTTTCAAATGACACAACAATTACTCTAATTTTTCTTGTTGGTTAGCATTGTTTCAATACCTTTGCTTCATTTTCATTTCTGAATAGAATTAATCAACTTTTTAACGCCCCATATGCTGAAACTGGCCAATAATTACCCCCAGACCATGGATCCCGCTGAGGCAAAAACATATCGAATTCCAAGATTAAGTCTACGGTTGAAATGGAATAAGTCTCGGTACAGATATACTTGGAGCTCATTACAAGGGTTTTCAATTTTAATGATACAACACGCGGACTTGGTAAGAATACTCTAAGATGTGTCCTGGTCATTATAATTAGAGCAAGACCATTTTTAAGTATGCCATGCGGGTTAATTTTGATGGAAAAAAGATGTGGATAGAGAGGGTTTCTCAAAGATCCACAGCTAAGATTTTCTAGGTTCAGGAGCTGTTGATTACGCACCCAAGACCTGATCCATTTAACGATTGGAGAGAGATGAATGAAAGAAGTGATTCAGAGTTTAATTCTAAAAAGGTCAAATTCTCATGGTAAATACTCTCAATCTCCACACGTTTTTTTTCTATCGAGAATGGCTCAACGTTGAGTTTAAGGTTGTCCGAGCGAAATATTATTTTACTTAGAAATCAATGAATTTTGTCTCATCATAAAGAAAAATATCTCACCCCTCTGGTGACTCCAAATATTCAACCCCTTACCACATTACTTTCGGAGATGTTTGCCAAAAAACACCAGCCCTTTTACATGGGAAATGGTACGTGTATGCACTCCAGAGAGACCTTATTTACAAAATGAGGTATTTCTAACACTTAGATGTCGCAAGCAAACTAACAGCGTGTAGTTTGTATGTTTTTCTAACTTTATTTGAAAATTAATCATATTGTCACCGCAGTAGGTTCTTGGGTATCACAAAAAACCTTCCGTTTTGAAGGAGTTTCAAAGGAACTGCGAAAAAGAAATAAGTCAAGTTAAAGACTTAATTAGATATTTTCATTTAATTACTTACAATTTCTGTCATATTAAACCATATTATTGCTCCATTAATAATGCAATATTTAATTGATGTATCCTACAGCTGGTGAAATTAAAACGTATAATTCGAATATGGTCTCTATTATGATTAGGGAATCATCTCGCTCGCACTACCTGAACACCACTGAAACACTAATAGCGGTTGAAAATTCTTTTCCATAAGAGCAAGGAGATTCTTTCTCCCGGAAATAACTTTCCGCTCATCAAGAGCCCGCCATCTCTCCCAAGCGCGAGCACGGGGGAATTAATAACGCCTTGTCCTCACGCCCCATGCAACTGACCCCTCTCACTTTTCACGGCGCGTCCCGCAGAGTCGCCCACCTGCGCCGCCCGGCTGCTCCGACGCGCATTAGGAAGGCGGTGATGAATTTTGAGCGTTTTCACTCGTTGCTGGGCAGTACGCGCGTTTATACCTTAATTCTTATTCCATTATCTGCGGCAATTTCTCTTACCTTTATCCTCCCGCGCTTTGATGGTTAATTTTTTGCGAACAATTTGTGTGCAACAAAAGCAGGAGCCGCCGGTCAGTTAAGTGAGTTGTAATGTTGACACTCGCGTAGGTATTCTCAAAGGAGAGACTACTCCTTGCAATGTGATTCATTTCTTTCAGTTGACCAGAATATGAGATCAAGGCTTCGGAAATAAATTCCAGAAATGTGAGTTAATCAAGTTTTACTTTGAGAGTTATAATGAGAGTAAAGTTTAAAATTAATTTAATTCGTAATCCGCACAACTCTGCTAATATCTATACATGTCAGTTTAATTTTTCTGTTGTAGAATTTTATTTTCCGCAGTCATGACTTGTAAACATCTGATTTCATTAATTTCTTTAACAGTGGTTATAAGTTTGGTAGGTCGAAGCACGGACGATCAATTACAGCGGCGAAGAACGTTATGTCAATCAAGTGCTCGTTAACCAGTCGTTAGTCCTTGTATTTCATGCGTAGCTTCTTTAAGGATGACTTAAGATATTCCCAATAATTACTTGACTTCTTTTTCCACTTTCTTCTCAGGCTTGTGCCTATTTTCTGCAGGACATTCTCTGATTACTCGAACTCTTTAATGCCCCTCCATTTTTTCCTTGGTCTGCTCACATCTCATTCTGTCTTCAACGTTCTAATTTCGATTTTATCGTAATGGATTTTCCCAAGTGGAAGCCTCATACCATCGAATTAAAAAAACCTCGTTCTTTAAACAGAAAGCTTATCTCTGACAATATTTACTATTCTATTATTGTCTTCCAGAATGTTATGGACCATTTAATTCCTACTTCCACCCTTTTATCACTCATTGATTTGCGTCGTGTCCAAAATGGCAGTCATTTTTAATGTTTCGCTTATCATTTTATTCAATAAGTCCTTTCTTGAGATTTTTTGGAGGGTTTACATTTCTGTGGCTCGGGAATTATTTTAATTTTTTATGTCTCTAGCCTTTTCTTTGTCATATTGATCAGTATTGGTCTGACTGTTACTGTGTTTACTCTTTCCTCGGGCACTTTCCTTGCACACTCCTTATTCAATTATTGGGGCTGCCTGCTATTTTACTGCTAGCCTCATGTTGCTCTCTGGTCTCGAGTCTGCGACTCTTAGATTGAGGATCGATCTCGGAACCACCACCTCGGCCACCATTAGGTTCGAGAACTAGTGATAGGCAAATATTTTCCCGATTAAAAGATACAAAAAAGTCATCCCATTTTTCTGGAATATGACTGCAAAATTTTCTAAACCTGCATGCTACCTGAACTATTGGCTCCTCTGTCGAGAGGCAGCTGTCTCAGAGGAAGGCACTAATGATCAAAGTTGATGAAGAAAATTGGTTCAATATCAACGGCGGCACCAGTTCGAGACCAGGCCAGTGATGTCATGAGGGCTGCATATCGGACTAAGACTCTTCTGCTCCGACGGTGTTTAGTTCGGAAGTGTGTGGCGGGCTAGGTTTTACAGAATTTTGTGACCACCCATGGCTTGATTTTCGTCGGGAATATTGTTGGGGTTGATGGTCAAGTGAGGGTGGAATTTTGGGCGGCAGCATTTAAAGCGAGGGCCTATGGCGTCATAAAGGAGTCCAGTTAGGAACTGATGACTGTTTCTAGACTCTTATGGAAGTCTTCTTTGATCGTTTTGGGTATGAACGCAGTTACTATGCAAGCTATTGCTCGTAAAAGTGGTTTAAATGGAGGTCTTTTGGGTGATTTATTACTATAATTTATAACAGCCGTTGCATTTACTCTGTGGTGAAGCTGCAGTTTTGTCTTACAATGAAAACTCAATATTTGTGGGAAGGTATTGTTCAAAAACACACATTCCCATGGTAATGAAGTCGCTTGCAGTGGTGAACAGGTTCTCAGTGGCCAAGATTCCTGCCATCTATTGAATGTGGGTCAAAGTCATCCCTGCAAGGATTGTGTGTGGAGCCGGCTTTATCCCTCATCAAACACGGTATGTCCGTTTGTGCTCTTCTGTGAATTACTCGAAAAGAGGGTTAAACGGACCGATCCTCGGATAAGCCGGAAACTTTCGCGAATTATTTTGTTTCTTGTCTGAAGCTTGAGACCGCAGGAACTGATTATGTGGGAGTGGACTGGAAATGTGTTTTTCGCTTAATTATGTACTTCATTCCGACGCAACGGAGGCAATAAAACGACAGTGAAAACGGCACCATTTTCTGACTACGGAAAGGTTGTACTTTTTACGTCCTGTGGTTATAGCTTCAATTAATAATGTATTCCGTCATATTAACATAAGATTTCTCAAATATATTGTCTAAAAATGCTCGCGTATGTTCATGTAAGTTAGTTTACGTAATATTTATGATGATTGATGGCGTATTTGTGTATTTTGTTGCTCTTCAATGATGAAGCTCATTCAGTCAAAAGTGACGTCAAATCGTACTTTTCAGAAAATGTATGCATCATACGATATTTCAAAATTACTGATTGACTTTGCCGGAGTCCTGAAATGATAAATTTCCTTCACGATTAGCCATACTCTCCTTAATATTCATGCGAGTATAAAATTCTTTAAAATACTCTCCCAAATATTCATGCGAGCATAAAATTCTTTAAAATAAAAAAACAAAGCTTATACATACATGGTCTAGTCAGAAACCGCCCCAGGATTCAACTAATGTAGCCTAAAGAAGATAATCCCTCACTCATTTAAATCCGCTGGCTCCTAGTACACATCGCTTTACTGGTCATACTGTGTATTTTGTCTTTGGAACAAAAATATGAAATGCATTATGCTCTAAAACACATCGTTGTCATACAAAAAATAAACGAGCGAGCAAATCATGGTATTGGGGACCATTGGAGGAAACACGCGAATACCGCGCTGACCAAGTATCTACTCGTGATGTCCTATCGCCGCTGTTTCCTGCTCTGGCGGTGAGGGCGCAGCGATGCATCCCGTTCATAAGTTATAGCAGTAATAGTCGGCTCGATGCTCATTTGCACGTTTTGAGAGATAGCCACTTTGAATTTTTGCGAGAGACTGAAAATAGTTTGTTTTCTCGATTCTGTAGTCAGTTTATCAGCTCCGATGTATTGACAGCATGCGTAATCTTCGTTTTTTACAGTGATATTTGATAATATATTTTGGCGTCTAATTCAAGTCATAATTTTTGAGTGTTTGAATTTGAGAATTTGACCAGATATTGAAGTTGTTGATTGTGAATAAAATTGTACATTTTGGCTTTGCAAAAGAAAGAAATATTGGTAATCATATGTTAGTCTCAAGGCCCAGCATTGAAACAGTTCACTTGTACATGAAACGGAAATTAATGAGAGATATAAGTTTGAAATTCGGAAAAATTAATAGCCCAAATCAGGCTACCGAACATACCGAGCAATAAGCGTATATTTTGAAAATAATTCTCAGGTAGTTGATTTCTTTTCTCCAATACGGCATTGATAATGTGTCGCCTCTCTGTTATTTCACTGATGGTGAATACACAGTTTTCATGAAAATGATTAAATTTCAGTTAACGCACATTCATCAGGTATTCCATGTTATCTGTATAATTAAATTCTGTGACTTCGTGTTATTGATGAGGGATTTAATTAAAAGATTGAAATTTAATTAATTTGTGATGAAGAAATTTCATAGCAAAATGGAGGAAAATAGTCATTCCCCGTTGGTGAAGGATTCTTGGAAGAATAATAGCGCAGCGCACGGCTAGACGTCTGTTATGTGCCTATTAAGACGTAAGTGCTCATGGCCTACATTGGTCGCTCGATAAAAGACTGATTTTTTACTCTCCTATTTATAGCGACGGGTAGGAAAAAGGCTATTATGTCGGCCCAAATTGAAGTACTTCCACACAAACGGAATAACCAAACCTGAGAACGATGACATATTGAATCTGCTTAAAATTTTCATTCGCCTCTATTATACCTGTCGGTAAAGCGTTCTTTTCTATCTTCAACACCATTCACTCGTTTACACGCTCGTGGGTCCTGCGGAGTGCTGTAAAATTAATAGTTACTTTTTACATACCTTCAAACTATTTATATTGTTGGAACTGAATTCCTGTGCAGTAAGACTAATGATAATATATGCAATGCACAAATATAATGAACGACATTATACGTCATGGGATTACATACTCTGGAGATGTTTGAAATTGGACTTCTGAATATTGCAATTGATATTGCTAATAGCATGTTTTTATGAATTCTATTTGTAGAGGACATCATGGTAACGTTATCTGATGCATAAGTTACGCAATAAATACTGCATTTTCCAATATGTTCTGTCTTAGGTATTGTTTTAAATTCACATATATTCATTTATTTTAAGTAAATTATGAAATATTTCGATTATTATATCTGGAAGAATCAAATTCGTTTCATTCTATGATATCTTGGATGCCTCTTCGGCCTATCTTTACATATATTTCAAGATCATTGAGCCTTACTTTAAGGTTTATAGTCCGCTTTCTATATTCATTTCAGTTCAAGGCAATTCAAAATTGATTGAGAAATGGGAGAGTGCTGGATCTTGCGCTAATGAATTCAGGAGTACCAAACCTGCATTTTTTTGCTATCCCCGCCGAAGGGAAGCGTGGACGGGGCGAATAATTGAGCGAGGGAGAGAACGTGGAAGGAGGGAGGCGGGTTTTGTGATTGGATGAACGCACTGAACGGGAAATCCACCCCGCTCTACCCGATTCCGAGATGAGGGGCACGCATACACAAAATGGTGACGTAGGTTAAAAGTTACTTGTACTTTGAAAACAAAGAAAATAACTAGGTAAGTATTTCACTAATAAGTTATTCCCATAGGCATTCTTTTAATGAATACGTCGGACTTCCTGCATATGGGCATGCGCCATGCCCACATGTTCATCAATTCACGCCTTTGAGCCACACTTTAAGATATTTAGTTCAACAAAAGTATCGGAAACAAAAGGTTCATCAATATGCTAAGCGTTTTTAAATAAAAAAATGCGTCCATTTTATTTTTATTCATTTTCATTTGATTACTAACCGTGGCCACCAAATTTCATATCGTGGAAAGGCCATTAATAACTACGACGCTTTACATTAGTACTGATGTGTTTTGAGTTATTTTATACCATACAAAAATCAGTTGTGTGGACACAAAATTAGTCTTTCAGCCATTGTTTGGATCAAGTTTCAATTTTGTGTGCATTTAGTAATTTTATAAAAATTGAAAGAGAAAATATTCTGCTATAAATTTCCCCATCATTATAATGGTGCTTCGATATATGATCAAAAATCTTAGCTGGACTCATATCCGATCCATTTTTCTGAAGTGTTCGATTTTTTGTGACCTGAGGACAAAGCAATGCAATCTATTGATTTCAATGCGGAGGCTCACTTGAAGTGTCAAAATATTTATGTAATTTCGTGACTGTGTGATAAAGCTAGGTGCTTCAGATGATGTAAGAATTATATATGCGCGGTGTTTCTGGAGGAATATGCGTAGTTTATGGACGTTATAGGCAATTTTAATTTTGCAATATATTTATCGTATTGGCATGGGTTCGTGGCAGCTGCATGAATTACATCAGGAAGCGACGTAAAGGCGTCGATTTACTTTAAAAATGACAAATAAGGAGCTTTGTTGGAGTTTTGACTGCGAAAACATTTCATTTACAAACCGAAACACGGCAAGACAGATTTTTTTAATACATTCGTGGGCCATCGTAAAAGATCGTGTGCTACTAAACACACGAGTGAGGATACTGAAAGGACGATACATATCAGCTGCACCACTGATAATCGCAAGTTTCAGATCTCTCCGGTATGAGTAGATCGCCTCTTTCGGCATTTTCTTGGCAACTAAAAAAATCTGCTGGCTTTAATGTCGCCTTTGCCAGAGCTCCGCAAGTAAGGAATATATATCCCATGTCCACTTTACGAGAACGAAATGAAATCTTATTTCTTGTTCATCTTTTTATTTATTCCGTTTAAACACTTTATAGATTCCAGTTCCTGTCAATGCCAGTCGACGGGAAATATTTCCGTGCTTAATTTTACATGTTATTTTAATACATAATTAACATCAGCTCCTCAGGCTTATTATTGAAGTAAATGTGGACCAGCAGTAATAAGATTTACCTGAAAATATAAGATTTATATTTGCCATGACACATCTCTGTGAAGCACTTTTTATGCAATATTTTTAGCAGTATGTTTTATCATTTAACCTCCAGAATTTACGCTGATTGCTCCTAAAGCACTCTTTGAATGTATGAAGCGACACCTGGCTTCCATATTTGGAAGGCATGGGGTGATGGGAGAGAGGTAGGGGTGCGGGGGTGCAGAGGCGTTGAAAGAAAGACGCTCGCAACCACACTCGCTCACTCGCCTCATTAGTTCCTCGCGAGAGGCGCTGCTCTTCGTCTCCGCCCCACCCCCCACCATCCCTCCCGCCCTGGGCGCGGCGCACTGTGAGCGCGAGTCCGGAAAAGTTATCGTTTGTTTTCTTCCGCCCCTCTAATCTAATTTTTTTCACGACAAAACAAACCTCTTTTGTGCGGTCTAAAAAAACAAACAAATAAAGGGGCGTGAGGTAGAGATTGCGCTGGCGCGGTGCGTGGGTCGGTCTGCCCCGGTGGATTGCCGTCCTCGCCTCGCCGCGTCATTTGATGATGACTTTCGTATTCTTTCCTCTTTCTCCGTACTTCCCTCTCTTCATTTCGACTTTTCCCCTCTGGTGTCAACATGAGAAGGATGTGGAGAAGAGGGATTAGAAGGCGTCAAGGGTGAATCGCTGGGCCGATCGCTAATTGTTTAAATTCCTGCGGTCGAAAGTTCAAGTCAAAACCACTATATGATAACCAATGGTTGTGATTAAAACTTCAAGGTTGCTGTAAAACACTCTGAAAGGTGTTATTGCTGCATTGAAAAAGGCACGCGGCCACGTGGACAGCGAGCTCACGCGATTGTGCCGGAAACTTCATGGAATGCATTTTGCATCGCCACGAAAATGTCAACGGGAAGGGGCGCACGAAGATTTGACAACAGGTGTATGAATTTATTATCATGTGAACATATTCATAGGCGTAATATTTCAGAGTAACTTTTCTAAAAATGCAAGCGTATTTCTGGGCGTGGAATTGTCGTTAAGTTCCACTACTTTTTTCGCTCACATACTCTTCGCTCCACCCATTTCAAATAATGTTCAATTGTTTAATGGGACAGAAATTTTATTATCGTACCTTAATCCCAAGGCGGTAAACTACTTGCTCACGACCCTATGGACCGACCAGTTTTGAGGTTAAATGCAACCCATATTTCCTCCAGGTTTATTTTCATGAGATAAATCTGCTTAACAAATACATATACTCTTTTGACGTTTAAGCGTTTGAGTGTTTGTTTAACTGTTGATATATACGTATGTGAAGACGTATATATCATGAAGACGATATATATGTATGGCCATAACATTAAATAAAAATTTATTTCTTGGATATATGGTATAGATACTACTAGTCAACAAATAGCCCTGAAAAATGTATTTTGTCGTCTCCGTATATTCCATTTTTGGTTCCAGTCGGAGCTAACTTGTGATGTTTCTCCATCGTACTTGCCGTCGATGGTTCAAAAGTTTTTCGCTGATCTATATTCTACATTTTACATTTTCTCCACTAAATTGATAAAAAAATTACACGTTTACTATCAAAATGCACGTCAGTGGAATGTTTTCATCGCATTCCGCATGTCTCTGCTCCACCATGAGGAAGAGAGAGAAGAATGCTCACGCTTCGTTGAGTTTGTTTGGGAAAACATGAGTTTATTAGGCGATCGGGGCCACCGTCTGTTGTGTCTTTTTTTTCACCTGCGATTATTGCTTACCTTCTCGCCGAAGCCGAAGCGTTCCACTGGATACATTTCTCTTCACCACCACGACGCGTGAAAAATGAGATGAGGTACACAAACTGAAGTTTTGATAAAGGAGAATATAGCGACCAGCCCCTGTTGAGGGAGGAGGGAGATGAGAGTGAAAGAGAGAGGGAGAGAGAAAGGGAAAGAGAAAGAGAGAAAGGGAGAGAGAGCGATAAAGGGAGAGAGAGGCATGTAGATTCATTGGCCATTCAATCCTATGGATCGAAAGCGTGGACCATTGGAAACCAAAAAAAGGTTAGAAACTTTCGAAACTTGGCATTGAAGGAGAGCTAAAGATCAAATAAACGAATAGAATAAAAGTTGGAGATGCTTACAGAAGATATGAAGAGCAATGGACCACCTGAATAACTTTTGAGAAAACCAGATAGGTTAACTCACCTCGAGGCTCAATTACTTTGTGGAGGTTATAACTGGAAGAAAAATGGAAGGAAAAGACCCAGGAGGAAGACATAGAGATAAATACATAAGCAAGATATAGAGGAGAGATTGTACATACAAAGACCAACCAGGAAGTAAAGATACTTGCATTAAAGCCTCCACACACCTGAGCGGCCGCGGTGGCGGCCGTGCCCGCGCGGTGGCGACGTAGGCCGCGCGGCCGCTGCTGTGCACACACCTAAGCGGTCGCGGCCACGGAAATGCTGTATTGTTAGTGTAAGCGACAAACCGATGAATCTAGACTATCTTTGAGGCAGATCTGCATTCGCGAAGGCATAATTGCAATGGAAGTCGATTATGTCTCTGATCAAAAATCATGATCAAAAATATTTCGACACTTTCGCATTTGCAATGCCCAGTTTCGTCGGCGCAACCCCATGAGGAAGTTGAAAATTGCTTGGCGTAAGCCGCCGCAGCCTGCGGGCAAACTCGACCGGTCGTGTTTGGGCTACCGCTGCACAGGCCGCGGCCGTGGCCGCCTGGCCGCTCTGGTGTGTGCACGCACTGAATGCTAAATTGTTGTTTTGCCGCGCATCGCGGCCGCTCAGGTGCGTGGAGGCATTTAGATGGGAAAGGAAGGAGCGAGGCTGCTTACGAACAATCTTAGGATCGAATGACCAATGAATTTGTCTCTCTCTCTCCCTCTCTCTCTCTACATCTCTCTCTCCCTATCTCTTTCTCACTCCTATCCCTCTCTCCCAAACGCCTGCCGGTCGGTGTGTTGTACTTCACCAACACTTCAGTTGGCATGTAAATGCATACATGTATGTCTATCGTTCGCGGTGATCCGTCCCGATCTCTCAAGAATGGAGCCTCGATGGTTGAGGGGAGAGAGGGAGAAGGTATTGGTGGGAGGGAGGGCAGGGAATAGAATAGAATAATCATTTATTTTACTCTGAGACAGGTCCCTTAGAGCAAGAATACTATAAAATAATATAATAATATAGCAGCGAGGTAATAAAAAATTTAACATATTATTTAGTTCAAATAAAAAAATAAATAAAGCTTAATAACATACAATGTATAAAGAAAAAGACAAAGACAACTACCCTCATTGAAAAACAATAACTGTACATGTTATACAGCTGGACTCAGAGATAGGTTTAAATACAATCAATATATAGATATATGATACAAGATAAAAAACATAAACAGACCATGAGGAAAACAAACAATTTTTGTATAATGAAAAAAATAAAAAATTGGCAATGCGAATTAAATACTGACCAGGCAAAACTATTCTGGAAAACATTCAATTAATACAATTTCGTACAATTTAGATTGAAAAATTGCCAACGAGCGAGATTCCTCACATCAATTGGAATGGAACTTCAAAGTTGTGAGGCGGCCACGACAAACGACTTATGAAATGTAGTGGTTCGGTGAGTCGGAAGTAGAAGGTTTCTTGGTTCTGTTCTAGTAACCATAGTATGATTGGTAGTTGTTTTAGAAAACATATCAATTAGGTATGACGGTTCGTTAGTGCCAAAGATAGAAAAAAGAAAGGTTCCAAGCAAGTATTGGCGACGGTGAAGGGAGAGGGGGTGAGTGTGGAGAGGGGGCTCGAATAATCATCGCGCGGAAACGACCGAACCCCGAAATGATTTATGAAATGGATTGCCTGCTTGTTCCTTCGGAAACCACTCACTACTTGGGAATAATAAAAAAATACTCTCGCATCTCTCCCTCCCTCCGTCTCTCCATTGGGGCGGATTAGTTGGAAGGGAGGTAGGTAGGTGGGGCGGGTAGGAGGGGAATGAGGAGGTGGGAGAGGGTGGGGAGCGTGCTTTCTCACGCACACCTTCCCTCTTCCCCCCCACTACCGCCTCGTGGGTGTCGGCAGCGACCGCCGTTGCCCGGGGACGCAAACTTCACCACCTCCACTACCACCCGTTGGAGGGAGAAGGGTCGAGGGTAAGCGGGCAGGAGTTCGTTACTAAGGGGACTTATTCTGGACAGACTCGACCTCGATATTGTAGCGGACGTGACGTCACAGCTACAGCAACTATCAACTTATAAATGGAATTACATGACATTTTCGAGGTTATTACATCAAGGATAAATCTTCGTCGCTCGAATATTCCAAGTCCTTTCTGGGGCCTTTATTCACTCGATATAGTTAAACCTTGAAAAATTATTGGATTCAAAGTCAAAGGCCCCCGAATATAATCAAATTTTGAATGGCTCTATTTGAAATTTTTGTGGCTGTGGTATCAACATTTCGAGTCGGTTGAGACTCGGAAATTCCGTGGACCTTTACCTCGCTAATTAGGACTACAGGAAAGATTTGGTATCCTCAAGGCACCGTAATGACGATATATTGATGCCACAGACTGGATATATTCTGATTGTTGTATTACAGAAGCTTACATCTACATCTACATAATACCCTGTGAGCCGCCGCATGGGCGTGTGGCAGGGGGTGTTAGGTCACCAGCCGTGTAAAGTTTTGGAGATGAAATGGTGACATGTATTATAAGAGTGTATTTAGTGGAGCTCACATTTTATTGTATCTCTCTTATTTTATCGCATCTGTTAGACCTAGAGATGCAGTAAGGATTCATGATAATATTCTGTGTGTCACTCTGAAAAATATCAGTTCTGAATTTATCACGCAAACTAAGCCTAGCGTGTAGCCTCCGAGTCTCTAGAGACTCCCACCTTAATCCTTCTAAAAGTTGTGAGACACTATATGTACGCTCGTAGCAGTTTTAAACGAAGCGCGCTACTTTTCTTTGTATTTAATTAATTTTTTTGGTTAAATCAGTTTGACCAGGGTCTCAAATGCTCGCGGCGTCTTCAAGGTGTGCCTAACCAGATGAAGTAGCATCTCTCTTATACTTTTTCATCCGAGGACGTTCCTATTATACGTTTAAAAAAACCTAGTTTCTTTAATGCTGCGCTACTCTTTAATTTTATCGCATCTGTCAGACCTAGAGATGTAGTGAGGAGTTAAGATAATATTATCTGTGTCGCTCTGAAAAATATCAGTTCTGAATTTATCAAGCAACCTAAGCCTAGCGTGTAGCCTCCGAGTCTCTAGGGGCTCCCACCTTGTTCTCCCGGATGTGACGTCCCAACCCCGGCATTGTCGAGGTTAGGCATTTTCGAGTCCAGCCTAAATAAGTTGACAGAAGTCCTCCTCAGCCCCATTTCGTCCTTCTCTTAACCCCCCACCTTTCCCATATTCACCACTTGCTACCCGCAAACACTCATACACCTCACGCACCCATTTTCCCTCACCAACTCTGCCATATTCCCTCCACCTCCCGTGCCTGAGCGCGTTATTTTCCGGGCAACGAGTCGATGGAGGTGCGCGGGAGTGGGGGGGAGGGGCAAGAGGGGAAATCCCTCTTCCTCCCCCTTCTCTCCTCTTTTTCTTCCTTCCTCCCTCCTCCCCTTACGGGAAACGGGGGCGGCATCGTCGATCCCGTGCGATTCCACACGCCGCCCCCTCCTCCTCCGCGTGTATCTTTTCCCCTCCTCCCCCCAGTGCCCCGCCCACTCCCCCACACCCTCCCTACACACTCCTCATCACGGCCAGTTCCGGGGTTAAACGCTATTGGGGGAAGATTGGGAGACGTAACCTTAAACAGATAAAAGAAAAAGGAGCAGCCGGAAGCCTGGACCCTTCCAAAGGGAAAAGAACGAGAGAGATAGAGACCGAAAATTAATGGATACCATGCGGGAGTGTTTTTCTCCGCGTGTGCGGTTTGTGAAACTATTTGTTTTTCTCCCAATTTTCCAGAATCGTTGATGTTTCCACCAAGGTTTTTAACTTTTACTACTGTTAATATTATATTTACTATCATTTGAACTTGTGATGCTTTTAATTTCATGACGTTGATAGCGCTAGAGTCCGTCTAAAATAATAGTGCAGTTGAAATGTACTAATTTGGCTTGGCAAGAAATGAAGAGTAAACAAATATTTAACGCTCGTCTAATTTGCAAAAAAAGGCCACCATCGGATGATCACGGATTCTTTGGTTGCGTGATTTCCTTTCCAAAAAGGCATTGGACGTGTTTATATACTGACTGCACTTCTCCCAGCTGCACTGTTATCTAGAGCACACACTAGTGTGAGTTGGTTTGAGAAGTGCACCTTACTGCCTTGGCTATCTTATTACTGATGGATGATGTGATATTGCACATCATGCGCTCTATGCGTTTCCTGATTGCAGCTCTGGCCAGTGACCAAGTTCAAAATGAATAAAACTTAGCAATATCCACTGAATTTTTATTAGTACAACGCGTTTCGACGCTAATGCGCCATCATTAGGTACAAATATCACCAATCCAGTGGACATTGTTAAGTTTTATTCACTTTCATTCATTTTATTAATAATGTTTCACAAAATCTCGCCGGGCTTCGTTGAATCTACCAGGCTCAAAATTTCAAACTCCAAATTTGATTTTTTTACCTGAAACTATTCAATATTTTGCTTTCAAAGTCTAGTTTTTGTATTTTGTGATCTTCATACATTGCCAGTTTCTTGATCTCTCGTAAGAAAGATAGAAGAGCAGACACTATAGTCTTTTAACCTCATCTCAGAAAGCGATTGTATCTATATTTTGAATTTGCTTAAGCAAATACGCATGAGTAGAGAGAATCTTTTGCCCGTGTACGCGTAAAACCTAGTCAAATACACTTTATTTTGTGAGTCAAATCCGATTAAACCCCTGTCTTTCCCCTCCCCCGCTCACCTCTGGTCTCTTCCAGCTACACCTCTTGACCTCTTTGCTAAGTCAGTTCTTAACGTAAATGGAATTTTTAACTTCTGCAAAAATAAAATCGATGAGATTCAGGGAAATTTTCCAACAGAAAAAAATCTTGGAGCAATTTATGAGCTATATATGATGACATATTTATTAGATCATTCTTCTATCCTGGGTTTATATTTTTTGTGGAAATTCCCGCGATGTTAAAGAAATGTTCAGCCTTTGCAAGGCTGTAATGGTAGGGTAATGACTCAAAAAATCACTACCAATGTGAGTAAACCCTATGCCAGCCGTTCCTAGTCTGTGGTACACACACTCCCGAAGGGTGCGCGGTTGGTGGATGAAAGGCATGTGAGAATAGTATACTAATTGTGAAAATTCTCCATCACTATGAGTTGTTCCATCCTACCATCAATTACGTCATTGTATACAAAACTGAAGCTTTAAACCTTTTCCGAAATAACGTTCGATGAAATGCGTAGAGAACTCCCGCGTGATGAAAACGCCACCATTTCTGATCCAGGTGTAATTTTTCTCATGGCAATTTCCATACGTTTTGGACCTCTTCTTGTATTTTCCTCCGGAGAACATCGTTCCATCTCTTCTGTCCACCTTCCGCTGATTCCCTAGTGTATATAAAGCATTCCTGACGTGTAACCCATCCCTTTTAAAGGTCAACTCCCGAGTTGACGGCTGGCGGGTGGGCAGAGCGGGAGGGAGGAGTTAGGGGAAGGTTGAGGAGAGGGATAGCTGGGGAGGGATGGAGGGGGAAGGTTGGCATCTACCAGGTGTAGTGGCCTGGTGCTTGAAGGGTTGCGCGTGGCTTCCGCAAGATATCAAGGTTTGCGCACATTATACTTTTAGAGGTGTGTCCGGTGTCACTCATTATCAGAGAGCCAATTTCTTCTCTCTGGCGCATTTTTTGACGTTTACGACCGATGTTAATGATATAAATGGTATCAATTCAGAGCTGCTTAGTGCTGTAGTACGTATCTCAACTCATCCCTTTGTTCTATTTGCATTTACTATTGGAAATTAAACGAATATCCGTTGACTGGAACGCTGTTACAATGAGTTTAACTATTTACATATTTTTCGCGATAAAGCATGTTTGCTGAATAGTTGCTATTTATTTCTCTCATTCTCATTGAAGTCAACATTCTTAATTATAAATCCCAGATTCTTTTAATTTTTTTTCAAATTTACCATTCCCTCCCCAAGTGTTTCGCATCTACATTCGTAAGTGAACAATTTTACAATTGTGGGACAAAATGAAGTGTGTAATCCATTATATCGAAATGAGGTAGTTGAATAGCAAATTTTCTAGCAAACTATTATAAGCGTCTCTTAGAATGGAAGACTTTTTATTATCATCCACCATTGAATAAATATAGAATACGTCTATATTTATATAGTGGAAGAAAATATAGAAGAGCAGGCTGTGATATTTTCATGGGTAAAATAATTTATTTGAGTAAAGGCTTGGTATCCTAATATGGTTTTGTAAAAATTATATTAGTCGTATATGAAGGTATGTTTTATATTAAAGACTAATAATAAATTATAATCTTTATGGAATATTTTATCTATCGCCAGCAGTTCTTAGTTTTGGTTCGGCTCATTCATTCATTGGAGGTTCAATCCTAAGATTGGTTGACAGCAGCCCTCCACCCTTCCCTACCTAATGCTAGTTCCCTTACCTCTCTGTATCTCATCCTATGTACTTTCCTTTTTATTTGGTCCATGAACTTATTCCTGGGCCTTCCTCTGCAGACATTTCCCTCTATTTTGCCTTCAATTATTTTCTTCACAAACTCATTGTGTCTCAGGTTGTGTCCATTCCATCTGGATATTCTTATCTTTATAGTGTTCCGTATGGTCCTTTCCTCTTCAATTCTTCTCTACATTTCATCATTTCTTATTTTATCCGTCCATTTTATCTTGAGAATCCTTCTCCAGCACCAGGTTGCAAAGGCTTCGAGTCTATTATAGTCGGCTTTTCCATTAATCCTCGCTTCCGATCCATAGAGTGCGACGCTATACACGAATGTTTTCGCATACTGTTTCCTGTTTTGTAGTCCTATCTTCTTTGAGCACAGTAATTGTCTTTATTCCATGAACGTCTGCTTAGCTATGGCTATTTTCTGCATTTTCATTTATTAATTTACTTAATACCGTAGTGGGTAATATTCTATACTTCATGGTGCTTTGTATACTAAATTTGCAAATCGAGCTGCAATCAAGACTTTCTCAATATTTTAGTGATCATTCATAAAATATCGGAGGTATAATTTGAACGCGGTGCATTATATTGTATCTCTGTTTTTATCTAGCACCAGTTTCTGCAACCATTGGAAATACTTACCAGAAAAGGCTAGAAGTCTTCGAAATCTGGTGCTGGAGGGGTATGCTGAAGATAAAATGGACGGTAATAATAAGAAATGATGAAGTGTACAGAGGAGTAGAAGAGGGCAGCGCCATATGAAACACCATACAGAAAAGAAGAACAAGATGGATTTGACTCACCCTGAGACATAATGGATTTTTGAAGACAGTAATTGAATGTAAAATAGAGGGAAAATACCCAGATGAATATGCAGGAATTAGTTCATGGACCAAATAAAGAGGAAGGTACATAGGAAGGGACACCAGGAAGTAAGGAAACTAGTATTAGATAGGGAAAGGCGGAGGGCTTCACTCACCCAATCTTATGATTGAACGACCAATGATGACGAGTTTCTGTAGGTAAACGTTCATGGTAACACTGGCTGGATCGTTCCGTAGCATTACATCCTAATGATTCGACAACCCGCAACTCTGACAAGGCAGACAGTGTTGCAGCATTCAAATCATGTAGGCGTTTAAAATAGCGTTGACAGATTGCAGGAATGGCTTGTGCCAAGTGGGTGGGTGTGAGGAGGTGGCCCCATGTGGGCCGCAATGATTGAGGTTCCCCGTCGGGACAGGAGAAGTCGAGGCGACGACGGGGGTCGGCCATTCGCGCCTGAAGGTGGCAATCGCGTATTCATATTTTTGCCTTCCCAAACCAAATTTTTATTGCTTATTTTTCCGGTTAATAGAAATCGGATGCATGGAGACATTTTTGCGACTTTTTGGTTCAGTATGCGTTTTACAATGAATTGGCTGAGAAATCATGCCACGTTTATGAGATTGGGTATCTTTATCCTTGTAAATTATATTTGTAAATGTATATTTATAAATTCGCATAAAAAAGTCGTTTCGATCAGAATGTGATAGAAACATGGTTGCCCTTATTTCGAAGTACTTATTCGTGGCTTTGTAAACTTAGTGAAAGCGAATGATCTCCATTCAAGAGATATGTCTTGTTATCACGTAACTTACCTCTTTTCATCAATAGTCACCTTCCTCCAAGTTCTGCTGTCTTTTCTTGAATCTGATCATCTGTGCTGAATCTTTTCATCTGAATTAGCAGCATAATATTTGACTGGTTTATTGCAGACCCTCATATTGGGCTATTTTAGCTTAAAAGACCAAACGTCATTTTATTCAGCTTTAAAGAAGACGTTCCTTCTAGTTCCGCAGTATTTTTTGTCCCAGTGCTAGGCAATCGATTGTCTTCACGATTTTGATTGCCACGAATATCGTACTCATGGTATAAATATGCTAGTATAAGACGTCTCCTCATTTGACTTAACTAGCAATACCATGTAGCGTTAGACTATGAAAACCCTTTTGTGTGTCATATTCGTTGCAAGTCAATCAAAACTTGGGTGTAGATACCGCATATTGGTGCCCAAGTTAGAGTAGGCTGAGGAAGTTCAGGCAAGCTAAGGTAAAAATGGCTTCGTTTCGTGACTGCTTCTAATTAAAATTCATGTGAAGTTGAAAATCTTTAAAATTGAATCTCAGCTTAAGGTTACCAACATAAAATTCAGATTCTTGGACTCGTGTACTTGCGTTACAATTAGTGCAGGCTGTCACTTCTGAGCATGGGATACTTACGTTTGTGAAAATATCCCTGTTTTTTAGAGATGATCATCGCATGTCACTGCTAACTGTTAAATTTGTGAAAGATTGGGAAGTGCAGGATCGTCTACCATGCTTGCTAGAGCTTGCTTTTACATTTCAGGGTGGTAAGATAATATTAAGGTAGGATATCTCCAACTAAGGGGATGTTGCAGAAACCCGTCTTTATATCACTATATGTTGTCAACCACCTTGCTTTGGAATGCTGTTTTCAATTCTAATTTTGTAGGGGCAGAGCTTCATAGTATTCATCATGGGCGCCTCTGCTCTACATAGTTTCGTGTACTGCCACTGCGTGGCGTTGCGCCCGTACTTCCGGTACGAGTATTTTCCCGTTGTAACGCGACTCGCGTGTCACTCGCTTCCCACCTCGCCTGCCAAGAAGCTGTATCTGTATTCATCTCAATATACTTTGATTCATCGTGTGCATCCGTTCTTGATTTCCCTGTGCAAATCCTCTACAAATTTCTTTATAATGGGTAATTTAATACTTTAAGTTAGCTGAAAATAAACATTTAAAAAATATGTGAATACAAACCTAGCCGTATATATTTTAATACGACCTATGGTAGTATGAGAGCCTATCGGAAACGTTTGGTGTGCATTTGATATTTAAAAGAAAATAATGTCACTACAATAAATCGGTTTCTGTGACGTCATAATCATTGCACTCACACCAATTAACGCTGGATTAGTTCAAATTTACCCTCAGTTTGAATTCGGTAAGGTATTAATTGCTACTGCGAATAGGTTCCTAAAATTCATCGGAAAGAAACGACAGCAAAAATCATTCCGAAAAGTTATAGCTGTGGCAAAACATATGCTGCTTCACAGATTATGTTTGAGTTTTTGGAACATTTAGCGTATACCTGGAGGGTGATGATGATGGAATTGGATTTGTGTACTAAGCCGTCTCTTACGTTGTTGGCGTGATTGCATCGCCAATAATGTTATTTCTTGCTGTATTCTGGTTCCTTTTACTATTTTAAAATAAGGTCACTGATTACATCAGTTATCATGACGCCCAATACCGAGCATGAGGTATTGTTGAAAGAGAAAAACACCGTCCGGTTTAAATCTGCCAGAAGTGGGTGAACACGCTGGTGTCATATCCAGCCAAATGGGAGACTTAAAGGTTGAATTAGTTTCGTAAATACTTGTATCTGACGGAGAAATTGCGTCGACAGCTAATTTGAGAATGCCACTCCCAGGATATTACCTTCAGGGCTCTTACCCTTATAAACCTCCCCCTTGCCGCCTTAGAACGACTGAAAACCCCGGCTGACCCGAGAGGCCAAGCCCACCCTTCTAAGTCTAACAAGGTATCTTGCTCGTCCAAACTTTTCTGTTCCCTTCGCTTAACAGAAACATCAAGAAACAACTAGTAAAGAAGTGAGGAAGTTCCTATGCTTTAGAGGATTATAAATTTGGGTTTGAAAGTTTGTACACTTCCACGATAATTTTCATAATGAAATCCTTAAGTTTCGATTAAAAAAAAATATTTGGGGAGTAGTAAAGCATCTTCCTGTGTTACTGTTTCTGTATTTTTTTATCGATGTCGGTAGTGGCTGCTAAGAATGCTGTTAAGATTTAGAGTTAAAAATGTTAATTTTAAGTTATGGAATCATCCTCTTACGTAAGCCTTGTTGCAGCATTATTGATACAAAATTGAAGGAAATCGTTGAGATGGTATATCTGCCGATAAGTATCCGTTTGGGACAAGGTGTTGTATATCTGTGTGACAATGGTTTGATACACGATAAATTTCTGATGGCTGGCGTTATATTGAGTTCCGAGTTAACTTTTGAAGGCCAATGGCGGGGAAGCAAAGCATTTGGAAAGAGATTATTTCCATTGGAAATTTGTACTTAGCCTCGATAAATGTACTGCAGTACACTACGCATAAAAGACATAACACAAACAAATGTGTGCCCAGAATGTGAAAGGGGTTATTATGAGGGGGTCAGTTGCAGTAAATACCTGGAAATTAGACCTGTGTGCCGGTGGAAAAACTATCGGCGGCGGACGCCGACTGGAAATGGGTCGGCGGCCGGCGGCGTAATATTATCATTCGTATGTTCACTAGTATTGTAACACTTAAGCAAATTATAGGAAAACGTATTCATTTTTTCTCATTAATAAGTACATTAATTTGCATAATGTAATGTAAAAACTTATATGATCAAATTCCTATATACGTATGCGACAAAAATGTCTCACAATTTTAAGCGTTTAGACAAATGACGTATTTAATAGCTTTAATGAAAACTATCACTATACCGTGTCTGTTGTCTCAAATGCGAGCAAAATTTCCTTTTATCGCAAATGTGAGCGAAATCCACGTTATAGTATTTGGGCGTTGGCTGTGCGCAGACTTGAGATGTAGTGAAAGAGTCAATGCTTACAGTAACTTTTATATAGATGTGTTAGTTTTGAGTCGTAGGGTGTACGATTTTTGGAGTTTCACGTACAAATTTGCAGGTGAATGAGCTCTAACAACACCTAATTTTTGCACAGACATTTAGAAGTCGAGCATTTTTAGACGCTAGAACGAGAAAATTTGACAAACGTTTTACAAACTACATTTAAATAAAGACGATTACCGGTTTGTTTTAACTTTTGTTTTGCTTTAAAAAGTGAAAATACAATGTCTTAGAATTTGAATGAGAATGTTGCATTACTCTTCGAGTTTTGTTGCAGATTCATTTTAAACATTTTTGTTCGTATTTGCAAGTGTTTAGCACAGTTTTTGCAAGATTGTGAGTGCGGGGAAGAAGAGGACTGGTCAGGTGAGTTTTGACGCTTAGGTTGTTGACAACGTTGAGAATAGGTGATTGCAAGAATATCGGATGTGAGGATGACGTGAAGCTGTATTTAATGAGACATGCTCCTGCATTGGTTGATTGTGAGCTACGTGCAATATCAGCAAAGTCAGAGAAATTGTTTCGGTTAGTTTTTAACCATGGTGATATATCCATGCCTAGATGAGTTTTTTTGAGACCTGGTTTTGATTGATTGGTGATTTTTTTGTTGTGTTAAGCCTTTATGTAAACACCATTTTACAGCCTGTAAAATTTGTTACGCGGGGTAAGAAGTTTTGAAAACTGGAGAGCGAACGGCTGAATATGCGCTCTGGTGTTTAAATGAAGATGTGGCATAAAGGCTATTAGGAAAAGAATGTTAGTGGTAAAGCTCATAATGCTTGCTGAATTATGATGACGGAAGATTTAAATTGGGCAACTGTTTCAATTAGCAACTTACAATCATGTTATACAAAAGTGAAGAAGTAATGAAGAGGGAAAAGAAAGCAAACCTTTATTTGAAAGTAAAATACTAAAGCTCAAACCGAAGGTGGCAGATTAAGCTAGTAAATATTGCTGTGAATAAATGTGTCCATGTCACATAATCCTATGTTAATAAATACATAAACTTTTAATAACAATTTTTAAAATATGATGAAATTGGGCTCCCACGATCATGTTTGAATACATTGTATCTGCTCCAAGCATCGGTATGTCACGGTGTAAGAGAGTGGAAGAGGGAGAGGGGTATCAGAGTAAGGGAAAGAGAATTATAGTTTTCCCATCATTGCTTGAAATCCTGGCCTGGAATCTGTTGGCCCCCTTGTCCTCCTCCTTGGGTTCCGCATATGGGATCAACATGTAACTACTTGTCGGGGTCTCTTCCTTCCCCCTCTATGTTTCGAAAGAGACCTCTACCCCTCAACACCATTCGTTCCCATTGTGCCTCTTTGCATCAGGGCTGGGACCACTCTCCCTCCCAGGCGGTCACAGAAACGTAGTTTAAACTCTCCTGAATAAACTCTCTCATTATTCACCCGTCTAAACTTTTCCAGTAAGGTCCATCACATGTACTTAAGCACTCTGTTCAACCGCAGAGGAAAATTTGTATGGCTTTCGGTTTATTATTTAACGGATAATAGGATGCGTTATGGATACTATTTGCATCATTTAAATAGTATATGATGAAAAATTATGCCTCATCAATGCCGTGGGACATAAAAACTTCCAATGAAATATATTCCTTCTCCTATTTCGATTCCTTTTCCAATCAATGCGAGGCGAGGTCCTTAAGATCCTCCTAGATACTCTCAGACCGCACCGTAGATTTACTTCCTTGAACTTCACATACCATAACCGATAATCAAATACAAAAGAAATATCGTTCCAATATTCTCCAACTGTTTTTATTTTGAATTTAGATGTATTAGAAACTCTTCAGCATGTAAACCCTTTGGTTAACTACTTCCTGTTTTCCAATATATTGCGTTGTAAGGCTGGAAGACAGAGAACCTTGCAAGGATAAGAAAGAAGAGAGTGAAGTCTATGAGATGCGGATGTGGAGAAGGAAGGAGAAACTGCAGTAGACGGAGAGACTTATGAAAATGTTGTAAGGTTGTTCAGCGAGGAAAGGAAATCTATCGATATTACACGTCCTAATTACGCATAGTTTCAAGAACAGTAGGATGAAGTATATTCGATACCTTTTTCGGTTATACGGCCTTTGATATCGTCATTATAATCTCTTACTATACAATATTGATTAAGACGGGATCAAGCTGGAAACTGAATACAAGCCAATCATGCCGCATTAGAGGCTTGAGCCGAGTGAAATCCACGCCAACGAAAAGTGAACACTGAAAATGTGGCCCATGGTCCAAAAGAAATGGTGACCTTGATATTTCCTATCGCACATATTGACTGAAGACCATTTTCATCAGTACATCAAATTCAGGCAGAAGAGCTGCTCTTTTTTAAAAGTTATCAGGAAAATATCGATTAGGAAATAGAGAGGGGAACGCAGGAGATTGGGACATTTCGGTGTACGGAAGTGCGCCGGTTTGGGCGCGGTCGTTTTGGCTCGAGCCATTTTTGCGTAGGTCATTTGGGCACAGGTATGATTGGGCGAAGCTGTTTTTGCGCAGGGATGATTAGGCGATACCGTTTGAGATCAGGGGCGTTTCGCCGCAGGGACATTTTGGTTACCACTCGGCTGGTACCGATGCTTTTATGATTTATGACTAGGGATAGTCATCTCAATGGTGGTGGGAAGGGGTGAGTAATGAACTACACACTGCACTGTGGGTGTGCTACCAATACTATAAAATACTATATGATATTTTTCTTTGCGGGTAGATTTTTTTCAAGTACTATAAGAAACCATTTGATCTGTCATCGAAAACACCGAACATACAGGCCAAAGCATAAATGGTCGTTGATGAGAAAAATCATGCTAAGGTCTTTATCTATGTAAGCAACACCAAATGACATGCAATAGTTACAATTTTATTAATACTGCCTCTAGTCATAAATCATAAAAGAATTGCTCTCGCCGAGTGATAACCGAAACGCCCCAGTGCCCTAACGGCCTTCTCGGCTAAAACGGTCCCTGCGCCAAAACGGTTTGCCGGATTGTCCTAGAGGACGTGGATGTCTTGAAGCTGAGCGAGGAGTGATGGAAAGACAGCGGAGACTATTGCAGTGATAGTTACAGGGTAATCTATAGTGGTGGGGATGAGAGTCAATGTGGGGTAGCTATAGTATTGAACGAAAAATTGGTGAGGAGGGTAGTAAACATTGAACAGAGCAACAGCATGCTAGTGGTTGAAATAAAAGTACTCTCAACAACTTTCGTTATAGCCCAGATGTACATGCCCACAAGCAACCATGGGTATTAATTGGTGGATGGGCTTTATAAACAGCTAGAGGAGATAATCAGAGAGTTCCCGGACAAGAGAAACCTAATAGTAATGGGTGTCTGGAACGCAGTAGTGGGGGAAGGGAGGGATGGGAATGAAGTGGGAGGGTATGGATTAGGAACGAGAAATGGTCGTGATGAGAAGGCAGTTGAATTTTATTTGAATACAGGCTTGAATCTTAACGTAGTTATGATGATATGTGATCGCAGATTAAAAAAAAGTAGGTGGGTAAACAGATGGAACTTTGAAGCTTTGGTAGGGGAAAATAGAAGGGAATACCAAGAGCAAGTGGAATGGAACATAAGTGAAGCAAAGAGAATGAAGAAAACATGGTAGAATTTACATACATGCATATTAAGAGAGGCGGAAAAAGCGAAAGGATAAGTGGAAACGAGGGGGTTACGGAGCTGTGGGTTACGCAAGAACTGATTGGGAAAATAGAGGAGAGAAGGAGTTGAAAAAATGCCAACACTGAACTAGGTAAGACGAAGCACAATGAGTATCATGAGCATTGAGTATGTGAATCATCACTTCAGTGAATAACCAATCGGGCGATGGAAAACTGATGGAAAAGGCACTGCGAGGAGATGAATAAGCTGCAATATGATGGGGAAAAGGATGCGTTTTGCGATAAAATAAAATTGCTATCGGGCGGGGAGAGAGGGAAAACGGTACGAAATGTTAAGAGCAGAGCAGGTAGGATATTAATAGAGCAAGAAGATATTCAAGGTAGGTAGAGAGAATACGTGAAAGAGCGATAGTAGGCAGCGATAGTAGATAAACTAATTTAGATGAGAAGGATCAGGGAACATTAGATGAGGATAACCTTGGTCCAATGATACCCTACGGTGAAAAAGAGAAAGCATTGAAGGCGAGAAAAGCTGTAGGAGTGGAGAACATACCTTCGGAGTTGCTTACTTTGCTTTTGCTTTGCTTTTTTTGCTTTGCTTTTGGAGTTGCTACTTAATTTAAGCAAAAATGTCAGGCAAGCTTTTGAAAACTAATTTTATGGATCTACGAGGAAGAAGTATGGCCAGAGTGTTTATTCCTATCCAGAAAATGAAGAAACTTCAGAATGGAATCTGGGATAGGCAGAGTAGATTTCTTGTTGAAGTGAGTTGCTCAACAGCGTGATAGAGGGAAAAAATTTGGACAAGCAGAGAAAGGTTTAAAAGGAGAATTGGTTTCTTGGACGGATGGACAACGGTATATCGTATGCTTAGGCAAAAATGGTAGTACTAGAGGGAGATAGAACCCTAAAAGTGTAGAAAACCAGAAGGAGATTCTCTGGCTGTCACCTAAACCTATCTTTTACCGGTAGAATACTTATAAGAAATTATTTGTAAAAGTCTTGTACAATGCTGAAGCATAGCCACGTGCAGGAGTTTCTACTGCTCTAGCTCGTTCCATACCTTCACCCACCTGATGGGTGGGATCGAGCTAGAGGTTCTGAGGGCGACATGAGGTCCAAAAATCTGAGCTCGGAGACATTCTAAATGAGGGTCCACGCTGGCGCATGGCCCTTAAAGAGCACGTAGCTGATAAAGAGTTTCTGCGGTCTCCACTCGGTACCCTCAAGCCTCAACTTTGGCTGAATTAAAGTGGCGATATACTTTAAAACCTGGAGTAGAACAAAGGTATTTTACTGTGAATAATTAACATTTTGATATAGCCGACAAATGTTACAATTCCAATGAGAGAGGATGCTTGAAAATGCTTGAAATAAAAAATAAAAAAAATTTGTTTATTTAAATACACCGGATACTGCCCTAATGTGAAAACTAGCGGATAAGCTTAAAAAGATATCTCGAAGTCTAAGAAGATGGTTCCCTCCCTAAACGCACGGATAACTGTCGCTATTAAGGAAAGACTGTTAATACTGCTGCACGGATATCTGTGTTACTGTGGTGAGTAATTTTTGACAAAGTTATGAAATATAATGATGAGGAGTCAGCAAAAATAGTGTAATCAAATACAGAAGCCATGCTCTAGAGGCAATGATTCGTACATGGCCACATATGACGGTGCGCGCCGCCGCGCCGACTTGGGGGACCGGCGGCGCTATCGGCGGCGCCATCGGCGGCAGCGTCATCAAAACCATCGGCGGCGGCGGCGCGGCGCGGCGGCGCACAGGTCTACTGGAAATACCTTGATTTCAGACCTAAAGTAGAGGAAACACGGATTCTAATTAAAGAAACTAAGGCTTATCAAGAAATTAGTGGGAAGGTTTCCTTGATGAAATAGTGAAAGAGGGATGATAATTTGATTTAGTTAGACCTAATCTTGAATATACCGAAAACATTCGGGACTTTGCAGAGGAGGATTTAGTTCGCGAAGTAAGTAAAGTTCAAAGGAAAGCCGCACGCTTCGTTTAAGTCCACAACGAGGGAACGGAGAGAGTCTCACAGCTGATGGAGGGATTAAGTCGGACAGGGTTAGAAAGTCGGAGGCTTCACGCTAGGCTTCGGTTACTTGAAAAACATCGACCGGGCTAGTTTCATAGTGACATGGCGGACATTATTTTAACCGCTCGATATATATATCTCTAGAACTGATTGGGGTGACAAAGTAAGGAAGATATACTAACGAAGTGGCTGGGAAAAAGTCCTTATTTCCTCGCAGCGTCCGTGATCATAACAAAACAGCATAACACTATCTTATAACACATAGTTGCCATTCAATTCACTACTGTCCTCCCCCCTCATTTTCCCTATTTTATTTTTCCATTACCGGTGCCAAAACACGCCCTGCCATATGCCTCTTAATAGTGCCCAATCCACCCTACTTTATGACCTCTACATCCATTTGAATAATGCGATATGTAAGGCAAGCGTACTATCCCAGCTTGCTGTTTTTTGTTATTTTTGCTTGATTGTGGTGAAAGAAGTATGCTACCATGCAGCATAGTGAATTCTCATTTCTTACCTCTCTCGGTGAATTACATATCCGTACATTTATAAAGTTTTCCATGGTTTTGTCCGTCGCAAAATATTATCTTTGAGAATTTACAGCAGGATTTCCATATCTTATTGCCAATGTGTGGCATTTTAGGCCCGCAGATATAGTTGTCGAGTACAATTCTGTAATATTTTCTAGTCTTAATACACATATTCCTTCTCTAAATGGTTGTTGATATGTGGTAAGAAACGGTATTGCAACGCATATTTTATTTACGATGAATCATTGATTGTTTTTCATTCTGAGCCCCGGGGTCCAGTTTTTGGCCGACTCCAGTAGATGAACGACGTGCCCGCCTATGGTTAGGAAAGGAAGTGCTGTTGTGTGATTATTAAAGCTCTGAATTTCCCGTTATGAAAAGTTCTCCTAAGACGTGTGATGGCATCATGTAAATACTAAATGCCCATCTAATGCTATATATTGTTAATATAATCACTAATGATAGCGAGCGAGCAATCAGGTAGCAAATTAAAGTGTGGAATATTGCAGAATAATGGAAAAAACGTTAAGGAATTCCACGATTTAATTTTGGAAGTCACAAACGTTTTGTAGATCTTTATGATGTGGATGATGACGTGTTGCTACCAAGTGAAAGCTTGGCTTTTTCATTTCACGAATATTGCAGAATTATTTGTACATTAATTTTCACTTTAATCCGCAAAGTACAACCTCCAGCATTAAAATCGACTCCTTTGTGTTGTATTATGGTGATATAAAGGACATATGGAGTTTATTGGAACGGGGAACGGTTATATAATTCAGTAGACCCCCGCTTTACGATGGGTTCGACTTACGATGGATTCAACTTACGATCTGAGCTGATTTTGCGCGCGATTTTTAAAATTTAAAATTTCTCCGATTTTGTTTTAAATATTGATAGAGCTTTAAATATTGGTTTAATAATATTTTAAATAACTTTAATCCAGGATATTTTGTATGCATTGGCTCTGACGCGTACACTGAATGGATTGGCACTGATGCTCTTAAAACCGATTCGTCGTCAGGAAATAATAATAATAATGCCGATTCAACATACGATGGAATTCGCTTTACGATCGGTCCTCCGGAAAGGATTAATATAGTAAAGCGAGGGTCTACTGTACAGATAAAAATTACATAGTACATTTTTGTTAAGATCACTATTTAAGTTCCTTAATCAACAATAAAATGCTTGGACTTCTTATATTCATAACAAAACACCTACATCATTGCTGGAGTTTACACCTGTCCTTGAGTTTTGAGTTTCACCTCGGGTGTGTGGTTGACTCCACGGGTCTTTTAAAACTTGTTGAATCGATTCGCGGCAGTCTGAGATGACCCACGGGGCGGTTAAACAGCCTGTGCTTCAGGAATTCAGAACTCTCTGCTAGGTTATGGAAGAAACAAGAAGTCCGTGCGGAGAGTAATCGATTCACTGAGCTAACGTCAATATCACGGAGTTCCTTTGTATTTGTGGCCCTTTTTTATTTAATTACTTTGTTTGGGAAAATATCAGTAACTGAGCGTGGTTTAAAATGACTCTGACTCTTTATTTATTTTCGGAGTTACGGGTATCAATATCGACTTTTTTAGAGGACATTTTCATGTAGATGTTATAAAGTAATGAATTATGATCAGAGCATATTGTATTTGCAAGAACTAAGTATACTTGGCGTATAAAACTAAAACTGGACTAATCTTTTGCATTCATGAAGAGAACAAGTTATTGTTTACGGCAGAAAATTATAGTAATGTATCGAAATTTTTTATTCATTTGTATTCTCTTAAAACCTTTGCTATTATAATGCCTCCTTCTATATTTTAAAGTTTCTAGGAATTGTCGTTGTTACTTTTTAGGGCTTCTCAAATTAGAATGTCAGCTCAAAATTATGGCATGGATTAATTAATAACTTTTATTTATTTATTGATTCCTGCGTTATACTCATTTAATATATTCCTGCATTATGCTGACAGTTTTTATTTTCAAATTTTTAATTTTCAGTTTACTGCTAACCCATAAAAGTGCTCGAGAGCTTGACGATTGTTCATCAAATGAACATGAAATAAGGTAAGTGTTTGGTTTTGCTTTTACATCGACGAACTCTCTACTTTCTTTTAATTTGGAGGTTCGACTAACGGCCATAGTTTTTAAATATATTTTTGTTCTACTGAGTCAGTATATGTGTTGCGTGCTCTTTTTATAAAAATATGTGGACATTTTATATTCCCGCAGAAGATATTACCCTACAACAGAAAAGAAAAAGAGGAACTGAAAAACACCCGAGGGGTGAATTTCAGTCCCTCTTAACAATGAAAACGTATTGATCCTAAGAAATTCGCATCTAGATCACACTTCTAGGATTTATTATCACTGCTTGCTCACATTGTCCTTGCCTTTTCGCATTCTTCCGACACACCGCCTGTGCTCAATGCAGAGGCGCCGAGGCGCACCGCCGCTCCCTCCCACACCTCACACGCCCGCGCCACTGCTTGCCCGCCGTCGTGCACTCGTCAAGGCTTATGTATTTTTTCCTCTCCTTTTCTAGTCTTTCTCATGTCGTATCTCGAGACGATGGCTGTGGTCATCGGCGCGTTAAAAGTAAGGCAGGCGAGAGAGATTCGTCCATTCCAAGAGCCTGAGAAACACGGCGCGCGCGCTCTTGTGAGCGAAAATTGTCAGCGTTTATTTGTTTGCGTATTGATGTCGGCGGCGAGGGATATTTTTCATTTTACAATGGAAACTTGTGCCTGATATGGAATTTTACAAGAATCTAGCGTATTTTTGGCCACAAATACATATCAGCATGAAGAGTCGTCGTCACCAGTTGGAGTCATTAATCCGACATTAATTTTTTGCAGTTTTCACTACAGTCTCCTCTCAGCTCATATTTTTATACCAACATAAGCTTTCTTTTCAATCATACTCTTCCTTTGTCCTATTAATTCCATCTTTGGTCTTTCTCGATATTCTTCCCATTCATTTTCCCTGCCATTAATTTTTACCATGTACAGTTTTGTTGCGCAATGTGTCCTCATGTCGAAGCTTGCATCTTTAATTTAAATTTTGAGTTTTATTGTGGCATTCTCTCTCCGTAGCTCCTCGTTGGAATTTTTCAATGGCTATTCTTCATGTCAATTCAAGAGCCATACTTTTGTAATTAAACATTACCACACGTTCAGTCCTCTTATTTCTGTAGCTGCGATCTTTCGAGCTTCATAGTCATGTTGGAGCATGCTCCTTACATAAGGTTGTCAAACGCTTCCTTTTATGCTGGATAATACACGGACCAATGTTTATGGAATTAAATTATTGAAAAATCAAGATGTCTGCCATTAACTTCGTGATATGATAAAAATTGCAGCGCATTTTTTGGTTTTAACTCTCCATTGACAAATTTTTTCATACTTTTTGTTGGGACATATCCGCGGTAGTTGTACTCGGGATGGTTTTATTTCCCTCCACGAGTCCAGTTACAAATAATTCTTGCATTCATTTCTGATCATTCATTCGAGACTCATATTTGAAGTTTTTCCATTTGGGTGCTTTTTCTGCACATCCTTTCTAGGGTAAAAAAATGGCTGAAATTGCGGGAACAGTGATAATGGAAATAATTCAAGTAATGTTTATGCTCCATTTCACATTTCAAGGAAAGACGAAGTGAAACAAGGTGACCAGAAGCTCTGGTTTACTATTCTGTTGTAGTTCTCGAGTGAAGATTACTTTTTCATAGTGAGTCTCTAATAATACCAGTGCTAGTCTCTGAGTATGATGAGTAAAACAAGTAGTCTTCAGGCGCCGATGAATTTATTTGCACAAATGTATGCAAATGTATCTGTAACCTTGTTTATTTATGTATTGGATATCATCTGTCAGTTGCATTTGAGTTTGTTCAGATTTTGTTAAGAGTAGGTTAGTGGGTGTTTTTCTCAGCACTTAGGGTGGATGGTTATATTCCTAATCCTTGTATTTATTTATTTAATTTGAAACACTTTAACCATTTATTTGTGTCTTAAATTTTTTCCCTTAGTTTTAATTACGGTCTTTCTTCAGTAAAATTATGAACGATATTGCGTTGGCTTTGTTATACAGTTTAGCGTTTTTAATATACCTCTACTATTGGGAGGACATTCAGTGGAGTTAACCGTATTTTTCGCCTATAGTCCTTATAAATTCTGCAAAGAATGCAGCAACAATACAGCAAAATGTCAAATATAGATCAATCGGCATCTGTCCATTTCCTTCACATCGGAGAGGGATCTGGTTTCGTAACTTGTCGCAACGAGCTATGTTAATGCAACACGCTGCAGCCATGTCTCTTTTGAGGGTTCATTGGTTCAATCAGCATAAGGTGACAATACAAGCTTGCATTCCGTCATTATGGTGACTCTTGGGCCTCCATGCACCCTGACGAGGTAGTAGAGAAGTTGATTTTTTTGTTTGGGTATACATTTTTTAAAGCTCAGTTGATAGGAAGTTTTACGTAGCACTTATTTCAAAGTAATAGAGCTGAAATGAATATATGTATGTAGGATCGGTTCTCCACGTCATCTGACGTCTTCTGATTTCTAGCCTCCAAGCTTCTTTGTCCCTCCATAGATCTTCTTCCAATCCTCTCGCTCTAATTTCTTTGTCCACTCCCTCTTTCAAGCTCTTCTTAGGTCTTCCTCTTTTCCCTTGGATAGTTAGCTCCAAGATCTTTCTTGGTAGTCTATCCTCGTTCATTCTCTTTACATTCCCGTACCAGATTAGCTGCTTGGTCATGATGCCCTCCGTTACATAGTGCTCGACTTTCATTATCTGTCGTATTCTTTCATTTGTAACTCGTTCTATCCATGATCGTCCCGCAGCCCGTCTCCAAAAATCCATTGCAGTAGCTTGTAATGTTTGTTTAGTACGTTCCCTTATAGGCCAGACTTCACATCCATACGTTATTATACTTATGAAAATGGAATTGTATATCCTTGTTTTATTTGCTGTCGATATTTTTCGGTCCCACAGGATGCTGTTTAATAGCCTAATAACCCCTCTTCCCTGGTTATTTCGGTCTGATATAGCTTCATGTAAGGTCCCGTCATCAGTATATACTATGTCGTAGACATATTTACCTCCAACCCCCATTTTTTATATTCCTCTATTAGTTTTCTAGTCATATATTGCAGATCTTCGTAGTCTTGTGCCAACACTATCTGATCGTCTGCAAAGCAGGGCGTATAGAGAGTGTTGTTGTTAAGGGGTATTCCCATATTCTTGCACTTACGTTTTCAGTTGTTTAGCGCTTGTTCTAAGTATATTTTAAAGAGCATTGGTGATATACAGCATCCTTGCTTAAGATCTTTGCTGAAAATGAAGCCTCTAGATAACCTTTTTTTTTCTCTTTGACTTGAGCTTTACTGTTCATATACTGCCTTTTTATTGCACACATCAAGTTTGTATTAATGTTGGCCCTATGAAGGGTCTCTCAAAGAGCTGAAATCAGTGGTCAAAAATGCACTCCGCTGAAAAGTCCATGACGAGAAGAGGACGATAGCATCAATTCCCTTTGTTATTCGGTCCTCCGAATTATCTTCCTAAGCATATCTCTTTCTCTCAATTATTTTTGCTCGACCTCATACGAACCCAAAAGATGCTTTTACTCATTCTCTCTCTCTCCCTCTCATCTTAACCCCTTTCCCTCTCCCCATGTACACCCTGCCTCATCTCAAAAGTTTCCCCTAAAAACCCTTAATCCAGTGCCTGTCTCCCACCCTCTTAACAAGGTCACCGCCTCTGCCACCTCTCTCTTGCTACCCCTGTCCCATGCGCGCTCTAGGGGTGTGGAGAGGGGTGGGAAGAATGAAGGAGTGAGAGGGGGGTTGGGAGGGGATAGAAGGAGGTTCATCGTCGCTCACCACATTTCCCGTTTCCTACTCTCCATCCCTTGCTCCTCCACCAAGCTTTTAATTCCCCCTCCTCCCCCTACTCCCCCCACTCCCCCTCCCTCCTTTCTCGGTCTCTCCGCTTCTAATTATATGGTCTGCTTTATACTGCCTCTTCCATAATTATCGGAATACCTGTTTCTGCGGTGTACCGGCGGCACTATCGCGCAGCATATCTGACTTAATAACCTAAGTTAGCTCCCCGGTTTTATAAAAAAATCGTTTATTGTTGAAAACGGACGCTTTTTTATATTCTTAGTCAAAGGATTCACGTGGTTTAATTAATTTGCAAATATTTTATTCCATGTGCCGTAATTGGCAGAGAAATCACAGCGACTATGAAAATTAAAGGTATCTGTATTTCCCTTATACAAACTAAAATTGATTTACGGAAGGTGTAAAGATAAAGAGATTTATCGAACAGAAATATATATTTGAGCCCCTCTGATTTTATTAGTTTTATGGCATTTAGTAATCCTCAAAGCCAATAAGTAAGAGGTCATCAATGTTTCTTATATGGCAGTACTTCCTGCATTTATCGTATGTGAGAAACAGTGACTTAGAATGCGTATCGTTTTTATTAAAGACATCACTCATTATTTTATGATAATGTTGTAGAGGCCAGACGAAATCACTTACAAGACAGAGTTCTTCGATTCCATTTCCTGCTTATTGAGTAGAAATATTTGTATTTTGATTTGATTCGGTAGCTTCAGATGTGTGTCTGCGCGGCGGTGGATTCCCGGACGAAGTATATTGCATTTCCCTCTGTTTGCAAATGGAATTAGGACGGGAGGAGAGGACACAGGAAGGCCCACCTCTGGAGCTCCATTCTCATTCTACCAAGACGAATGTAATTCCGCTTCACCCTGCCATCCATTGCCCCTTTCCACTCCTTACGGCCCTCCACGGAACAGGCTGGGAGGCCCTTTCTCCCAAACTTTTTTCGCCTCTTCTTCTCTTATACCTCCCACTGACCCTCCTTACCTGCCTCACTTCCTAGTAGCGCAAGACAAAAAAGGCTTACATTTGCGTTGGCTACGAGGCACTAATGTCAAGTTACTTCATAATTTTACACCTCAGATATTGCTGTGTTCAGTATTTCTTTAAATTTGGCAACTCCGCGATGGTGCCTGAATGTAAACTGAGTGTCTGGCTCTTGATCCTAATACGCTAGGCTAAAGTTAATAAGAAATGTAACCGGTAACATTTCGTAGCTAAGGTTCAAAATTTCAAGTTCTCCCACATTCTTATACTGTAGATATCCGTGTGTTTATTAGTCAATAAATTCTAATTTGGCTATTCCATGATCATGCTTCATGATGAACTGGATTGCACGTTTTGTTTCCTTGCAGTAATGGGCAATATAAACTCATGTAGAATACGCTATGAAAGTGACATTTTGATTTAAGTGATTAGAACTTCATTACTTTATAGACGTAATGACAAAATTAGAGGAGCAAGCTAATTAATAGCATTCTGCTGAATTTCGCAAGTCTTTGGCATCACGGAAAGGCTGGGAGAAGGTACGATATTATTAATGACTGAAATCAATTCTGTATAACATTTCTCGGACAAATCTGTGACGGAAAGTCTTCCTCTCTGAGTTCACTAAACGAACTCATGACGGTGCTGATGCCAGAGACACATGGAACACAGAGTATCGCTCTCAGCCGAGATCCACTCTTCGCTCATTTCCCACCCACCTCTCCCCTTCTCTCTCTCTCCACCCCGATCCCTTCCCCGCTTCCCTCACTCCTCCTCTTCCTTTCAAACCCACAACCAGAGAGCTCCACCCGCCATCGCAAAGCCGAATATTTGGCCGAGAGCCATTTCACATTCCGCCGCGCTGCAGAATATCTCTTCACGTGAGAGAGGGAAGGAAACAATGCCTCTCCGACGCTACTGGTCGGAATTATTTTCTTGTTATCCACGATGCAGTTTCGTATCCAAGCGTCATTGCAAAAATGTTTACCCTACGCCTATTTAAAAAAATTCTTTCTGGTCGAAATGTTTCTCGAGTCTTTTATTCCGTGCGTACACTAGCGATAATTAAGGTCACCGGGAGAGAATTTTTTAATTAATTTGCCCTCGTTTTGTTTTATTTCTCAATTTTTCTTTCGTACGTCCATATTTTTTTTATTTCTGAGATTACTCTCTCTCTCTCGCGTGCTAAAGGGAGTTCTTCTGTCGCCTCGCGATTCCATTTCCGACTTCCGTGGCCACTCTCTTATTCTTGAATGTGACGAGTTTGCGAAAGTGGAGAGAGTGAGGAAGGAGGTAACGTCGTAAAGTGGAGGAAGGGAGCGGAAACACAATTCTTGAGCAGAAAGGAGCGAACTTGAGTGTGTATGTCTGTGGGCGAATGAAGGAAATGAGAAGTGACGCTAAGGCGACACCACAAGGATTTATATCACCTCATAATTACAAGGCGCTTTTTTCTGAAAGGCCGAGAGTATATTCTATATGGAGGTAAGGTTTTAATCGTTGGGACTAAGTTAAGCTGGTGGTCATAAGAAGAGCTCGATGGGTTTCGGTAATCCTTAAATTTTGTGGTTTCGCATTGGCAGCTTCGCAGATGGATTGAGCACAGCCATGTGTGGTAATGTGGGTAACTGCATTTAAGTACACCTTACCAATGCATTTTAGTTTACATAGACCTTGTGTTATTCAAGGTATCTATTTTTTTATGGACTTGTCTCGGATTCATAACTGTGCTTTCAATCGGTACTCGATCAAGTTTAACGGTAAAATTGGTATGCCACTTGGAATAAATTATCCGTCATTATTTCTTTAGATAGGGATTCATGTAACGATAAATTAGTGTTTATTATCTCCGAAAATGTTGGAGTCCGCTAAACAACGGGTCAGTGATTTATGACCTTATATTATGCTGTGGATTATGCTAATGTGAAATGAAAATTATTGTCTTCGCTTTCAAAACCTGTGGCTGCTAAATTCTGTTCGTCATTGGTCCAACATCTTATATCTTACGTACGATGCTTGGAATACAGCCAAATGCAGTGTTTTTTGAAAGGCAGCGTATATTTAATACGAGAGATCGCATATACA
This sequence comes from Ceriagrion tenellum, assembly GCA_963169105.1. Classification (NCBI taxonomy): domain Eukaryota; kingdom Metazoa; phylum Arthropoda; class Insecta; order Odonata; family Coenagrionidae; genus Ceriagrion; species Ceriagrion tenellum. The sequence continues at coordinate 23,003,994 of OY720632.1, forward strand.
TCTTACATTATGTAAGATCATAAATATAATTTGGCTGTATTCCAACGTTCCCTTTATTTTTGTAAATGAAAATGTTCTTCTGTTATCATTAGCGAGTGGCATGGAGGTTTTTTCGGTAAAAGATTTTTGGCTCTTCTCAGCACCTCTCTGTATTGATAACGTACTTCTTTTGCAAATACATACACTGAAGCACAGATTCTCATAAATTGTTTTTTGCTTTTTGTTTTTAGACTAATTGTAACCCCCTTGAACGCCATCTTAAAATCCACGGAAAATACAGAAAATTCATGTTTTTCGGTCATAATCTCCTTCCGTACGTCATGGTGATACGTGACTAGAGTCTCTTCAAGGGATTTCTGCTACTTAGGTATTCCCATTTTTAACATCTCCATCGCAGTCAGTTTTAAGGTGAAAGTTTTGCAGTTATCTTCAGCAAAATGTAAGAGAACGAATTAAAGACTCTGAAATGGATTAGTACTATAACTCAGGGGATGCACGGAAACTCTTGGAAAATTAATCCTTCATGTCTTAGCTGAAAGGCGCAACCCTTCTTATGATTCAATTTGTGATTTTACGTACTTCTCCATTTCATTTACATAAGAATTTCTGAGATGTACCGTCATTGAAGTTACTAATCCAGCGTTGAATATATTATTTTTCTTCTTTTTCAATGAAACAACCTTTGAATGTCTGGAAGCGTCCAAATACCTTTTCAAAGTTTTAGTCTTTTAAATTGCCTTTGCCAAATATTATATCATAATTTTATAAAAATGTTTCATGGTATAGAGACTAAAAGTATACGTTATAATATTGAGCTCAAAACAACGTATGTATGCTTTTCTATTTAGTCCTGGTACAAATAAAATGTTTGGGGGTACACTGTTATTGTTTACAGGATACCATTTTCTCTCACCTCTTTGACACCTCACCAGCTGTAGAGCGTCATAGAATGGAATATTTTTTTAAAAAGACACTTTTCATAAGAAAATAAAAGGACTTCATTCCTTTGACTGGGAAAATATTTTTGTTATAATCTCAGAATGGGTATTTCTGGAGAGGGGGCATTGTTGTAGAAGATGTATATGTCTTAAAAACGAAAATACAAAAAACAACGTAACATCCTGAACTTCTCTTGGTGGTGAAAAAGGAAGACAGTGAAAGTAGGTCATACGCAAGGAGCGTCATGCTTGAAATGTGCGTGTTAATTACGGCACTATTCGTTTATGTAGCTTGGGCAGAGATATAAGTATACATTTATTCTTTTTTATTGGAATCGCGCCAATAATGAAAACTTGAAATCGACCTTCACATCCTCCAGTTATAATGCTATTACGGTCTGTCCATGCTCTTTTTGTAGACACCTCAGCTCGAGAAAAATTAGTGAGACGATTGTTTTCTGGGATTCATTGGAGAAAGTTGCTGTCACAAATTTATCAACAAACAAATAACTTAAAGTTTCCCTCAGAATCACTAAAAAGATTTCCATCGATATATGTAATTTGTGTAGCACAGCAAGGAGTTGGCTCCCTCGCTGTACAAAACTATAATAGGTATTTAAAGTGCGGAGGCGACTCTACACTCTGGGGACCTCTTCCAAGGTTTATGAAAATTGGGTAAAATGTAGTTGTAAATTAATTGTGACGTATATTTATTTTTTACGTTTATCGGAAATCAAAACTTTCAAGTAATGGTCCACTAATATTTTTATTATTTACGACCCGGGTTTCGTCACGTAATGACATCTTCAGGTACAAATATTATTCCACATGGGTATAATTACAGTATATACATTGTACCTGAAGATGTTATTACTTGACGAAACCCGGGTCGTAAGTAATAAAAATATTAGTGGACCATTACTTGAAAGTTTTGATTTCCGATATGGAGAGGTTTCACAAAGTGAAGCCTGAAGTTATTAGTTATATTTTTTACGTTTAATTGAATTTGATGCCTTATGAAATGATTTTCGAAAACAAAAAAGGAAATATCGTTCATGCTAAGTTTGAAATTATTTCAACTTTTGGACTTGAATCATGTTACGCAAATTTTCCGCTTTTCGCTTTTCGTCTTACTACAAAATTTACTGCGGATATTCCTAACTATCAAACTAAACTCCTGATGATTGAAAATTTGCCCACATTAATTTTCCATCTCAAAGCACCCTTAGGGAAACTGTAGATCAGTTCACTGAATACGATCCTTTCCTGAGAAATGTTTCACTCTCCGTGAGGTTTCAACCAGTTTCAGATTACCAGAGTTTTGAAAAAAATGGGGGAACAGGAATATTATATCTTCAACGATCAGAATGAAAGGGTTTAAAAATAAAAAAAAAGAGTTCGATATGTGAGAGAGGATAGTTTGAGGGCCGTATGTGGGAAGGGGGAGAGTCGGTGGGCAGTGGATGGGACACGAGGGTGGAGAGGGGGAGGGGAGGATTTGGAGAACAAGAGAGCGAAATCGTTGGTTGAGAACTAAAAAAGCGCCAAATTCTCTCTTTCTCTCTCTTACTTTACAATTCCACGTTTGCCCTTTTTATTTTCCATCCCTTCCCCTCGCTCGCCTCCCTTGCCACACACCCTTTGCTGTATCTGCCCTTCAGGAAAGCATTCGATCGAATGCATATAAAGCGATATTCGGGCGTGGAGAGCAATCATCGAACCCATCGTGTTCCCTTCCTACGAGTGTATGTGCTGTTTCTCTCTCTCTTCCTCTTTTCCTACCCCTTCTCCTCTCCCCCACCCACCCAATCCACCCTCCAAACCGCGCGCTCACAAAGAAGCGAGGCTTTGCGGAGAGAGAATAAAAATGAAGGAGGAGAGCGATGGCAAACTCTCGGAACACGAGCCTTTCACGAGTTCGATGGAATGAGAAGAGGGCGTGAGGGGGTGTTCGGGACCAGGATCGCGAATCAGATCGGTCGGGAGAGAGTGAGCAAAAGGAAGAATACAGTACGCCGTCCGGATGGATCATTTTAATTATTATCATTACAAAAATTTACATTAATCGGGACGGCATTGTCACTTTAAAGTCCTATCTATAAGCTAACATTTCTTAAATATTTCCTTTTCCAAAGCTGAATGTCTTTAATCTTCTTGCCACGGTTTATTTTAGAAACCAAGAATTATCTACTAGCATATAAAAATGTCTCTGCAAATTACTATAGCGGGTTATAACAAATTGCCCTTTGGCCTTGCCTCGCATAATTTTTTTATTTACTAATGAGAGTCGTAAACATCGACTTTTTATTGAATTACTCTTATTTTTTTAGTTTACGTGGTGGACGATCTTTCTGCAGGAACCATTTTTGTCTGCAACTATGCCAGTGTGTCGCCTATTGTTCTGCTTTGGGGAAATGCATACTATCTAAAAAAATACATTTCTAAAGAGTGCACACAATTTTATGCGCAGATAACACTATTTGGCCGTTATATTTTTGCACAGAACGTAGTGGGTCTCAGGCAAGCTTATGCAATCGAACTCTCAAACATGCACAGTCACGCGTGTAATCCCCGAACTTGGATACTTTTCACGGATGTTGGAGTCACATTCAGAAATACCATGAGTGTGTTCGTTTGAGAGTGTGATTACTTTAGCGTGCTTGAATCCATTACATTTGGAGAAGAGAACTACGGCTTCTTGAATTTATATTCTTATTTTTGATATATGTACCTAGTCAGTAGAGCTCCATCCATTTAAATCCAGGGAAATAACATTTAAGTACATGATGGTATGGTTAAAAATCCAAAATCTATTACCTAGGTTGACGGTAAAAACAATAGTAAAATAGTAATAAGTTGTATACATAAAAAATGTACATATTTATGGGAGGAACTTATGGATTATCGGGCTTACCGTGTGAAGGAGAGGGAGAGATGTAGTGAGTTCAGTGAGCTTGAGAGCGGATGTGTGTATGTGTTTCAGAAGTGAGCGCGTGCTTCGAGCGGAACTGAGGAGATTGTCGCACGTTGGTGGAGAGGGTGGGTGGGGGTGGAGCCGAACTTTCTAGACGGGGTTGAAGGGTCTTTGCGTGGAGTTGTGTCGATTGGTGGCGGACGGGGGATGGGAGGAGCGGGATGTCGACGCAGAGGAGTCACCTCGCCCGAGGACACCGATCGCGTTTCACAGATCATTGCTGAGAATTCGTTGCCCTTTACCACATGTTGTGCAGAGGTGAGTCCGCCTTTTTTTTGGCAATTGCTCTTAGCTCACGACAGGAGGATGATGGTTCACCCACTCACCGTCCGCCAGCCTCTGCTTTGACGCGGCGCAGGGTCTTGTACTCGGAGGCTTTCATCGTTGTTCTGTCGCTCCCTGCCAAGGGGGACTGAATGAATCAGAGCACCGCCTTCCGACGACCAAAGATGATCTGGATTCCACTTTGAGAGCGTCAAAAAGCCAGCTAATAGGGTTTTCCTGACCAGGCCTTGAATAATCAAATTTCGGGTTTTGTTGAGCGTGTCCGGCCGCTGTAATTTGCGGTTGGGTACCAAACCATGCGACCCTCTCCTCTCTCCTTAACTCTTGCCCCTAATAAGATAACCGGGTTGAGATTATTTAATAGCCGGCTTATTGGCTTTCTTGACGAGATAGACGTATTGCTTCTCTGCTGCTTATCACACTAATGCTAACCAGTTACTTTTGAACGAAAGCTGTCCGCTAGGACACAGAAGAATACATGAAATGTACTGTGAAATAATAATAATAATCAAATTCATAGCATGAAAGAATGCCTATGTAACCCTTCTGAGGTAACTTTCCTTTTAAATACGATTAAAAATACTAAGTTAATTGTAAATGATATTTCATTGAACGTTTAATGCCAACCAATGGTTGTGGGTTCATAATATATAGATGATGACATAAATTCAGTGAGTATTCTCAAAAATTATTTTAAATCAGCCGTCATGTTTTCAATTAAGTTAGATTTCCGTCAGCCGTATGTCAATGTCGGTTATCATTAGGTCCTCAGAATAATTCATTTGGATTTTTTAACGTAATGCTCCTCAACTGTGTCAAAGCTGAGATTGGCTTATTGTGATTCATGAAAGTTAACTCGCATCCCTTATTATAGTTAAAAATGGGAGTTTTGCCAAGCGATTTCTACCGCTCTCTCCTATTAGTTCTAGATGATACCACAGATCTTTGTATTTTTCCTTTTAGTCTCTGAGGGGCAATGTTATTAAATTAAAACCAAATATACGATGTAAAAGTGTCATAATGGCCATGAATTTTCAAACATAGATGTTACATGTTATGAATGCAACTCCAGGGTTTCAGCTATCTCCACTGTTGACATCGGCAGAATGTTAAGAGATGCGTGGAAAGATATTTGGAAAAGGATAAAAAAATGGATTTTTGTTGCGTGGAATTAATTGGTTTTGAAAACAAAATTTATCCAATGGAGATTTTTGAAGATGGTCTAATATATTACTTAGACATGATTAAAGGTGACTTATTAGGGGAAGGAAGGATTTCTGGAGTATCGATATAAAATATGGCGTTTAATTTTTCTGAACCCTAGACTGGAAAGAGGAAAAGTGGAGTTCTCTAAGGTGTGAGATACGAGAAGAATTGAGAAAACGAGTTTTAAGCATTGTGGTAGACGAAAGTAGACTCTAGTAGAAAGTAGAAATTTTAGGACAGAGTCAGGTGAGAAGGAAGGAGTTATGGTGAGAGGCCCAGAAATATTGATGATAGCGATTTATTGGAGTAAATTTGCCTCTCGGATCGAAGAAAGGAGAACAGTAAACGTATTTTTGTATTTTATCGAGTTGGACTACTTATATGCTCTTTTGTTGCACGTAGTATTCAGATGTATTATTTACCGTTGAGTGAATTGCTAAGATGTGCAATGGATTTTCGTCACCACTTTAGATAAAATTATTGACATGTTCATGGGCAGACCAGACTGCAACTCCATATCCATAAACTCATATCAGTAGTTTAATTTCAAGCCCCAATAATGCTGAAATAAAACAGCAAATCGTTGAAAAGAGATGATTAACTATTTCAAGATCAACCTTCCGAAATAATTGTTTTTTCATAGAAAGTGGTCAAAATCTGCGCGCATTAGAATGAAATCATGTAGTTTTGAGGTAACCGGTAGCGTTTGCTTGATTTGGTCGATGTTTTTATAATTATAATGAAATACATAATTAGTTATAAACAGTAAGAGCAAAGGATTTTAGAATTATTAAAACATGAAAGATCCAATATTTGGGCTCAATAATTCAATTAGAACTGCACTTATTCGGTATTTGAACTGCACTTAGGAAATCAGGTTCATAAAATTTGTGAATAAATGATGAATACAGAAAAAATGAAAATATTTGGCGCTGAAATAACTTAAATACTTAAACTTTAGCCTTAAGTTTTTTTTGGGCAACCTACTTTTTTCATTTCTTTTTTGGTAGAGAACTGGATTTGTGGTCCTATTTTAGCAAGATATGAATAGGTACCCGATAATGTTTTATTTTCTTGGAATTTGCTAAATCATTTGGCTTCATATAGTCCTCCTTAGGCTAAGGGTCATTGCGTGGAACACTCTACTCCGTGTTTGCAAATCCGGCTGGACCACAAAAATTACGTAACTTGCGAATCATATTCCGTACATTTTCCACTCCGCACTCGTCGGTGTTGCGAAACAGATAGGCCAGCATGAGTGCCGCGGATACCGGCTTCTGCGGCGCGCTGTCCGACCTTTCCTTCAAACTTCTCTCATTCCAAACAAACAGAAACTGCAATTAAGAACGCTTTAATTTCCTCCTCGAGCCTTCTCTCATTCTCCTTCCCTCACTGACCCCTCCTTCCCCCCCCCTACTCACTCCCATGCGCATTGTCTTGCGTTGCTGTATTAGTGCCACCTGATGGCATAGTATCACCACAAAACCTCAGTCGTAAAAATAAAACTTATTTGGATACATAAAGTTTTTCTATTTTCTATTTATTTCATTTGACTAATTTGATAGATTCGAAGCGTTAGCAGCAATGCACCGTATCGTATGATGCTCGAGGATGATAGTCTTATGTGTAAAAACAGCCAAGCCAGGTTGCAGCCGAAGTAAGTGGAAAGGAGGATGGGTTTAGGAGAGAGAGAGGGATAAAAAGCGAGTAGATGGTGGCCAACGACCTGCAGGAAGATACCTCAGTGGGACTGCGAGGGGAGGTGCTACAGAAGAGGAGGGGTTGCATGTTCTCTGGAGCTAGGAGAAGAATGAAGGCCTTGTGATACCCCAAAGAAACCAACGCAGATGGTAAATTTGGAGGGACTGGGTGGGGTATTGTGTGGTACTAAAGTTAATTATAGAATGAAAGGAAAGGTGTGAAAAAGAATAGCGAGACCTTACAGTGCGGAGACATAAGCTACCACCAGAGCACAGGGGAGGAAACTGGAAGTGGCAGATCAAATTGCTGAAGTGGATGAGAGGAATAATGAAATATGATAGAATAAGAATCGAATATGTTAGAAGAACACTTGAAGTGGTATCGAAGTGTAAAAAGATAGAAAAAATCCGACTGAGGTGGTTTGGGCATATCGAAAAAAGGAGGGATGACTGCGTGGGAAAGGCAGTGCAAAGATTGAAAGTGTCCGGCTAGGGAAGTGTTGGAAAACCCAAATCTATAAAAAGAAAATGGGCGAAATACTTTCAAGAGAAAGGCTGGAAGGAAGAAGTTCCTATCGGAGAGGAATGGAGAAAAATATTTATGAATGAATTAGATCGCAGAGTTGGCGTAATGAATTATTACATGCAAAATAAATTACAATTTCTCTAACAAGCAAGTTCATTTAATAAGGAGTGTTTAGAACTGATCCCTAAGTTAAAATAATGTATTATTATGTGCCCAAGGAGTTTACAAACTTTCTAAATAGGTACGTAATCACGTTGTTGCCCATTTCTTCCAATGGTGTTTTCGATAGGTATATGGGGTTAATGTGTTGTTGGTTGAATATAGTATGTGTAGAAATGAGAAAGGCGGCTCTGTATAAATATCATCAGCGTCGAATGTGTAGATGTTTGTCAATTGGTTTATTAAACCATACCCGGGATTTCACAATATGGCTGAGTATTAAGTTTCCATGCTTGGAATTTCGCGGTGTGTTGTAGGTGTGTCCTTTAAGTGAAAACCAACGTCTAAGAATTAAAGAAAGTGACCAATTTGATTGAATAAAACACCCTAGAATACACTGGGAAAACTTAAACTTAAATTAGATAAAAGAAAAGAAAAACTTAGCTTGTACAAAGGTTGATGAAAACTTACTTTGCTGCGTAGAATTGTACGTAGTTATGTGTGTTTTCATTTTCCTAGATATTTTTAAGGCTCTTCTTTAACTTGACCAATTTATACTGTTTTATTATTTGTTTTATTTTCATGTTGGAAGTTTTATTTTATAAAACTATTTATTAGTAATATAAAGCTAAACTGTTTATCACAATAAAAATCCTAACTTTTTCCGAAAATGAGATACAAGTTGCTTAGATGCACAGAATGCTAAGGAATAAAGACAAGAATTAAAGTTAACCTAAATATCAGTTATGAGAATAGTTATACAGAAAAAAGATTGATATCTTATGAACTAATTTTCATTTGGGTAATTACTTTTCACAAACCAACTTCTAAAGAAAACGATAGCGTTATTAAAACCCTGAGATATATAACATTATGTGACACACCGAAATGTTTGAAACACAAAATTATGAGTGATGAATTATCCCGAAGTCCCCAAGTGATTGCAACTTTTGAGAATTACCACATCTAAATTCTGAAAATTAAATGACTTCTTTGTATGAGATGGAATTTTGCATACACCCCAGCTCAGTTGTTTTGCAGTCTTCAAATTTACCGCCTTTCAACTTTGTCTTATAGATGGCAGTACTATGAGCGAGGACATCCGAACTCAAACATTCTCGAAGAAACACTTTGAACCTCGGCTTATTGCCCAGCCTTGAGTCCTTGAATCCTTATGATCTCGGACGCGGCTTTAAGAAAGGAAATGCAAACTCCACATAGGCGTGGGATGAAGGTATAGTGGAAAAAGAAGGAATTTATTAACAAGATATTTCTATGTATTTCATTATTTAAGAGTCCCACGAAGATTCAATTGAATCTATCAAATTTCCAATCATTGCATTAACAAATGAAGTGATACGAAGTCACTTGCACGGGTGCATATACACCAGAGTGGAAATTCGCCATGAAAAAATCATTTGACTTGACCTGGATTTCGAACCTGGATCTCCCCAATTGCGGGTCAGTTGTGTTAGCCAGTTGCACCACCAAGCCATCTTCCTTCGCCGTTAGTTCGTATGAACCCCCCTCGAAATTCGCTTTGAAGGAAGATGGCTTGGAGGTGTAACTGGCTAACACACCTGACTCGCAATTGGGAGATCCAAGTTCGAATCCCGGTCACGTCAAATGATTTTTTCATGGCGAATTTCAAACCTGGTGCGAAACCATCAAGTTTAACAAATAAGCGTTCAATGAGAGCGGGAAACTATGGGAATGAAAGATCTTCTTGCAGGGGGAGGCACGGGGTGAAGGGGTCTCAGAGTGTGACCCATGAGGGGGGAGGGGATAAAATGTGTGGCTGCGAGGAAAGTGGATAAGGAAAGTCGAGGGAAGAGATAGAGAGTCAATGGGAGGGGACCGCGAGAGAGGGAGGGGGGCGGGGAATAAGAAGGGAAGCTTTAGAATGCAGACTCTGCACTCGCGTCTCCATTTGTCAGACAAACGAGCCAGGAGCGTTGCACTGATGCATGGGCGAAGATCAAAAGGTGTTTCTCAGCAGAGGGTTTTTGGACTAATGGAGTTGAGCATGTGATTTGTCTCGTGGTTTGGCTTTGTCTGGCTGTGTGAGGGAACGAGTGAGTATAATAGGGGCTAACCTTGAACCCGTACGACGTGCATTTACCTCAACCTCTCCCTCAACTCACACTTCTTTTACTGAGGTACTATCTTTAAATGTTTCTTTGAAAGCCGGTTCCTGAAATTTATTCCAGTTGATTATCAAAAAGTTCAAAAGAATGTTTTATTTTAGCTTTGTGATGTAATTAATGCTTCGTCGAGGCATTCGGTACAGCAAACATGACGACTTTTATCTTACTGCACTTCTCGGCTTGAGTTCAAAGCTTAGTGATTTGTAGGGAATGAAGGCCATCTAAATTCTACGAGCGAACATGTAGTGTTTCTCAACTGTTTGAGACTCGGAGGCTGCACGCTAGGCTCAGACTGCTTGAGATATTCGGAACTGGTGACTTTCAGAGCGACACAGAGAATATTATCAAGACGCCTCACTACGTTTCTAGGTCTGACAGATGCGATAAAATAAGAGAGGTACTCTGTCAAACAGATAGGTACAAAAACTCGTTCTTTCCCCGCACAATAAGCGACCATAATAAAAACTGAACTCTTCTAAATACACTCCCCATAGTACATGTCACCATTTCACCTCCAAAAATTTTACATCTTTACATGGCTGGTGATCTACCACCCCCTGCCACACGCCCATGCGGCGGATAGTGGGGTAGTATGTAGATGTAGATGTAAATGAAAGTTTTTCTTCAGCCGCCGTGACCTCTGGTAGGGATGACAGGGTCAAACTTTGCCTTCTCTCCCAGAGGACGGAAAGACTGCTGGGGTAGAAGAGGAAGGAGGGGGAGGGGAGGATTAAGGATGTTAGACGTGAGGAAGAAGGGGACGGGAATCGATTGGAACTCATCCAAATGTTGTCCCTCACCTTTGGGATGTCGGGCAGACGGAAGACAAACGACCGTGCCGTTCAAAATTGAGAGCTGCCTCGAGTCCATCGCGCGTTTAATACATTGTCACCGTAAAAATAATGGCGTGGGAAAATAAAAGAAGAAAGTTAGAGAAAAAGGTGAAAGGCATTTGGGAAGGAAATAATGAATGGGAAATAAATTAGGAATAGAATATAGAGTGAAAAATCTTCCACTTTAGAATCCAACAGGATTCTAAAATGGAAGATATTTTAAATTTTGAAAATGCTTATTATTTATTTGTTTGGTGGTCATCCAACGTTAATAGCCTTTATGCCGTTTTTTGGGACTTTTTCAAATAAATAAATAAATAGATAAAATATATGGTGTCGTAGCATTGATTCCATACCTGAATATAATGACTCAAATAAAATATATTTTTGACTGAGCTTTGGTCGGTCTCAAACGGTCTCTATTTGGCTGCTATTTCCGTCATGCTACCGGAAAATATCCGAGCACACATGCAGGTTAACTGGAACGAGATACTGGGAGGCGTGAATCACGTAACTTGCGGTCAATGACAAATTTGGCTATACTGGATTATTTTTTAAATTAGATACCAAATATTGTATGGCACGGTAAAAATTCATGAATGCTCTATTCTATCAGTGAGGTATTGGATAATCAACTGTGGATACATCTTAATTGTTACGCGCGTTCTTGAGCAGACCGCTATTCCATAAAAAACAGGTGCTCGATTGTCAAAAGCATTTTTTCCTATCTCACAACTTGACCCGCGATTTCATCGAATTTATGTTTAAGCTTAAGAGACTAATGCAACATGCGTGGGACTGGGTTTCGATATACACAAGCATGGTCGTCCCCAGAGTGAGGTGTAACATTTTATAACTTAGGATGCATCTATTTTTAATTTTTCCCTTTAAGAGGAAAAGAGATAGATGAAGGCTTATTAATTTGAAGAAAATTCATATTTATACTTCAGAGTCCTCTCTTCGTCCTCATCTCTCGTTATGTGACATATCAAGATATAGACAGTGCATACTTACCAAAAATAGTGGCAATAAAATGTAGAGGTAAATGAAATGGCATCAGCAGTTTGATAGGAAAAGGAGTTATGCTGTTTAAACCTTTGCCGTTGAAATATTTCCAATCAAAATGTTGCGACTTGGAAGTTATAACATGCATAACTGGAAATTAAAGTTTTGACGGAGACAGATTTTCATGTCTAAAAATATAAACGAATGATATGAAGGTAATCATCATCATCACTATCATATGTTTCAATCCTAAGATCTGTTGACTGCAACCCACCTTCCTTCCCTATATAAGCTACTTCCTTTACTCCCCGGTAGAAATTATTATGTTCTTCCCACTTCGTTTGGTTTATGTATTTATTTCTGGGTCCTCCTCCGAGGGCTTTTTCCTCTCTATTTCTTTCTATGATATTCTTCACTAACCAATTTTGCCTCAGGCTGTGGTGCATCCATCTGGTTCTTCTTTTCTGTGTGATGCTCCACATTATATTTTTTCCCACTTCTCTTCTAAAAACTCTCTACTTCTTTATTCTTCTTGTTTCTGCCCATTTTTTAATGTCCTATTGATTGAAATGATTGTAAAAAAAATGTATTGACTGAATAATAAAATAACTCTGTATAGTTAAAGAATATTAACACAAATATGGCTCTGGAGGGAAGCCTTGAGATAGAGCTTGATAGATTAGGAGTGTTATGTAGAAAGTAAATTGTCAGATACTCAACCGTGCTAGGTCACTGCTTTTTCGGGATTTGTGGGAAATGGAAAAGGAACGTGATGTGCCCTACGGGCGAGCGGGTAGGAATGAATTGGTTCAAGAGTGAGAGAGTGGGGAGAAATAGAGAACATTTATCGGGTTTACATGAATGTAGCCCCGTGGAGGATGGAGGAGGAAAGGGAAGGGTCAGCTGCTTTGGAGGGTGTGGTGGGAGAGAGAGAGAGGCGACGGAAGTGAGCGGGGTGTGGAGGGAACCAGGGTGGTGTGACGACCCTTGGGGCGCTTTTATCGCGTCGGGACGAATCTTTGGGCTTTCATTTCGTATACAACATAGCAGTGTGGAAAATATTACGGCAGGTATTTTATTTACGGCCTGGTGAAACCAAAAAGGTGATATTCTTTGAGGGAAATGCCATCAATTATTTATAATGTTTAGGTATCATTTAAATTTTCGCCAGTGATCACATTTTCATGCCTGGGGCAAAAATAGAATGAGATATGAATAAGGCATAACGTAGGAGCTCAAATATATTACATATTATTTTTTTCTCCCGGATGTAAGACTCAGTTGTATGTTGTATATACTTTTGTTTATCAAAGTTTATATATTGAGGTGCGTTGCTATGTATCTGTGTATCTATGTATGTGCGCTGCGAGGAGTTGTGCAATAAACGTCTTGGTGAACACAGCTTGCTGCGATCGAGTGCTTTCACGTGGCTTAGTTTGAAGTAATTAATATTTATTTTATTTATTTCTCATTTTCTAACATTTCACATATTATTAATGCATTGTCGTTAAGATTATAAGAAGAAAAAGAACTGGATAGGACATTTTCTGAGAAGGAATTTTTGCTTACGACAGGAATGTAAGGACTGGTGGAGGAAAAGCGGAGAAGGGGACGACAAAATGAAATATTGAACTCTATCAAAGTAGAGGGAAAATACTTGGACATGAAGCAGTTAGCTTCTTTTCAAGTATTTGCTCTCTACTTTGATGTAGTATTTTTCCTATTCTTTGATATAAAGAGAAGAGCGCAATGAAGTGAAGTCCGTGAGGAAACCTGACGATCAACGCAGAAAAACATAAATGAAAAATGGATTCATAATTGTGTAGCACTGATAATACAGTTCCAAATGTTAGAAAATAAGGAAGAAATAAAATAATTTTTGACTAATTTGACCAAAATTCCAGAAAAAATTACGTGGGATTCACGAAAAAAATTATCTAGAGGTATTACTTTTTGATTCAACAATATTTTAACTACCAAAATTGGCTTTTTGCGGTGATATACTTGTAAGTTGTACTGTCATGCGATGAGATTACTGATTGTATCCTCTTTGTCTCGTTTCCCGAGCTCACCTCTTTTATTTTCGTTTCGAATCTTGCACGAGACTCTTGACTGGTTATAAAAATTAATTAGTGATTCTTTTAATACAAGAACAATTTTTATTCTTTAATCGTGGGATGAAAAACTGGAAGCTTTCTCGAAGTGAACAGAACTTTTAGATAAAATCATATATTTAAAATTTTGAAATATTTCTTGGAATAATATGTACGATATTTATCCAAATTCAATTTAAATCTGAAAATGAAAATTAGAAATTGTACGACGTTATTTTAAATTAATGAACAATTCAAAAGTAAAATTGCAAAATTAGACCATGGTAGTATTACTTTAAAAATAAATAAGTAAGACTTAGTGTATATTTTTCATGGCTAATATGACATTTTGAGTGCGAATTTCCACAGAGAAAATCATCCGCCTTGACCGGGATTCGAACCCGGATCCCTCGATTTCTGGCCGAGTGCTTTAGCCAGTTAAGCTATCGAGGCGTCCTCTTTCCCTGTGGATAGCTTAACTGGCTAAAGCACTCGGCCGGAAATCGAGGGATCCGGGTTCGAATCCCGGTCAAGGCGGATGATTTTTTCTCTGTGGAAATTCGCACATTTGTGCATTGCGGGTGACTCCGTAAAAGTGAAACTCCGTGGCTAGTCCCGGATAGCTTAAAATTTGACATTTTGAGGTTTAAAAAGCAACAGTCATGCAAAAGCAAAGGTTTTCATTACTGGGCCACATTGCATCCGTTTACTGCTCAGGCGAGTCCAACTTCCGGTGTACTCGTTATTAATTTATTGTGAACGCCGTCAGTGAAAAGTTTGTCATGCTCTTGCCTAAATGTGTGCTGAGTAAGTATTTTTCCATTATTTTCAACACGGGAAGTGTATTCTTTACCCTTTTTTAACACACCTGTTTCTTGCAAAAATGGATCAAAACAGGTATGAATAGTCAATTTCTCATTGCGATCCCAGGCTAATTAATGAATAGGACGCAATAACTTCTTAATGAATAGGACGCAATGATGTTTCCGCAGTTTGGGCAGATAGTTGAAATACTTTGGATCAAGTTAATAGTCACCGGTGTTACTATGGGAGCTTTTCATTCACCAAGTCGACTTTATCACTGATCAGAACACATCAGTGCTCTCAACCTCATAAGGACGTTGATTTCTACTGGCAAAATCAGTGATATGCCGGGATACCCTTTCTGTGTTTGAGGTCTGGATGCATTGTATCCCTATAGCTATCGAATTCATTCAAGATCCAAAAAAACGTAACCTTTATCGCATAGTAATAAAATACTTTGCATTATCCATGTATGATGTCTGTACTGAATCTTTACTCAAAAACAGCTATTGTGGATAATGTTATAAATTTACGTTGCTTAGCACACTGCTCTTGACACAGTTTAAAGTTCGCTGCCTACTGCGCAGGGTCTGTATTTGAATGGCAAGCAAGCGTGCAGCAAGGAATCAGCGCATAAGAGGGAATGGAAAGCGCCCTTAATGTGGACTTCCACTCAGTGACTTTTTTATTGCTTCAGATTTTCTAATGAATGAGTGAGGAGGATACTTTTCAGCGAATCAGCCTCAGTTCTTGAATGACGTAATTGTTGAATTAATGGGCAAAGCAAGATGAATATAAGTTTATGGTCGGAAAAATTCTTACCACGTAGCTTTAATGACTTTTGCGAGTTAATTTTATAGAAAGCATTTATGAATTATGCTTTATTTACCGCTGAATAGCTTTAAATGAACCAGAGGGCATGATTGAGGTAGCCGGCGGAGAATCGGGATGGGTCGTGATAGGACGGGGAGTGCAGCAGGGATACCCACTATCGTCATTGCTCTATAACGTGAAGTCAGAATAAATGGTTAAGGAGGCATGTGAAGAGATGGAGGTTGGAGGGTATCTGATAAAGTCGGCGAGATTTGCAGATTATCTAGCTTTGGTTTTTCAAACTGCGAAGGGGTTACTGTCGATGAATGTGTTAGAGGTGCATTGCTAGTGGTATGGGATGAAAATAAACTACAAAAAGACGAAAGTGATGAGATTCTCTAGAATCGAGAAGGTGCTGCTAAATATAATGGTGGGAGGACACAAAATAGAGAAAGTCGTATGGTTTGCGTATTTGGGAAATATTTTCGAGAAGAAATGGTTTAGCGGTAGAGGCATGAGACAGAATTGCCATGGCAAAAGAAGCAGTAGAAGTAAACTGATTAAAGACGTGATGAAAACCCTCGTGAAAACTCTAATATACACTAATATCTAACTCGAATATCTTGTAGAGCGTGGCGCTGTATGGGATTGGTCAATGCGAAGGGAGGATATACGTAGACTTGATGCGTTCGAGATATTGGTGTAAAGAAGGGTTGGGAGGGTGAGCTGGGTGGCGAGGAAGTTTTGGATATGGCTGGAGAGGAGATTAAACTCATGGTGGAGGTTCGGAGGAGGCAGAGGAGATAGATGAAGGACGTTTTGAAAGGAGAGGTGTTGTTGATTAGGGTAATAGAGGGGAGAATACTGGGGTAGCGTGGAAGAGTAGGGGAATTCAGAACGAAATTAGAAGAAGACGATATTAAGAATTTAAGAGGGATCTTAAGGCCGCTTTACACGGTAAATTTAATTGTACAGACGAATGTATCATATAATGTACAATATACTGAATGGAAATAGAGCAGGTTCTATTTCCTGTTAAGTAATTCAGATAATCATTCAATTTTCCGCTTTGCCCGGTACAATTTTCTTCATGAAAGAGTTCATACATTCATTTGTACAATAAAATGTACCGTGTAAAGCGGCCTTAATGGCGGATTTGCTATTGGAGGAAAGGGGAACGGTATACCAGATATTCGGACATGAGGATGAATACTATCAAAAGACATACCAATAAGTTTATATAATTCTCCAAAAAAGTAACAACATATGAGAAATTGTAATATATTTCTCCGTAAGATTCAGTGAATAGTTCTCCTAGTACTTCGAGAAAATGTGATACTATCTGAATACTATTTCCACACTTTCCAAAAATGACTATAACCAATTCGTGGACCGAATTCAGAATGCTTTTCGCTAGAGTGCGGTTCAAAGCGCAATCCAAAGTTAATATCAGACGACTACCATTTAAAAAAATGGCTTACACTTGCTGCTCGGCTCTTCTCGGGTTTCCATTAACGAAGATATATATTTGACCATTAGGATCTCAGCCAAAATTTATCAAGGTCTTTCAACGCACTCCTGTTCACGCACTTATTAACACTTTATGCTTTTCCTTTCGTCCTACCTGCTGAGGTGAAATGGGCCATTTGATGACTGACATAAGTTCGTCGAGGGAACCCCTATAAATCCCTCACTTGGGGCGCATATCACGTGCGGGTGGATCGTGCAATGGTTAGGCGGATTATCCCACCGATCCCATGGACTAAGAGTGGATCGCTGCCCAAATGGGTGGAATATTTTTCTTATAGAAGCAGACATCCTTTCACCTTCGCAGATAGTCTTAATGTTGTCATTCTATTGTCATTTCTCATTGATTAAGTGCCTGTCACGTCGTTAAATAAAGAAAATGAAGAAAATATTTTGCCGCTCAATATCTGGTAGGAATTCGATCTGAGATAATTTTACTTCACTCAAATGATTTCAGAGGAAACAGCTGCTGTAGAGTAGAGCTGGCCAATGAAAATCAAAGGGAAAAAATAAGGCTCTTACCGAAAGCACACTGTGAGAGAAGCATCAAAGTTCATACTATGTGTGACTCCGATATCTTTGAAGAGATCATTCATCTTATGAGACCAATATTCGTTTATAATGTAGCGACCGTCATTGTTATTGCTCTACAGATGTAGGTATATAGTTGCGGCCTACTCTATTTTTCCAAACGTTCGAGTGATCCGTAATAATAGAAGTTGTTGAGTTATATCAGTTAAGGGACCATTTAAAATATAAATACTCATTTCGGCGGAGGACATAAGGTGATTCCTCAGCAATTGCGTTCGCGCCTGCTCATAACGTGTCAAAGTGACTCATTGGTATTCTTAATGTTCTATTTTTGTAAAAGAGTATCCCTTCAGTGGATGAAAGAGGAAGCTAGCCAACTCTGATGCTAACAGAAATGTCAGTTACCATTTCTTCCTGCTGCTCTTTATGAATGATATTTATATTCAACATCCAATGATAAGTAATTTTTAGTAATATCTTTTCACATTTTTAACATTCATGCAGAAAGGCTTTTAAAGCCGAATAAAAGATTCATTAATTTATGCAGTGAGGTTAACAGCCTTGTTCAGTTTGTTTGAGACACGAGCGAAAGTAAATTTGTATGCCTCTCGGTGGAGTGATCGAATCCACATATTCAGCTCCATGTGATTCGATTATTTTTGCTTGACCTTCTCTCGGTTTACATATCGACCTCCTAAAAAACTTTTACTGTCATGTAGCGTTTTAGGATTGGTTGCTAAGTTGTAAATTAAACATCTAAAATCATAGCGTAAACAATGATGATTTTTATTTACACTTTTATAGCAAATTTTGAGTCGATATTTTTGAAGCTAATGGTATGGGCGCAAAAGCGATGTCCACTGGCCGAAAAATGCTAAATACATCACCACTGAAAATATCCGGAATTTTAATACCCTGGATTATAGGTTTACCTAACCGCTATGTATTGCACCCTAAAACTACAAAACATCGACATAAACTTTCCAAAGAATTAGTATCTTAATGGAAGAAGTAATCTCTTTCTAAGGATTGTGAATGTCTCAAAGTTGTAATTCACGGTTATGCTACTCTCTGTTGAAATTTCCTGAGATTTGAGCATTTAAAGCTGTCATTAAACCAGGATTGTGATGCAATACAAAATTGATCCAAAAATGTTGAATCTACGTTGAAAAGCTTTTCAGTTAATAACAGAATCCGAAAAAATCTTCTTTTAATCTCTCTATGAGGCGATATAAGACTTTTCTGAATTTAAAGTTATGTCCAGAAGTTACTGCTCTTGGTATTCGCTTTGTAATTAAAAGATGCGTTCCAGAGCTAGAGTATAAAGATTGAAGAGCTATCGTCGAGATTGTGCGCCGTTTTTATAGCAATCACATGTTCGGGTGACGGGTTTTGAGCTCAGCGTCCAGTTCGTCAGAAATGATAATCAAAGTTCAGAATCTTGAGTCTTGCTCTCAGGTAAAATAATGAAACAAGGTAACCCGAATGGTGGTCACATTTAGGGTCCCAAAATATTTTTCAGCTGCTTAAACCTGGCGTTAATGATCACCCCATCGAGACTGATATGTTTGAGAGTATGAGGTGAGTAGGGCACGCAAAGTGACCCAGGAAACAGGCTAATTTCACCCAGCAAACATGTTTCACTCACGGAGACCCGTGATTTTTGGATTGTAGCCATTCCGTTGAATGGCTTTCCGCAAATCATCGATGCCTGCGTGACACCTACCCTCACCTCTCTCTCCGTGATGGCAAGAGATTCCGAATCTCTACTTCTTCGTCGTTTCCTGCGCCTTAATAACCATTACTGGTCGCAATATCCCTACCTTGCATAATCCTTTTAACGTCAAATATCTCCAAAGATATTTATCACCTTCCCCTTCACTGTCACAGATCATTATTATGCGGCTCCATTCACTTCACAGCATCGAATCACGCTGGCTCGATCTCTCGTCTCTCACGGGACCGTCGACCCTTCATTATCAGTGGTTATCATTCCTAAGATTGGCTTGCAGTAGCTCTTTGCTGCACACTCCTCTCCGTCGACCGCTTCAATTCCACGTAACCAAGTATTACTTTGATGTCCCACATAATTTGACCGATGCTTTCCATTCTTGGCCGTGGTATTGTTCTCACTATGTTCATTGTACGGTGCAGGTATAGGAGGTATTTTTGTACCTATCAATTCAGATAAACTTCTCTCTCATTTTTGGTCCTCTTTCTGCTTTGGAGATTCAGTGTGGTGTTCACGTAATATTTCTTTTGTCACTCTAAAACTTGAATGATCCGAATTTATCAAGTGGTGTAAGTATGGCACATAGCTTCCGAGTCTATAGCAACTTTTGTCCTATTCCTTCCATCAGAAAACAATTCATCAGGTCGTGTACTTTGGCTATTAGTACTTCTACTGGATACCAAAATGCTCGATTTCGTATTTTAAAAGTCTCATTTTCGGTGGAAATTCATCCGAGCTTACTCAATAGGTCACATACTCAGTGGTGCACATTAACATTTGCATATGAGAGGGCCAAGCACACGTTTGTTTCGGGAAAGAACCGGAATTCAGAGAGAGCATCATCGCTCAGCCCATTGGCTCCAGTTTAAGCTACGTGAAGTTTGGACCCGGTCATCAGCCGCGTGCTCTTCCGCCCTCTGGGGTGTACCCACATGTCATCCGATGATTAACGAAGGAAATGGGTGTGGGGAGAAAAATTAGATTCCCGAGGCGATAATTTTAGCGACAGCTATGTGCAAAAGTTATAATTATGAGAAGTTGCGCTCGTTCTGTTTCGCGTGACCCGTCTTTAATTAGGAGAGAGGAGTTGTGGGCGGAGATGGAGTCTGGGAGGGAGATGAGGGAGGGGGATGAGGGTGGGGGGTAGGGAGCACCTTCTTTTGAAAGGGGGCGAAGGGCGGGGGTGGATGCAAAAGAGAGGGGGAGAAAAAAAAAAGAAACAGCCGAAGAGAGGAGGCGTTGTCGCCCCGGGAATCATGCGAGGGGTATCGGAGGGGGTGGGTTGAGGGGAGGGAGGGTTGAGGGGTGGGGGAACGATAGGGGTTTAGGGGAGAGGAAGCGCGCGCGCTTTAATTAATCTCTTTGTGCGGGAATAAGGGAGTTGCATCGAGTGAATACGTATACCCGGCGTGTATGTGCAGGTATGTATTTGGGACTGCTCTTCCACACCTGGCCTCCGTCTGGCTGCTCTTCCTCCTCCACTCCCTCTCTTGCTTCCCTTTCCTCCCCTCACTCCCTCCTGGAATCCAGGTGGAGGCCGCGGGGGGGAGGGGGCGGAATCGATCGAATAATCTCCCCACCCTCTTTCTCTCTCCTCCCCACCCCCTCATCTCCCACCTCCCCTTTCCACGCTAAGTTAATGTGTGTGTTTTATCCGTTTCTCCGGTCCCTCTCAGTATCCCCATCTGCGCCGACTGCTGGCCACACCGACCTTAGTTCCCGTCTTTAATTTTGTGTTCAATTGTCTCGAGTATAGCCTCAAAGAAAGCGGCCCTCGGTCGACAGCCATTAAATCAGAATTAAGGCACATCCAGTCCATTACGATGCCACCCAATTTTGTCTGAGAGCCTCGCTGCGCTAAAGATTCCACCTGGTCCACTTCAGACTGCGCATTCTCGGACTACTTACTTCTTGGTGGTCTTTAGGAGCTCATGAATTAACGGTATTTTACGTAATCAATGCCAGAAAATACGGAACGATACTTATTCTTCAGCAGCCTAAGATAATCCTAAGATAAGTGTACTGCAGGACTCCACTTGCAATTAAAAAAAATGTCTTTGTCGGCAAATCTTCCCATTCATTTCTTTTGCTATTTTTTTTTCAATTGACTGTTGCCTCTCCAAATTTTCCCGTTAAATCTGTCTCTCCTTCTTAGTCCAAGTCAGAGTTTCCATTTACCCTTTTTTCTCCTTCATTTCGTCGGACTTTTTTTCAGGTGATTTTTTTCATTCACTTGATGTACATAATTCTTTGCAAACGGCACTCTCCCTTTGATTTCATTTAACCTCTATGCTCTCCTCCAGGTACCCATGCCATATTCATTAAAGCATGCTCCAATTATTTATTCAAATGTAATGCTTCCTCACTCACGAGAACGTGTTGCCACCTATCTTGCCTCTTTCTTTAAATGGTAGAATGTCATAGTAATTTTTTTCAATCGAAACGATGATAAAACTCAACTATAGTGTATTAAAACCCATATTAAGAATGCTTCGTACTTTTCCACAATTATTAATAGCATCTTTAATATGGATTCTTATATAAGAGTCGTCTACGGTTTGACACCTGAAGTCATTTGCAGTGTTTATACAAATCCCATGGCTGTCAGCTTCAGATCATTCCATCCCTCCCTCGTTCTCATCCCTTCTTCTTCGAGCAGACTTTGAACTTTTCCCTCTTCAATTCTCTTTCGAACCTCCTTCCTTCATGCCCTCCCACCTTCCCTGATTTTCCATCCCCCACACCTCCATTGACTCCTACCAGTTTGAAATCGCTATCTTCACCTTCCGTCTCCTTCCACCTTGGATTGCCGTCGAGCAGGTAGCCATTCACATCGTGCACTGTGTCGTGGCCTTCAGTTGTGACGGAGACAAAAACGGTCTCGAGTGATCCCCGGACGTGAAAATAAAAGGATTACATGGAAATGTTAGGAAAAATAAAATCTGAGATCGAGAGAAGCGCAGCCGAGTGATTCTGTAACAAATGCTAGAGGGTCTGATCTGTGCTGGAGCGCAAATTTCTTCTCTTCTCTTTTATTTGCTGCCGAACTAGTGAAAAAATAGTTGGAGAGCCTTTGCACTTAATTATTGGTGGATGAATGTCCCACTAAAGAAATGATTAACTTTTTCATTTTATCCTTGTTGGCTTGCTTTTTAAGTCCCTCTCATTGAGGATATAATTGATTGGAAATCGATTCAAATGATTCCAGTCTACCGTTCACGTAGAATATTGCTTGAATTATTTCTGTAGAGAGAACTTTTGAATTAATACTATGACATTGACAGCTCCTTCTCGGGGTTTCTCTGAAACACTCGAGTTTTTTCGTTAAATTTTCGATACTTTTTAATTAGCTATAACTTTTTGCTTTGATGTTGAATTCTATGCTTTCAGGTTAAACACATTTTGCATGTGTTGTGCATATTGTATGAAATCTTTTTTGGAGTATCTAATTAGCGATGAATCTATTTTCTTAATAGTATTAATTTTTAGTCTTAAAGGGTGACTCCGTGGCCCCTTAATAAACTAAAGACGCAACATATTATTTTTGGCGATATTTTAACTATACAAAGGTTTTCTGAAATACACTTAAGTTTGAAACGCTCTTTTCAGGAAAATGCATCATAGTTATTAGTAATTCGAACAATCAGAATGAAGTCCTATAATTTCTTTCGAATTTTGTCTTCATTAAAAAGCAATACTTAATTGGAAGCTGTACAATATCCATGTACAAAATATTTTTCTTTTGCTTTCTATTAGTTCCTACGAAGTAAAATTTTATAAAAGATCCTTTTAAAAATGACATTTGGACCAGGCAACTTGGAATTCCTCCGGAGACACCACCTTAAATATGAAAAATATCAAAGATAGCTAATGAAAGTATTATTACAATTGTAGCATTTGATGACTCTGGTATAATTTGATATTCGAATCAGACGATGGGGTTCGTAAACAGTGCCAAATAAATAATATATGAGAGGCATTTATTTTTTGCTTTTCTCCCAGATAAATGAAGAGGCTATTTTTACATTGGTTTCTTATTATGTAATAAGTGATGAAACATATATTTCATTGAGTACTATTGGTTTTTACCAATCGGTGAATGAAAAAATTTACCTTCCTTGTTTCATCTAATTATTATTTTTGGTCTTGTGCCTATAATTTTCTACTGCCCTTCAGCAGTTGCTTAGCATCGTAATTTTTTAGTGTGCCTAAACTTTGAGGAATCAAATAACTGAAATGTTGCCATCAGAATGAATGTTAAAGTGCGCATTTGTTCTTGTGGACTCAGCGATGTGTGAAATAGGAAACCTTCTTGTTGTCAGTTATTGAAACTGTTAAACCCTGCGGTTCTGAAGAAAAAGATTAGTTTGATACCACTACGCTTCAATAACTTGAGTGCTCCCTATCTCAGGATGAAGTTGAGAATCGAGGAGGAGGGGCTATTTCTAAGATCACGTAGTCCTTTCTTGGCTTGATCATCCATGCTATGCTCACAGAATCTAATGGGCTGAAAGGATTTGGAAATTAAAATGACTGAATAGCTCAAGAATCACCCTAATATTTTGAGTTAATTTCCTCATTTGAAGCTTGAAAAAATTGTTGTTCTTTTCTTTTCAGTGCTCTGTATTTCCCCATTACTGCGCATATAAAGACTGTAAAACGGATTAAGTCATTCTTTAAAATTTTTCTGTCACTATTTTATAAAAATTAAGCAATGGCCATCTCATGAATATTTTGTACCATTAATCTCGTTCCTACAAATTGTCTTATGCAAAAAATGCGCAAATATTTTACACTGATGTACATCATACGCTTGAGCGAACCGTGGTCGTGCTATTTTGAATTATCCTAGGTATGACTGCATGGTAATTGGATGGAACTCTGACCTCTGCTACATCTTCATGCTCTTTTAGTAGTTTCATGTTTGTCATGACAGCTTTAAAGACATGGTTTCCGCTTGAACTATACCGTTATGATCTTGGTGTTAGAATGAATCTGTTAATGCTCTGATATCATATTGGGAGATCAAATATCACCGCCATCATTGCAGATCTGACGAAGAGTGACTCCATGTAAATCAGGATTAGAGTTTTCCTAGCATGTTTTCCACTAAATAGTTGGCTGAGGAGTAAATAGCGATTAATCTTGGTTTTTGATACAACAAAACAATGGGATGTTTTTATTGTTTTCTCCCGCACAGTTTGCTGGGTTTTTAGGAAAATTTCCTTTTCTGGTAGAGAGAGATATCTGTACCTGACCGCCTCTGTCAATAGACCAGTGCAAGCACTCCCTTATAGGAACATGTGATTTTTCTGCATTTCCAGCCATTTCCATAGGCTTTTCCATTCGCCATTTGTTGCCAAGCAGTAAAGAGCATTGCACAAGCGCTCAAAGGGAAGCTCTGGCTATCAGCATTACAACCAGCACAGCCTTTGGCTTACAACCAGTGGTCGTGAGTCTGAGCGTTTGGTTTCAAAGGATATAGTGGTATTGGATTTTTTCCCGTTGCTTAGAGGTCTATTTGTAGCCCAAGAGGAACAAAAAACAGCCCTCTGATGCGACGAGCACCGAGGTTGTTTCGTTGTATCATCAGTGAAATGGAGTTATAAATTTCGAAAACCAGGTGGTGCATAATTTTACCCTCTTAACTTTTAAAACTTGTACCAGGATAATAGAAGAATTCTTTTGCTTTGATACTGATGTTTGACGCTTGCTTTACCCTTGTCGTGGTTTTGGAAAAAGAATGCAACTCCGTGTAACCCTACTCGTTTCCGGTGGTAAGTGGGGAGGGAGCTTAATGCGAGACTGCATCCATTCCTTTGATGACCATTTTTATTTTTTCATTGTCACAGATGCGACGTTGTTACCAGCAGATCAATTTTGAGCTTCATCTCCGACTCTTTGTAATTGTTGTATCAGGCTTAGCATTATGTGGATTTAAAATTAATTTGCGTGAAATCATCTCTATATTAATTAATTTAAGTGATGGTTTACTGTGAATTGTTTTACTGTTGTTTTGTTCGTTCTTTCCACCGCTGGACCGCGAACTAATAAAATCTCATAACCTTTGAAGTGACTTTGGAATGGGTCATTATATCGCAAGGGGGAGGAATTTGGTGATGTAAAGTTCAGAGGGGGCAATGGGAAAGGGTTAGGGTGGCTTGTGTGTGGAGAGGGTTAAGGGGAAATGAAGGGCGCCGAGGATGAGCCCGCGCATTCGTTTGTTCTCCCGGTGGTAATCCTTTCCCCGCGCCGGGATGCGTGCCTGTGTTCCGGCGGGCGGGTCGGCCAAAATTCCTCCCTCAAAACTCTCACCATCGGTTTTTAGAATCACTTGATCGGGGGTCGTGTCCAACTCTTCTTTCACCATCGCGTTTGCTTCGCTTTCCCTTCCTTTGAATAGTCCGACTGAAGGATCGAAGCCAACTCACGCAATCGGGAACACTGCGAGGAGAGAGAAGGAGGAGGAGATGGAGATTTGGAATGCAAAGGGCAGTCGGGGAGGAATGTGGCGGAGGGAGAAGTGTGGAGGAGGAGGAGGAGGAGAAAATGGTGGAAGGAGAGGTGGAGGGCGGTAGTTCGGGGCGATGGAGTGAATGTAGTGCGCACGTGTCTCGGCTCATTAGCGAGTGGTTAGCGAGAAGAGGGGGGGGAGGGGATGAGGGAGGAAGGGTTTTCGTAAAGATGAGAATGGAAGGGGATTGGGTACTCATGGAATTGGTGGAAGGAGGATCCTCGGAGAGTAGTGATTTCGCTATTTATTCATTTTTCTCTCTCTCTCCTTCTGGAAACGAGCCTCGAATTACACTCATCCACGTGATGGCGCCGACTTTAATTTCATCGTCTGCGTCGGTGCGACAAGCAATTTCGAGATGAGATTCGAAGAGCACCACTTAACGAGATTCAAAATCGGTCATTTCGATCGATTGGTGGTTGCGCGCGATGTATATTGACGCAACAATCCGCCATACTTATCTCTCTATCTCATTTTTTATACGCGACTCTACTTCGGCCAACTGAGAGCGTACTTCTCGATTTCAAACTTGACACTATCTCATGAGTGTACACGCACCCGGGTGAACGACGGCCAATAAGCGTCGTCGATTGACAAATTTTAGCTAAGAATCTAAAAAAAGTGGAAATTCAAGGATCTATTACAGAAGGATTTCCGATACCCTCAACAGCTTCAACTCCCACTTGTCCCTTTATCATATGCTTATTAAATCAGTTCTATAATATTATTATTTGGCTTCGTAAGTTCCGGTCTCGTTTATGACGAGAAATATTATAAAATTTTCTAAGAATATATTCAACCTTCAGTTATAGCCTTGCTCATATTTTTACATTAGAAGATATCCTATAAACCAAAGTCATATTTTATTGAAGCAAAAGGGTAATATTTCTTAAATAAATATTTATATTAGGTAAGTATTCTAATTAGGAGTTTCATTATCATCGTCATCGTTCTTACTCATTAGGAAGTAAATCATCATTGTTACACCATGTGCCCATTCATCATTGATAATAATTGGTGATTTGTTATTCAACCGATCAACGGAATTACTGGACAAGAAAATTGACTCTCCAGAACCTCCGGTTATTTTCAATGATGGGGATCGATTTTTTTCCATTCACCCTTACGGAAAGCATTTTTTGCCTCAGGTTCTTAATTTTACATCTAAGCAAGAGCATCGGCTGATCAGCGGTAGTGGTTTTCTTTCTTGGTACTCTAAGTACTCGTCATTGTCTGTGTTATACAACGTGGATCAATGATTGAAAGGATGGGGGAGATAAGAGGGCTTCTATGGACAAGCACTTGGATAAATCCCTTAAATACCTTTTCTTGTAGGCAAATTTAGAAGTTTTATATCGACAGTCATGATGAGGATTGTATGAAAATTATAATCTCTATGAGATTTTAGCTAAGCCATACTCTCTTTGGAGCTTAAATTTTGAACAGACTCCATTAGCTTACGCATATGAAATTAATACAAATTTTCGGCATAAGGCAATGTAAATTAACCTGCTGAAATGAATTTTATTTTTTATTTTATTTTATTTTTATTTTATTTATCTTCACTACCCGAATTTACTGCATTAAACGCCCATAGGAAGTCCCTTATTTATTTTAAGATGTTTTAGCTGTATTATAGAATAATACTTTGAATGGGAAAGGTAATATAAATATAATGAATATGAATATATATATATATATATATATATATATATATATAGACGTAAAGAACTTTTATGGAATGCTTGTAAGTTCTTGGATTATCTGGAGTGCCAGTTTCAGTATTCAGACGCTGAGCTCGTCATCTCCCTTCTCCACTTGGTATAGGGCACTAAATACTCTTAGGCGAGAGTATTAGGCACTCGTGGTAAGGGTATTTGGAGGGATTGCCAACTGCCACAATGGCTCTGGCCCCGGATGTCGATTTTAAAATTCGCTTACCCCATTAAAAGAGGGTAGTTTCTGGATCTTCTCTCGCGCTTGGCACTCCGTTGGCTGGTTCTGGATGCAAATCGTCGAGGAGGGTAACAATGCCCCGTGGAGGGGTCTAATCGTTTCTCGAACACGTAATCTGGATCTCATTGTTATAGGGAGTGAAAACAGGACTTCCTAAAATTAATTCTCTCCCGAAATTCGCGTTGATTGAGCCGGCACTTGTCCTTCTGAAGCGGCTATAAATATTTTTTAAAGGTTTGGAATGGCGTTTTAACTCTTGTCTTTAAGAATTATTCTGGGGGAAATAAAGTCTGTCACCTTCATTGAGAGAAAAATCCTCAGAAAATTGTTTTAATTTGTTAGAGGGCTTCAAATGTCAAATAAGTTTTCACAATTTCATTACTACTTTCAATGACTGGAAAATGAACGCATAATCTAAGGCCTTCAAAGTATGATTTTTCGGAAATGAAGATGAAATATGTTTTACACGATGTAAATTGTAACTGTTTTTTTAGCCGTCAAGTCTTTCACGAAATTCCCTACCATATTATATACCAAATAAATAGAACCATATGAATATAACCAAATGAATATAACATAAGGCAACTTCACTTGTTTAACTCAAGCAGGGATCACTAATTACGAGTAACGAGACTAGAGACGCAATAAAGACGTTTAAAAATAAACATAACTCATAATACGCATAACATAAGTCTGCAGCATAACTCATCATCTATTCTCCTTAATAATGTGCTTCCAGTTTACATATCAACTTTATGTTTCCGTCTGGTATTGGGCGGTATACCCAACATCGCCCTCTTAAGCTGCCTACAAATTTGTGTCATGTTGATCAGAGTGTGCAAAATGTCGAATGTAGGTATGTGAAAAAAATCGGTTGGGGGCTAATATTACTTTCGAAGGCTTGTCATATCTCTTGAATCTGGGAGCTGCCGCAATTGATAATGCCAATCCGTGTCGCCAAAACCTACCCATAATTTCGGCTATCTCTCGAAGTGATACAAGCCAGAGAGTTCTAAAATTAGGCCCTGATTATGCTAGAAATAAATCTATTGTCATTTTTTATAGATATTCAAACAGTTTTCGAAGATACGATAGACACTTTCTTCAGAAAAAGTATGAGTATTGAATAAGAGAAGAAGTCATAGAGAATCAGCACTAAGCAAGATTAAATCAAATAGATGTGTTAAGTACGCTTCAGTCACACGAAAGTGTCATCAGCCTCACCACACTCAGTAAATGCATCCTTTAGTCCTAGAATCACTCTGAAAGAATCTGATAAATCATAATTATTGCAGTGTTTCTGTCTTTGCCACCCTGATCTGACTGCTATTATGGCATTACTAATATTCATCCCGGGGTGGGTTTTACTTTTTTGTGGAGCGAAATGGAGATGGCTGAAGCTTGTTTCCACTTCAGCTCTGGAGATGCAAAGAATAAGCTAGCCTACGTCCACTGTTTAAGGCTCTCTAAGTGGATTTTCACAGGTACAATATTTGAATAAATGAACTCATAGTCCAAATTCTAGTGTCCTGATTTTATGACCAGTCAAGTTTATATTTCAGTATTGTTGTGAAACCAAAAATATAGCATTTGTGGAAATTTTCCACTCTTCTAGAATCGTTTTCAATTTTTCTTCATCAGTATTTCGACGGCTATATGCTACCAACAGAGAACAAGTGACAACTTTTGCAAAGTCATGAGTTAGCTGAGGACACTGTCTAAACAGCCCATTTTTCTCATTTCTGGGGAAACATACTTTAGGAAGCTTGAAATCAACTTAGAGTCATTTATGGATAAATAGCAAGTTGTTATTTTCTACGAGTGCCTATTTTACCTGTGTGTCCTCTCATTGATAATGTAGCCTAATTTAGGGCCTTAAAAGGTAATGGTCGTTTTCCGACACCAAACTTGTATTTTTCTCGACAAAAGTGATGCAAGTTTTTATATTCGTCGATGAGCACTGTCACATCATTGTCACAATTTCCCCTGATGTGCCTTTTCGGCAGCAGAATTTATAAACAGCACAGTTGCAGCAACATGTTTACCTCAATGCAGCCGTTTCTCCCATATGTCCTTTATTCGTTCTTAGTAGTTTGCCACAGCTTGTTTTTTTATGGAGGAAACGTAAACTTTCAACGTTTTCAGATTCTTTGAAGGAAACCTTAGACAAGACGCACAGTGCTGAATCAGTATAAACTGAGGAAGTAGGATCCTGCTACATGGGTCCTCTGTTTCATTCTATAAGTCCGTATGCAGCACAGTACCGTTTATTGTATGTTACACTGTCAATTAAGAATAACTATTTTACAAAAATTCCTATATGATATGCCCCACTCCAGTTATTTAGAGGAACGAGAGCGCAAGGTATGTTATGTCACCTAATTTACTGATGTCCAGGGAACTTGAAAGCACCAACCACAGCACAAGTGAACAATACGGCATTGTATGGATGAATACTTGTCTAATTGCAACTCCATCTACATTTGATCCCGTATTTTCCCAGCGCTACACAAAGTTTCATGTGAATTCAAACTAGGTGAGTAATTTTTCGCAAGAAAACCCACCCCTATTTCTGCGTAAAGACGCCGTCGAGGTACTCCATTATTTAATTCATGCTCTAATGCTATAACCATGGTCAGTAAAGATGGCCTCCTTCTCCCAGTTAGTTTACTCATAATATCCCGTGACAAACCTTTAAGTCCCACATCCCTTCCCCAAACATCCTTCCAAAGGTTCTCCAACCCCCTTAGCCGTCAATCCCTCCCCATTCAATAACCCGTATAAAAGCACTCAGTTCCTTCAAAGAATTGCGGAACTGTTCGCACTGTAAATTAAACGGATTTTCCTGCTAGTAGTCACTCCATTGGGTGATATTCGTACTGTAAAAATCATTCACTCGGACTGAGATATTCGATAAATAATCCTAGAGCAGGCGAATGATTTTTTCACAGTGAATTTCACTCAGCTGAATTACGCAATATCTTCTTCCTTTGCCCTTGGCACCTGATGTTGATGCCAAGGCCTTGAAATTCGGACTGTGCATTTACTTTAATACCTCTTTGGATTGTGGGAGTTAATATTTTTGATAGCCAAGAGGGATAACAGAAGCTCCTAGATAAATTTTGTGAATCAACAGAGAGAATGGAATTGAGGGTAAATGCGCGCAAGACTAAATTAGTAGTTTTTGATAAGGAGAATGGGGAAAATAACTGAGTGATGAGGGTAAATGGTGAAGTAATTGAACGAGTGGATGATTTTGTGTACTTAGGTAAGATGTTTGCGAAAGATGGACGGACAGATGAGGAGATAAAGAGACGTGCGAATGCTGGAAGAAGAGTGGTAGGTAGCATGTGGAGCATATCAAGTAATGAGTGCCTGTACAAGGAGGCGAAAATCGCCGTGTACAAAAGTGTACTTCTCCCCACTTTGTTGTATGGTAGTGAAACATGGGTATGTCAGGTTAGATATAAGAGTAGACTAAACGCCGTGGGTATGAGTTATCTGAGGAGTGTTTGCGGCAAAAGTAGGATGGATAGGGCCAGGAATGAGCGGGTATTAAATGAATGTTAGATGCTCGAGTGATAGACATATATGAAAGGAGTGTGCTTCATTGGTATGGCCATGTTGAGAGAATAGATGAGAGCCGAATCACGAAGCAGATATACAAGAGTGAATTGAATGGTGCAAGAGGTAGAGGTAGGCCCAGGAAGTTGTGGTTGAATGTGGTTGAGGAAATTCTTAGGAGGAGGAATATTGGGAGTCTTAAAAACAGGAGGGCGTGCATGAAGCAGTGTATGGGGGTAAATGAAGCAAAAGAGGTTTGCAAGGATGGGTCAGTATGGAGAAAATTATTGAAGCAGAGTTAGGTGTAGAAATATGTATTTATGAGTGAAACTTGGTGACTGTGCCTACCCCGGAAGGGAACTGCGTGACTGGTATGTATGTATGTATGTAAAATGGCATTCCACATAGTTACACCAAGTCTTATATTTAATATGGTCAGTTCTATTCCCAGAAAGAATCCGTCCTCCGTGGAATAATACATCTTCCGGTCGATTCCTGGCGCTCCAATCCGATAGGCGCCTCTCAACCACGTGTCACTTCCCTCTCCGTGCCCTTGTCGTGCGCCCCCATCCAGCGCATTCCATTCGATCTAAACTGTCAAACCCTCCTCCCCGGCTCCCTTGCGCACCACTCCATCTGCGAAACACGCCACGTGTGTGTACACATGTGTGTGCATCTCAACGACACATCCCTCCCTCCATCCCTCACATCCTTCTCACCTCGGAACGTGTCCCGCTCTTCTCTCCCGGATGCTTTTCCAGCCAGTTGGATCGGAATCACTCTCCAGCGTCGGGTAAAGGGACACTCTCGATGTTTGGTTTGCGTCATTGGGTGTTGGGAAGGAAGAGGAGGGGAGGAGTGGGAGAAGGAGAGGAGGAATGTGACGGGGTGGGGGAGAGACTTTGGTATCTGATGCGTTAGTTAAGCCCATTTCCCTAGGCGGGAGTTTCTCTATTGCATCGTATGGCATATATCATGTATATCTGTTTGAGAGTTCGACATTTTAGGAACGGCTATAATTTTTTTCGACAGATTTTCATGACACTAGCAATTATTAAAAAGGAATAAGGCCAAGCGTTCACCTTAGGAAAGAATCGATCTGATAAAAATCAAATAATTATAATTTAGTTAGCAACTAAGAAATAATAATCAGTAATTCCGTCCGTCTCATGAGTGAGTTTACGTGATTAGCTAGTATTTTGTTTGCCTGATTAGCAGAAATCTTTGTGGTTCTGCTTACATCAGCTACATCCATTATGCTGAGCAGGGAAGCAACCACTTTTTTTTGTTTGATATGAAATAACTTTGTACTTTTCCGCACGATTTTGGTGAGTTTGGTGGTTTCCACATGGGTTTGGTGGTTTCCACACGATTTTCAACTCAGACAGGGCGCACTCGGAGAGGCTCCGAAGGCTAACATTAGCTTGCCATTGATTAATTAGATGGTGGGGCGAGAACCGTGTGGAAAAGTACAAAGTTATTTTATTCCAAACCATGGAAAAATTCCACAACGTCGACGATTAATTTGAAGAAACCACGTGTCTGATACAGTAGATCATCAACGAATGCTATTTAGAAATCAACACAGATTCCTTCCAGAGTTCCTTTCATTCATCTTATTTCAGAGCTGGAACTTTCGGAATGACTTATCGCTCGAGAAATCGCCTGCAATGCAAGCCGCAGGGTGACTGTGAGTGAAACTTGTGCCGTAGGCTATGGGGCTTTAAGTGTCTGCGACGTCGCGCGCTGTCTCACTTCGCCGCATTTCCCTTTGGAAATACACGCCCGTGACCTTCAGAATGGAATGGACGTCGCCGGCGGGTGAGGGTGCATGTCGCGGGGTGTGATGACTGATGAC
The DNA here is from genome assembly GCA_963169105.1 of Ceriagrion tenellum. Taxonomy (NCBI): domain Eukaryota; kingdom Metazoa; phylum Arthropoda; class Insecta; order Odonata; family Coenagrionidae; genus Ceriagrion; species Ceriagrion tenellum. Next base: position 23,037,159 of record OY720632.1, read on the forward strand.
ACCCGCGTGCCTCCGCTTTCCCTTGTCATCGCGAATGGCTGGCTGTGGTCGGCCAGTGTGCGAATCGGCGCCGATGTCTCAGGTGCGAAGGCTGGGGGCCGCCGCCACCAAGGTGGGTTGGCAGGGCGCACTCGGAGAGGCTCCGGAGGCTAAAATTTGCTTGCCATTGATTAATGGGGTGGTGGGGTGAGAAGGGGTAATGCGGCAGGACGGGGGGAAGGAGGGCGGTTGGCAGGGGTGTTATGAGAGGGGACCAGATGGGCTAAAAGGGAACTCAAATAAGGCCCCTAATAAGGGTTGGCTGGGCATAAGGAACGGTCTGGGGAGAGGAGCTGGAAAAACCCCGTGAGGGATGACATATATGCATGGAACTGTAGAGGGTCTGGGGGTTTGAAGCCAAGATGGATGTGGGAAGGGGGCGTGGGGATTAAATGGGGGCGGGGATGCGGGAGCAAAAACGGAAGTGTTACTTACGTACGCACACATTGTGGAGAGGGCTGGCAGAAGTTGGGGAGGGGGTCAGAAGGGGTGGGAGGGAGGCCATGACGGTGGAGGGTCCATCTCTGTCCCTCTATCTCTCTCTCTCTCTATCTCAAGGGTGTGAGAGAGGTGGGGGATCACTGGAAGGGGCCGAATATGCTGTAGTGTCGGGGATCAAAGGAGGTGAGGAGAAGTGAGAAGGAGAGGCGATAGGGGGAGGGGAACGGAGAGCGGTGGACGGATGGATGGAGGTCGAAATGGATGCGTGCATGGAGAGCGAAAGAGACTCGCTCAAACTCTCTCCTCTTCATTAGGGACAGAGGGCGGGGAGTGTGCGGTCGCGGGCTGCGGGAGGACGAGAGAGGTGGCGAGCCTGTATATGCCCTTTATTCGATACAGAACCGTGAAATGGGCGTCATTATGTCAATAAGCTTTCAGACACAGATCGAAATGCGAAATGTTGACTTCCTTGGGTCGTGAAATCTAGAATTAACTTGTGGACAAGTGATTTTGAAACCCGTAAAACTGATCGTGACCAGAAAGTTCTTATCTCATAAGGAGTGATAGGAGTTCAAAGACACAATTGTAGATGCCTAATTTCCTGCGAGGAGTCCTCACTAAACCTCTAAAATCTGATTTATCGTCTTTAATTGTCTTATGATACCGATGACACACAGGAAACAACGATGATCTGTCAGTTTCTAGGAGAAGGCAATAGGTTTTAGGTTAGTGCGTCTCCCTATGTGGGCAATAAAAGCAGCCGTGGAGGTTTTTGCTTAGTCGCTTCGACTTTCTGATGTTCTCTTAATTCTTTCCGCCACGAATATGGCTGTAATGATTGATGACTAATCAAATGATTTTAACGATGACATTCGTTTCCTTTTACTTTCACCAGTGACATTTGAAAACTTGAAAATTCATTATTTATTTTGGATTTTTTAAAAAAATGTACGAAGGCTTAATTTAGTTGAATACATGAGGGGGTCCGGTTTGGACTAGTGGTCGCGAGTTCGATTCCCAATCAGAGAGTTTGAGACCAAGAAAAAACATTTTCCTGGCTGGCCAACCAACTTTTGCACGCTTTTGCGAGGGGTAGCAGTCTCAGCAGAAGGCACTGATAGCCCAGATCAAAAAGATTGGACCGGTATTTACAACAACAGCTTCGGGCGAGAGTGACGTTTACGGAATCGGCCGGGGTACAGCGATGTGGAAGACAACGGGGTAATCGGCACATTAGTCTCTCTAAAAGATGCAGCTCTGCATTCTGTATATAACCTAACGGCATTCCTCCCAGAACCAATTCCGGGGGTAAAATAGTGTGTGTGGGAACTTCTTGGTGGGGGGGGGTACATCAGTCAGGAAGGACAATTGTAGGATAGGGATATGGAAATAGAGATGGAGAGGCTAGGGGTGGATATACTGGGAGTCAGCGCGATCAAGTGGACGGGGGCAGACGACTACTGGAGCGACGGAAATCGAGTGATATGTTCAGGAAACGACCAGAGGATCGCAGATGTAGGCATCATACTAAAGAAAGAATGGAGCAGAAGAGTGAAGTCAGTGTCACAGTAGCGCGAATGGATTCTGATGGTGAAGCTGGAAGGAGAGCCAAAGGACACAGTAGTCGTACAGTTCTATATGCTGACGTCTAGCCATACGGATTAAGAAATAAAGGAAGTGTACAAGCAAATTGGAGAATTCCTCGGAGTAGTGAAGGGGAAAGACAGCCTTCTTTATGCTACATTGCTATGCTTCAAGGGGAAAGACAGCATCATTATGGGAGATTTGAACTCAGTGGTAGGAGAGGGAAAAGAAAGAAATAGTGTAGGACATTTCGGACTGGGCAAAATAAATACCAAGGGAGAAAGACTGGTAGAGTTCTGAAATGAAAAGAATATGGTAGAAGCTAACACTTTCTTTGAGCACCATCAGCGTAGGAAGCAAAAAAACAAAGTCAATGGAGAATGCAAGAAGGCTAGGGAGAAGTGAATCAAAAGTTTCTGCGAGGAAGTCAACGAAAACATGAAGAAGGGAAACATCGAAACAGCATACAAGTTAGTGAAGAAATACTTTGGAGAGAGGAAAACGAGATGCAACAATGTAACACTTCCAGAGGACTTTCAAAGGAGGGTAATGATTGCGATAGGTACCAAAGAAAACAAGGACTGAGAGATGTGAGGAGCACCGATCTTGAGTCACACGCATGAAAAATATTTACACGAATAATAAGCCGATGAAGAGAAGGGAAAATTGGAGACAGCCTCTCGGAAAACCAGTTCGTATTCAGGAAGAACAGGGGTTCCATGGAGGTCATACTCTACCTGAGAGTAATGGGAGAGAAAATAATACATGTGAACAAGCCATTATATGTCGCATTCGTTGACCTGGAGAGTGACTTCGACAATTTTGAGCGGAACAATATGTTCAGACCGCTGGAAAAAATCGAAATGGATTACGACGACAGAGAAATAATCTACTAACTATACAGGAAGCAAATCGTCACAATGCAATAGACCGAAGTCAGATAGAAGCTAAAATTAACAAAAGAGTATGAAAAGGATGTTGAGGGAAATGCCCCCTGAGGAATAAGTTCATTGACCAAATGAAGAGGAAAGTACATAGGAAGAGATACCAGGAGGTAAGGAAACTAGCATTAGATAGGTAAGGGTGGAGCGCTGCAGTCGCTCAATCTTAGGATTGATCAACCAATGAATGAATGTAGGCGAGATATTTTGTTTGGCGCCAAAATGAACGCGCTAGCACTTTTGAGCGAAGTCGCGAGATGTAGTGCGTGGAAACATTCTCTCTAGCTCTAAATGGCCGAAAATCACCGCATGCCTCCAACTGCGGCTTCACTCCATCAGCTTTACGATCATGGGGCGTCAGATATAATCATTCTTGTGTAGGTATCTACTCAGGATGGAATGGAACCACATTTGTTTTAATCATGTGGTTAATCGCGATACGATTGAATCGGAATGCATCACCCTCCAAACGTTACGTACGTGACGTTGGCCTAATTTTAAAGACTTCTGCAATACTCTATGCAGCGATTTCTTAATTATCATTGCAATGCATAAAAAAAAAATTCTTATGGGGGCAGGCAGCGCATCCCATCTTCATCTCCGCCCTTCACTCCTGTCTGCAATCTCCTGATCAAACATTAGAGCTATTACGAAAATGAAATAGGTAGTAAAGCAACAAAATGCAATACAGAAACCAGGAGAAGATTGCGATTTATGTGAAAATGAATCTTCAAACAAGCTTTGTCACTATCGAGACATGGATACTTAACACCACAGGTTGTGCGCATAAATTGTCTGTTTAAAGATGAGCTTGATTGGCTATCATATTTAGATCAAGCTATAAAGAATTGTTGTGGGATTTGAACTATTTCTTTTCTAGGCCGTCTATTTTAGCCTTTAATGGAATATACGTTAGTAAATTTCAAATAAAAATTATTTGAAATATGTTGGAGTGTCTTTAAGTATTAATAGCCAAGTTTCTATTTAATTCTTGAAGATGTTATAGGATTCCTCGCAACCATTGAGCTTTGATGAAAAATATTCCAGATTATTGTATATGTGCATTCTTCTTTTAACTATAGCTTACAACTTCTCCTTTCTGATGATCAACAAGTAAAGACCTCCAAGACACTTATTTCGTTCAGCGCTAAGTACTTCGTTGATTCGTCTGATGCGGGAATTCTTACTTATGAAAATAATTGAATGATTTTTGAAGAATTACCTTGGTGACACCACATGATCGTGACCCTGGACGACGATGCGAGCTGTATTTATATTTTAGGGAGGGGAGTTGGAGGTTTTTGTCATCAAATTTCTTAGACAAGTGGTCAACAGGCAAAAGTTCTCTGGTATAAATTATTAAGCTTCAATTATAGGAGTTAGCTTGATGTTTTTATTTGCAAGAATCAAATTTAGGCTAATAATATGATACCCATTAAAGCATGATTTAAGCCTACATACCTAAATGCATTGAGGAGATTCAAATCGTGGGAATTCAACTAAATTCAGACATCTATTTGGGGAGGACTGTCCTTTGAGTTGAGTACAAAGATTTTACTGTCGTGGAGCAGCTGTGAAACGCTAAGTTCTGGCGCAATAATTGTGTTAAAAATATTCATGCATACAACTACTCTATTATTTTTTTCATTGATATCACTTTCCCTTTGAAGCTATATTTTTTGTGATAAATAAATTAAATTTTTTGTATACCCATTGACTTCTAATGAATGCATTTATGTGATATTGATAGAGCTAATTTACTCTGCATGGAAGGCTTTATTCATACAAACAACGATACTGCGATATTTTGCACAATACTCGATAACGAACATTATATCCACTAGCGTTGGCCATTAATTGCTGTTATGTCTGACTCTCACTTAGCAGCACTAATAACGATGACAACTGGAATAATAGAACCAAGCGCTTTAGCTGCACCAATTGACTCAGTGGGTGCCTGCAAAAAAACCCTTGCGGCATAAGTAGAAATTCACAAAGCTGATTCTCTATTGGAAATTTGCGTCGGAAATTCATTTGTATGCAACCTCCGAAAAACCAGGAAACGATTGCCGCGTGGAAAATGGCTTTCGTGGTTTAATTACTCTGCGTAGCCAGTGCAGAATATTTGACGTGTTTTCCGATGGGGTACTGTATACAGTTAAGCCGACTGCAATTCTTCCATGCGTACCTAATTGGTGCAATTGGCCAGTCTGCTCGAAAATCACTCGATACCACAGTAGTGACAACGGACGAAATTCCATGATTTCAAATCATTCCTTGATAGACTCCCAACATTATCGAAAAGTGCAGCCTTATGCAAAACTTGTGGTCATGTGTTGACGGTAAAAAATGTGGTGTAATTTGCCTTTGTCGAAATATTTTTGTGAATAAAAAATTGCAGATGGGTCTTATTTTCATTTTTTTTACGACCTCCTGAATTCTTTCACATATTGTCTGCTTTCTTGAAACGACCATTTTCTTGATTCTTGTATTGATCAAGCGTTTTATGGGAGAGGATTTACTTAAAAGGCAAATGATAGACGATGATATTTTCATAGACCTTAATGACATGCTTCCCTTTCACATTACTCCAGTTTTCTCCATATTCGCACCGCATGATTGGTGACGGTTAAGCTCACCAAGTACTATTCAAGCGACCATTGATTAACGAAGCGGGTGCGTTACTTACCTGCCTACCGCGGTGTACCTTAATTAAAAAGTTAATGGCAAAAAATAATTTTTCCGCAAGTTTTCTGGTTGAAATTTCTCTGTATTTGCCATCCTATATTCTAAAATTAGGTATAATTATTTATATATTGGTAAACATTTCTTTCAATTCATTAGACCTGGTTCTTGGAGTCTGACCTCTCAGTCATTATATTTAATGCAATTATTTTTCCTTGCCTTCCTTACCTTATTGCTTACTTGAGAGGTGAAGTGATCTAAATACGTGTTTATTTTAGGATGTTTTAAGATGGATCTTCTGTAGGTCGTAGCTGCTCGCCGTGACAATATCGATTTGTGTATTTGAATCCGTTCGCTTAAAAGAAGGAAGATTTGTCCCCCGGAATCAAAATTTTCATTCACTTTCATTTTTTTTGGCCATACCTGACAGCGATCCTGTTTTTTCTGCATTATGGCATTGGAAAAGTAAAGGAATTGAGAGCAGCCGATGGTCACCAGGACCCAGTTAAACAAGGTCGTGGAAGGTTGTACAGAAGAAATCTGCGTCGCCACTTCGGTGTTGTTTCTGACGTTATTGTCGAGCTTAGTTGACTCGCATTCTTCACTCATTTGGCAGTTGTTACTTCCAGCCACTTGAATAATGAAAGAAATTTTGTAATGTCCACTTAGTTTTTATTCGTACAACACGTTTCAACGTTTACATCGTCATCATCAGGAGCAACGTGGACGTACAACGTACACAACGCAATGTACAACGTATTCAACTTCACCTTCCCTCTCCCAACCCTTAATTCCCCCCCCCACCATCCCAAAACCTTTCCGTCCCCAACCCCATCCTCTACCCTCCTCGCATATATAAAGGCTGTCGTGTCGAAAATTAAATTTGTTTGCACCTGATGATCGTTGAAACGCGATGTGCGAATAAAAAACTAAGTGTACATTACAAAATTTCTTTTATTATTCAGAAATATGTTCCACAACATCTTACCAGATACCGGTAGGCATATCTTTCCAGCCGATTTCAGTGATCGCGAGTCATCGAGTGTTCTGAAATGATTTCTTTTTTAGTTAAGAATTTGAATTGATTTTCCTCATGATTTCCCTCCAGGTTACTCAGAATCAGTTTTTTAGCTTCCTTTAACGCGCTTCTTGGTACTATTTTCAATCTAGTATTTTAGTGCAGCTTTAATGCATGCTTTGTGTCTCAATCAATTTCGGATATTTTTATATTCAAATCTTGAAATTTTAGCCATCCGCCATGGGGAAATGTCGTTTTTCTGTCTTTCTTTCTTTTAATATTGTATATATTAAAATTTCTTTTAATATTGTAAGTAGTATTCGAGCGACCTTATAGTGATTCCACATTTCAGATGAACTTGACACAAGACGAAGAAGCCTTGACGCTGGGAATAGAAGACGTATCGACTTACGAGCTAATGAAATGGTATGCCTATTAAATTAATGATATTGGACTTATGAGCGCGATAATTTAGTAAATTTTACCCCTATTGGCTGATTGTACCCATTGTGAATTAACAAATAATTTTATTGAAGTGTTGAAGACGATAGTTTGTTTTCCGAGTTTCAATCCATTATTTCTTCTTTACTCCTACGCAAGCTGGCTCACCAAATGTATTGAATGTAGGTTTCGTTCTTCCAGTAATGGTTGAATATTAGCATTTTTATGTGGATATCTCCTTAAAAGCAGACAGAAAAATCGCTACGAAGGATGAGAAGGGCGAAATAATTTGTATCAGGTAATCCTCTCAGACCATAACTTCTTCATCAATTACACGAATAGCGTTAATGTGATCTCGATCGATTGGATGTGAGCCCACGATGCATTCATGACCTTGAGTTTGGCGCCTGTGGCGACCGTCAGCAATTTGGGGCAAGGGCGGAATATCCACACGTCGTGAATCACGTCTCCTTTGTGCTTGCACGCTGAATGCGATGTTCAAAGTAAAATCTCGCCGAGACGTATCCAATCAACAGACTGACTATTTTACACGGTTTGCTGGTGATTAATTAAAACGGAAAAAATTGTGGTAAAATTTCAGATGCCAGATCTATGAGATGCTCTGAAGAAATAATACCAGAAGTATACAACTCACTGAAAGGGCCATTTAATTATCCGTCAGTCAATGCCGCTTTGTCCTCGGTGGATCGAGTGAGACGGCGCCGGGATCTTACCGCGGATTACAAACGACTATGCAGAGACATCAAATGTCACTTTATATTACACGCTGACGCTGAAGTATTAACACAAAATCCGCGGCCGTAGCTAGATATGGACATCCCGAAACAACGTGTTATTTCGTGTGTTGTTTTAGTTTTACCTTCCTTTCACACAGTGCGCTTTTATTTTCATCTTGAGACATCTCCTCTTATTAATTCACGGCGAAGCTTTTTCAAATATTAATTGACTTGGCTGTTATTATAACGAATAATCTTTACAGTCCCAATCTTACATTGAATTACAATATTTGTGAATGAAAAAGTAAATACGCTAGGTCCATGCGTGTGACCTTTTCGTGGCCGAATGTTCGGCATAAGAAGCGCATCAGCGGATGAAGTGAAAATTGAGGTGGACGTGGGGCATTGCGTGGAATACCGTTAATCTAATTTTCCGAGAAAATTCAGACTTCATAAAAATTCATCGCTCGAAATGAATCCATTTTGATACGACGAAATCGTGTGCGCAAAACTCACTCCTTGTAAATAAATAAAGGATTAGGGTCGAAGCCATAATGCGTGCACGAGGTGGAGCCTTCCGCCGACGACCTTTAAATGACACATTGGCGAACCTCCGGATTCAACTCCACTCCCGGGATGAATTTCCACTCCCGGGATGAATTTCCACTCCCCCTCATCTTCAATTTATGAACAAAAATATCCGAGTGTGGGATTTTTGTATATATATATATATATATATATATATATATATATATATATATATATATATATATATATATATATATATATATATATATATATATATATATATATATATATATATATATATATATATATATATATATATATATATATATAAATGTTCATACAGAGAGGTAGAAAGAAAGTGGATAGGAAAACATCTGCTTGGAATCGGCCATCATTTCATCTTCACACTACCATTGTCTTTGTAAATTTTATGTGTTCCTATCCACTTTCTTTCTACCTTTCTGTATCATTTATGTGAGTATTTGCCGCTGAGCGGTCTGAGTGAATGAACGAACGATTTTATATATATATATATATATATATATATATATTGTAAAAAATGTCACAGGCGTGACTGGCAGTTACACATAGAAAACACAAAAAAGAAAAACTCACAGATAGTATATATTTCGGCGGACACAACCGCCTTCGTCAGAAAAAAGTAGGTACAGTACCTACTTATTTCTGACGAAGGCGGTTGTGTCCGCCGAAATATATAATATCTGTATTTCTTTTTTTGTGTTTTCTATGTGTAACTGCCAGTCACGCCTGTGATATTTTTTACAATATTTGTGCACTACACGTGTTTTTATAATATATATACATATATATATATATACATACATATATGTATGTATATTTTTTTCCTCTCCTCGGAGCGTTAGCGACTAATAAAAAAAGGAAGGAACGAGGGAAAACGGTGCAAAGGGATTCCGTTCACTTCGCATAGAATCGGATGCGATGAAAATTACAGCGTCGCTCCCTGCTTTTCATCCGGCGTCACTTTCATCCTGTGTACGCAGCGCGGGGAAGGAGATAAATTAAGCCTTGACATGACGAAAAATGTTTATGCAGAGAGCATAATTATGAACGTCCCATTAAATATGCGTCGTCGTTACATCGCCTTCCATTGTGCACATCCTTCCGCTAAGTCTCGCCGTCGCGGCCGCATTCTTTATCCATGTGTTTCACCCACCCCCTGCGCCCCCCCTCTTTACCTATGTCGTCCTACTTGCTCCATCCGAGGCGCGGGGCTCTCTATAATGGCCCTTTCCTCAACGAGGAAAGCACGAGCTGGTATTTCAGTTTTTGATGTCCCGAGGCAATCGCATTTTTTCCGAGTATACCTTTTCATGCGATCTGAGCGTATTTCGTCGCGTTTGATTAACTTTTAAAGGTTTTAATTTAGAGAATATCCCCCTTTACCTGCTCTAGAACCATCTCCATGCATATTTGCATGGAAATATTCTGCCCTCCTCTGAAGTTCCCTCTTCGTTCCGTCGATGAGCTTAATTGCGTTCTCTCATAATGTCGTGCGGCATCTAATTAACTTGTTTTTTTTCTATGTATGCATATTTTTATTATAAATATTACAGATGCTAATTCAAAGACAATTAAAAGACTTAGAAGCTGTCAGTAGAAAAGCGTTCTTGAAACTGACGTCGAAAGATGTGCAGTTAAAGGCGTAACTTTGATTACTAGAAATTTTATGTTAGGCTAAAGATGTTTACCTACTTCAAATTAATTCAGTGAAATATGTAGAAGTCATTCACCTTGGTATATTCCTATACCTTTAAGCATGAGTCTTTTAAATATTCGTTGCAGGCAATAATAAACTGTAGCATTTGTTTTATTGCCAAAATAAGAAATTTTTCGCGAAAGTTTTTCGATTCTGGCTTTTTAGTATGGCTTTCTAGTCACGCTCAGTTTTCGCACTTTTTGTGATGATATTGAAAAACTCTGCCAATCTTAGCTCAACAAACGAATGTAATAAGTACTTTTGTGAGAAACATATATGAACCATTGAAGTGGATCTTGTATTCATTGCGTCATCTTGCAGAAGCACTGCGGAGTTTCTATTTTTCTTGTTCGCCACCATTCAGGTAGCTTCAAAACGTTATGAACGTTTCAAAGGTTTTTCGGCACTCAAGAAAAATATAATAACGCAATGATGTTTGTTCAAATCAAAAACTACGATAAAGGTAAAGATTTCATCATCCTCAGTTGAGAAACCGACCTTTTCAGTTCGTCTCGAAAATGATGATTTAAAACTCGTACAAGAGGGCGTTACTGCCAAATCATTTCGCCAAGAAAATTTTTTAAACTGCGCAAAACATTGAAGTGAATTCTCTCACCTCTTTGTTGTTTGCATAGGAATGGACTGATGCATTATTGATTATTCGAATCTATTATCGGCCCATATTATTGGTTAGATATCTAGTCAGATATAATTCTGATGTGGAATAAGATTCTCAATGGAATGCATAGTCACATCTGTCGATATTCCAAAACATATATGGACCTGATTTTATCCCGAGTCAAACATTGAAAATGTTTCTGTGGCTCCAAGGGGCGCTGGTAGCAACAGACATTCAAGCTTTACTTTCGCTGAAACATAAAATAGGTATGTATTATTTTAAATTTTCCGCGCAAGTAGCAACAATTGCGTCATCAGTAATTGAGTTAAGTTGACTAAAAAGTTGACTAAGCACAAAAACCTCTACCAGCCAATTGCGTTTATTTTTATTTCCGTAATTTTATGTTAATTTTAATGATATCTTTTGTTAATTCTTCTATTTTTGTAATAGTTTTGTGTTATTTATGACTAGCATTTAAAACGTCCCGGGATAGACGACAGAAGTGGAAGACTGAAAAATTTTTGAACTGCCACCATTTTAACTATGTGTATAACTTGCAACGGGAGTACGTGGTATTTATATGTTAATAAACATTAATAATTATATTATTAGTTCTGGAGACATGCATATGAAAATTATGTTAATAAATTAATGATAAGTACATGAATATCACATAGTAGACAAATTTATGATGTGAAATTACGCTCTTTTCTCTGTCGCGTGACGCCAGGCTCTCGCCAGATTTCTCCCAATCCATTGGTAGTGTTCCTCATCAAAAAGAAGATATTAAGACTCTCATATTATCAGAGTTTTAGTTGAAATACTCAATAGTCCTTTTGTCTAAACATTTCAACTATAATATTTTCATTGTTTCCGGAATCCGTTGCGTTTGGATGTTTTTATCACTACGTTTTGCCTCTCTTCCTAAAGGCGTCGTAAGGTAAGGAGTTTTACTTGAAATGTCTGTTGTATAATAGCTGGTTGCTAAGGCTAATTGTAAACGGCCGCTGCATTTTTAATTTTTAACTGAGTGCTCTGCTTGGCTAGAGAATTTTAAAATAATAAAAAAACTGTAGAAACCTGGATATAAATTTCACTCATTTGGTTTTTATAGAGATTACATTTTATCGTCATGAGGAGAAAAGCATTTTTCACATTGCTTGTTGTTGGTTGTTGCATATTGTATTTGGATAACTACATTTAACTGCGATAGGAATTACCTACTTACCAATTGGGTGTTGAATGGCTCTCACGGGGATGTACGTTTGAAACGTTCCATTATATTCCGATCACGTAACCATGGAGTCATTTGGCACAATACCAAACGATTAGAGATTTTGGTACGTTTGAGGCTCTGGGTTGGATAACTTAATTATTGCGAATCTAATCGCGGTATTTATCGCCATCAACAATGTAGCGGTGCAAAAATTCAATAGGGAAGACGCTTTCATGAGAATTTAAAGAAGGGGATGGTTTCCGGAGTAACTCTGTGGATTAATCCTCTACTTCCTCTCCCCTAAGTCCCCTTCCCTACACCCTGACAATGTATATAAGTGGCTCGTGGTGGGTTATTTTCACCTTGATAATGACTTAACCTGGGTCGCAATCTAGGTCGGAATAATAAAAACCATTGTGGAATATTACAAGGTGAATTCATTTACAAATCATCGCAATGTTGTTTCACCAAGTGAAGCCTGAGAATTTGTTATACAATGGTGGATTAATTTCTAACCAGTAGTTCAAGAACACAAATCTCGAAGTATTTGATATTGTACCGCGTGAATCCTAAGTAACGCAATCGGAACCATCTCAAACAGTCTATACACAAATCCTCATGGAGTCTCTTTGTCCACCCTCTCTCTTCTCCCCCTTTTCTACCCTCCGTTTCCTTTTTCGCGAGATACATTCGCGGCTCACGCGATATGAGTTTCATCCCCCGACCCCTTTCTGCCCCATCCACCCCTCTTATATTTCGCCCTCTCTCGGGAGAAAGTACCCACTTTGGAAGGGGGCGCCCGTGCAAAAAAAAACGAGCAGTCCAAGTGAGGCGGGCGGATGTCTCCATTAGGTGAGAGACGGGAGAGTAGTGGTGGCCTGGGTGTGACTGGGAGGGGTGTGGGAGATGGTTTGCGCTCAATTTCGCGGAGAAGCGAGCTCCGGCATGTTCTTGCTCGCGAGGATGCAGAGGAGAGGATCCTTCAATTGGAGTAAAATTGAGAGGCGCAGTTGGTCGATCCCTCTTTCTGTTTATATAAAAGTTTATATAAAAAAAAATGATCCCTGTTTATATAAAAGTCGTGTAGGGTTCCCACCGTGGCGTGGCGTCTCTCTGTGCTCCCCGGATTACTTGCCACCGCCGCCGCACTCAAATATGGCGAGGTCACCCCCCTCGATTTCATTCAAGGCATTCTCGTCCATCTTCGCCCGGATTTCGTTGTGCGGTCTTCAGATCGGTGTGTCTGGAAAATTTCAGCAAATGAAGAACATTTCGATATAATTTTGTCTTCTGAGGCCAATCATTTAAGGTAGTTTGAAGAAATGAATGAGTTTTGTCTCATTTTAAATACAAATATCTCATTCTTCTCATGACACCAAAAATTTAACCCCTTACCACATTAATTTCGGAGATATTTGCCAAAAAATACCAGCCCTTTTACATGGGAAATGGTACGTGCATGCACTCCAGACAGACATTATTTACAAAATGAGGTATTTCTAACACTCAGATGTCGTAAAATACTAACAGAGTGTACTTCGCATGTGTTCTCAACTATTTTTGAAAATAAATCGTATTGTCGCTGCAATTGGTTCTAGGGTATCACAAAAGAACCTTCCGTTATGAAGGAGTTGCAAACGCGCCAAAACAATGAGTCAAGTTAAAGACTTATTTAGATATTTTCAATTAATTACTTACAATTTTTTCATATAAAACTATATTATTGCACCATTAACATGCAATATTTAATTGATGTGTCCTACAGCTGGCGAAATAAAAACGCATAATTCGCATATGGTCTCAATTATGACTAGGGAACTATCTCGATAGGACTACCTTAACCGAGTAGAATCAATACCAAAGGACATGAATGGTTTAATCCTTGGTTCTTGCCGAACATAATCTGATACTTGAACATCACTTACTTTTCAATCAATTTGTGTATTTTTTCAATATATGAATTAAATTAGCCAGAACAATGATCACATTTGAGAGTTCACCGACGAATATTCATGATTAAACTGAAACGTATCGCCATACTGAAGATTCTACCAATTTCAAAGGGACCCATCCTCGGAAAGTGCTCATTGAGATTTCCGAAAAGTGTGGTATTCGGGTAGGAAGTGAAAATTACTATCATGTGCTCAGATTTTTTGGCTCTTCAAAATACCCCACTACGCGATTTCTCTTTTTTGCTGCCGAACTTCTTCATTGGTCAATTTAGTAATTCTGCTCCAATTATCATTACATATTTTTTCAAATCTTTTAAAATTTTAATTGTTTACTAATTACGTTAATATTGAGATGAAATAAGAACACTTTGTATAATCCACACAAAACTTTAATGGTGTGAGCCCGTCCGGGTGCAAGACTTCCGTGTCATTCTCAAGGGACTATACAATTCGTTTTTTGGCGAGCGCGTATTTATATTTAATGTCGGAAGAGGGGTTGGGTTTGGGAATTGGGGTTGAGGAAAGTATGACTAAGGATGAAGGTTAAGAGTGAAGCATCGGGCTGGAGGTGGACGTAACCAAATATTTTCTGGAAGGGGGGGGGGCAGAAACTTGGTAGAGGGGAGAATGATGTAATGGTACCAAGTCATTTAACAAATCGGAACCAAACTGCTTAGCGTGCGTCATAATTTCAAAGTTCTCAATAAAATCCAGCTTGGCACCTTTGTAAACAACATGTAAAACAATTACGTTAAATTAGATGACTATAGAATCACCGGTAGGCATCTGGTTTTTTTACCGTCACAGTAGCTGGAGGCTAATGGGAATACTTCCTCGCCCCCTCCCCTAATCATTTCCGTCCACCCACCAGGGGCCTTATTCAGTAATGAATCGAGGCGGTCGAACCTCGGTAAATCCGTGGATGTGACGTCGAATTCCCAGACAAATCTTAACCTTCGAATGCTCCCCTTTGAATTTTACGTGGCTCTGACGTCAAAATTTCGTCACTGTCGAGACTCGGAAATTCCGAGGATATACAGAATAGACCCCCAGCCCTCCTCTCTCTCCTTCGCGTGGCATATCTGATTTCCCTCCCGACTCACTTCCTCCTCCATTCCTCCTTCGCGACTGTCGATACCTCATGTACTCCCACTACGGCTCTCCTAATTTTTCGGTTCACGTAAAGTTTAATCCAGGGTTCTGCGTCAATTTTAATTTTATGGTTGTAATCTCCCGAGTTGAAATTTCATCTCTACCGCCATCGGACCTATTTTGTGTCGGAGAGCTTAAAATGAGCCTTTCGGCTATCCTTACGGGTAAGCTACGTCGTCTGGCTTTCTCCTGAACTCTTATTCCCCAACTAAACGCTCGGAATTCTCCCGTCTCTATTTTAATATCTTCGCCCTTCTTTTCACCGCCAGTATAATCGCCCTATAACTATTTTCCGGTGTTCTACCCGTCTGCACATTCACCTCTGCACTCGAAAATTGCGCCCATAAAATCTCATCGTCTTTTTTTTTACCTTTCTCTTGATTTAATTGACCTGAGACGTTGCTTACTTCTTCCTGCACTCGGAAAATATTCCGGGAGTTTTAGGGGTTTCACGTATATTACTTAGAATTTTTTTGAGGCATTAAACAACTCGGGCGCGGCGGACACGAGGAGATTAAAGCGGCGGATCAAAGTTCTCATTAGTGAGCCGAATATATGATTTATACGGCTATAAAGTAAAAATTTCGATCCTATACGTGACATAGCAAGGTAATTTCACAAATTTCAATTTCTGAAGAATTCGGGGCAATTTTCCTTTTTCCATCCAAGGAAGTCGTGAGACTCGTTTTGTTGCCCTTCCTCGGAAAGTCAATGTTATTCCTTTTGTTTGCTTATATCACGCTGTAGCCGGCAGAAAATATCCTTGACGCTTACAAATATCGGATCACATAACTTACCCGGAAGTAGTGGTTAGTATCGTTCAATATCCTATCAGAGAGAGAGACTAACTTTCCAACGGATGCTTTCTAGGGGCGCTACGTTATCGTCTGGCCCCTAGTTCCTACTGTAACTCGTAGTTCGTATCGTAGGCAGTAGAGACTGACTTACGAGCCTTATTCCATTCAAGATTCTAAATGGCGGCTATCGGGTTCGTACCGTTTCGGCACCGACATATTGGGTGTCAGATATCACCCGCTGCAACGGTCGATGTATCGGGCAATAAATAAGGCGATATAAAATTAGGAACTACATCAGGGGAAGTATTCTCACGGGCCGCGACTGGTATCGGGAAAAGAAGAAGCCCATTGCACCATGACGATTGATGAGAGAAGAGAATAAAGTCTTATTATGGTTTCATCCTGAGAAATGTCTCGATATTTTGGGCTATTCAATTACAAGAAATGAAAAAATAAGTTTCTGCTAGGAATTTCTCTCACTTATTGATACGTAGCAGCCCAATGCATTGATCTGACCACTACTTTATATCCTGATAAGTGATAAATCAAACCGCAACCATAGATTTATGATGGTTTGAAACATAAGCGTAGGCCTCTAAGCGATAGACACGGCAGTTAACATACATGTCTATTGCTATTCTACTCCCTAGAATATCATGATAAGACATTCACCCGAGTTTGTTTGTGATTTAACCCTTTGAGTGCGGCATGACGTGATATCACGTCATGGTTGTCTTTACGCTGGTGCTGACGACGTGATATCACGTCAAGGGTACCGTGAGTGTTCCAGCTTTCATTAGAGAACTTTCACTACACCCCCCTGTGAAAGATGGAACACTCAAGGTACCCATGACGTGATATCACGTCTTCAGCACCAGCGTAAAGTCAACTATGACGTGAAATCACGTCATGTCGCACTGAACGGGTTAACATCACACCTTTACATTATACTTCCTATTCCATGATAATGATTGCAACTCCACATTTTCTCCCATATCGCCAAAAAATGAAACTCTTCCCCACGCGGTGCTCGTGATATTACGATTAGAAAGCGTCTTCAGAAAACGACCACCGTAAAAACTAAATATCATTGCATTCATATCATGACTACCTGTAAAGAAATACCTCCTCTATCTAATATAAGCAGCAATATTTTACCTGTTCTCAATATATTTCTGGCAAAAGTGGATTTGAATTACGCAATGATATATGAGAGAATGAGAGGAACACTAGAAAATATTATTTTCCCATTTAATAAAAATGCACCTTCACAAACCATATATAAATAAATTCTTCACTAAAGTTTTTGATGACTTGGGATTTCGATCTTCATATTTGATTTTCTATTGAATTGTTTCTACAAAATTCTCCACTTGTGTTTACTTAATGGTTTGTTCGATTAGCTCCAGTCTTGGTTAAACTCCGTAATTTTACTATTCATTCCTCCTTCCATTATTATTTTCAACTGGATATTGTGGCGTAATGTGAGTCCAATGACTTAAGCCTCTTCCTTTGCTCAGAGTTTTTATTAGGATTTATCTCTCTCTAAATCTTCGCACCCCTTCTTCGTCGGCAATTCCATCCATCGACTTGGTGATTAACATGCTTTGATCACAGCCCGTTTTTATTGTTTCCAACTTCCTATGTTGTTCTATAGCAATCCTCCCGGTTTCCTGCCAAATACTTAGAGAAAAATGTTAAAATATTGAAGTGTTTCCTTACTTACAGGCTTGTGTTCCTACTTGATGGTAGGCTTCACTTCTAGTTGAATGCTATTTGCTTGAGATATTCATTTCATTATATATTTCTCGTTTCTGCTATCATTGGCTTATCCGCATCCCTAATTGCAAAATTCATCCACTTGAGCCAGTTTTTGTGACCAATACTTCTTGTTTCTTCCTCCAACCATTATTTTGGTTTTATTTACTTTGATGTTAAATTCATATTTATGAAAAGTTTTGCTTAGGTCAGTTGAGATTTTTCCCCTCCCAATTTCCCTGAAACCGAATTGATCATGAAGGAATTATTTTATTTTCTTTTCCATCATTATGTAGAAAATTCAGTGTGGAGTTTCTTTTTATATTTATTAACTCTAACTGTTTGCATATATAGATTACTTTTTGGACTGGGGATGAATAAGTGCCAAGCTCCGTACAGGAAAAATTGTTTGCCTTGACCAGGACTCGAACTCATATCCTTTTACATCTCTCCGAGTGTTTTAGCCAGTGAAGTTATGGAGGCATCATTTTCCCCTGTGGATTTTTGAGGGACTGAAGGGACGATACATTATTGTTAAGGCCCATTGACAATCACCCAGTTGAATAGATGCCACAGATTAATCGGTTTAGCTTGTTTAAGAACTTCAATAATGCATACACGGAACTAAAAAGGAGTTTAATCAACTCTGGGCCCCTATCTATCTCTCAAGTTCTTCACTGCAGCATCAAATTCTAATCTTGGCATGGAGTATCCTCTTTCTTCCATCAGTGTCTTCATTCTCGAATATCCTGCTGTTTAATGACTTTCCGCTGAAAACTTCCCCAGAGACTCATTCCATCTCTCAGCTTTATCTGCATTTTCAATGAAAATTTAATTTTCTACACTTCGGAAGACATCAGCTTCAGTTGACCATTCTGGAAAATAATTATATTGACTTTCGTATGCAGCTTACAATTTCACCCAACAGAGGTTGCTTTTTACGTCTTTTAATATGTTTTTCATCCATTATTCTCAGGCTTTTATCACCTGAAGGCTGACTTAATTTCTTTCCATTTTTCACATCTTCTGGTACCTTCCTGTTTATGAGTGATAGTTCTTTCTTAATTCATCTTCTAGGCCGGATAATCTTAGTGTAAACCATGGTGTCCGATTTTATTCTTTTCTCCTTTCTCCTTTTTCTTTTGCTGCTTTGAAAATTCCTTGCATGTGTCTTGCCACCTCCCTTTTATTGATTTTCTACGTTTTTTACCCTCTTCAGCTTTGTATAGATTGCTTTGACAGGAAATTCTGTGCTCTTTATTCTTCAGTATTCCAACCAGTCATTAATCTTCAAATGATCTTTTCAGTTTTTTTTCACTTACGGCACCAATGTAGTTCTTGTAATTTTAACCCTTTTTGTAAAATTTCCAAACATTGCATGTAACCACCATGTTATCCACCGCGTTCACCCATTCCATGTTATCTACCGCGACAGTGGCTTTGTAAGCACGACTTCGTCTCATGTGCTACAATGTAGACTTGAGGCCTGAACATCTAGTTCGCATAAACCCCCCTCGAAATTCGCCTTGAAGGAAGATGGCTAGGTGTGGTGTAACTGGCTAACACACCTGACTGGCAATTGGGAGATCCGGGTTTTTCATAGCGAATTTCCACCCTGGTGCCTTTTTGTAAACTTTCATTTCACTTATGCATGCTATTGATTTGCTATATTCTTCTGTCCCCCTGCGTTTTCCATATGTATGTTGGTCCGTTTTTCCAAACCGTACTTCACACCTCATTCTTCTTGGCTTTCCCCTAAAACCACATTCGATATCCACGAGTGATGAAGTTTCACATTCTAAGTCTCTTCTTCTATGCAATTGCGCTTAAATGTGATCTACTGAGTCATTTCTTTGTACTTACACCAAAGTCATGTCACTAGGGTTTGTTCCTCACTTTAATTATACTATCTCTGGACTGAAGATAGCTTTTCATTCGCTTACCGCCACTTTTTCTACCTATGGTTCCCACACTTGTGTTTCCATCTTTAGACCCAGAGTGGATAATTCGTTACTGCTACTCCAGAAGTCCCCTTTGTCGGGCTATTTCATTTCGCTAATACCTCAAACATCCAGACCTATCTTTCTGAACTCCATTTCAGGCTATCAAGTCAGCCACAGCCTGGAGGAAAATCGACTTTCGAGATCCAAATCCTAAAGTACCTCTTATGGTTGTTGACGCCCTTGAGTAGTACTTCCCAAAGATGCGAATGGGTGACTAGTTTACCGCCGGAGTATATATTAACAGAGAAAATTCCATAGCTTTTTTACACAGTGAAGAAATGTCGAATAGCAGCATCTCCGAGGGTTAATGACGCAGTCCAAGGTTATCGACTTCCTTATAACTTGCGGCAGTTAATTGTCAAGTCTCGACATCTCCTCGGATCAACAAAAATTTGAGCAATCACACCTAAGGATGCCCGTTTGAACCTCTTCGTTACCACGGGTTATCCCCCGCAACCCCGCATTCCCCGCATTCATCGAGAATATTCGATAATTTTGCAGCAAACCACTAGAGGTCAAGCTGGGCGATCCACACACTAGGAATACAATGAGCGTACTCGGTATTTGTGAGATACAAAGTATTTATTAACCTTTAATTATAGTAAATAAATTTCAATTTCCTCGCATCACAGTGTTTCTACTATACCAAAACCACTTCATATTATCGATTGGGCGAATGTGTATCGTAATTTATGATCAGTATGTAAAAAAGTGATAGTAATGATAATAATTTACTGAAGAGGGGCTGAATATCGAAGAGGCTGTTCCTTTCTAAAGTTTCGAAATTTCATAATTTCCATGTTCAGGGCTATAATCATGAAACAGAAAGCTCAGCAAACAGAAACATCAACCAGCAATACCTACGCAAATGAAATATTTTTCTTTAAGTATTGCCTTGGAATTATATTTAGACGAAAGCACAACTTCATTGGTGCATGTTATCCCCTGTTAATATATAGATTTTGTAAACAGTTGACATGGATACTACTTACTAACTAATGTATATAATCCTACTGATAGTTAAATCAACTTAGTGTAACAGACACATGGAAAAATGTCATTTCAACTTTCATCCTATGCAGCAAAACTGTTGCTCCATGAAAATTAAATTTAAAATTTTCATCTTGATTAGTAATTAATATGAACAATGTATAAACATTTACAAATGGATTTGTTTATTAATACGGAGGTATAAATATTTCTTGTAGCAGTGGCAGACATGTTTTAAAAATTTTCCTCCCGCAATTCCCTGCAACTGGAACGGGTTGATTATTAACGGGATATTAAGAGTTGATTCCTGGAATTAACTCTTAATAAGTTCTCAATTCTATAGGTTAGAGAGGGGAGGTTGCCATGGTGAGCGATGGAGGGAGAAGACAGGGTAAGTCCGAGCCATGAATGTACGTATGGATTGTTGACTCGTGGCCAAAAACTACAGACAACTTTGTCGATTGTGGCTCCGTCTAGTGATGAAAGACGGCAGTTCAAATGTAAATACAGCTACAGATCGTAAACAATCACGTCTTACCGGTTTTACTTACCAGTAATCATAATCCAGTGGAAAAACAATCTAGCACTACACGCGGGACGTAATTACACACTTTTTTAATATCGTCCAGTCTACAGATATTTTTAATTCCTCTCAAAATTTAATTACACACATGCACAACTAACTTCTTAGCACTTCACGAATAGCGTTCTATGTCAATTTAATAATAATACAAGGTGAAAAAAGTGGAATGAATTGGAAGACGTTTACAAAGTAACTGTTAGGCCTAAAAATAGTCAGCTATTATTTGCAGCATCAAGTAATTCATATCTCTTCAATTGTTTTTTAATATTCACTATAGTCTCACGTTAACAACAATTAACAAGGGTCATTTACGATACGACTGAGGAGACTTTTTTCTAAGTAGCGCCAAGGACTGAAGGATCTAAAAGTGGAAATTTAGGCAACACGTAGCCTAGGCAACGATTCCCAACATTTGAATCCATTATGTATATTCATGGTCCGAACACTCATTCAATCATTCCTTCATCCCAAAACCCTTCCCTCCCTTTCGCCGCCATTTGTATGTATGTACCTCCTCTCCGCACATTCCTCTTTCCTTCCGTCGCTCCCTCTGCTCACCGTTTCCAACTCACGGTCACGAGTGACACCCGTCCAGCATTGAGAGAGGGAGGGAAAGAGAGAGAGAGAGAGAGAGAGAGAGAGAGAGAGTAGAAGGGGGTAAAAGGAACAACCGACCGACGCACAGTGGTCCTCGGCCCATGTATTTCTGGGACATGAAAAGATTTTCTCAGATCAAGATGAAATTTGGTGTATATAGGTTTTTGGGGTCTTTGAATACGAATATGATGCCAAAACAATTGAATTTTTCCATTGAATGCGAAAATTTGCGGATTTAATTTTTTGCAATATTTGTGCGAATAGATTTTATTTAGTGCAAACAGGAATAAATTAACAAATAAATGTAATATAAGCAGATTAATATTGTCGGCAGACACATGAGTTTTTTGCATACTTAGTGATGTTAGTTACACTTTCCAATAGATTTTTTAATGGAATCTCATGGAATGAGTGAACTTTTCACGAATTTTAATTATATTTCGCGGATTAAAGTTCTTTAATTTTCATGATTTTCAATTTGAAATCGCATATAATGACAACTTAACAATTAATTTTTACTTAAATATGTAAATAGTATATACTTTCCGGAGATGAATCTAGTTCTTTGAATTACAATCGATGGAACAGTCTTCTATGTAAGCGACTCCGAAGTTAACGCGCATTTGACTGTCGATTTTTAATAGAATGCATACCTTACCTGAGTGTTCTCTTACATTACCTCTAACAGTAAAGAATCGTGAAAGCGGTTCAGGATCTTAAAATTCTGATGCGTCATCACTTACTCTATCCAAACGTACTCCACAAAAGATTTACCTGAATACTTTATTTTTCTTACCATGTCCCATTTTTCCATATACAGGGACCACTGTGCGACGGCGCCCCCTCCCAATATGTGTGTGTTTATCCTTCCTCCACCCCTCCCCGCCCCTCCTCCGCACCACTCTCCAACCCTCACTCAACCGTCCTCGCGTCGATTGGTCGCTCCGGAGAGTGCAAGAGGGAAACGGCGAGCGACAAGCAAACTTTTCTCCCACAAAGTGCTGCCACCACCGTGGTCAGAACCATTGAGGTATACTCCTCAATGCCCCAAAAAAGTGTGAGTTTTCTTTTTTTTCTAACGCCGACCCCAAAATAATATTTTCGTTTCTCTTCCATCGGTTCATCGAAACAGGTTTCTAAAAAAACTAGTAACTTATTGAAGTAAAAAATTGAATAGAGTCAAAAATCTTAGGCAAGTAATGCTTAGAATTTTTTCAAGGCTGCGGTAGATTTTTTTCTGATATTAGCCTAGAGTACTGAAAAAAGTAAGAAAGGAAGAACAAAATTTATTGTTCAGGAATAAATCCATAAGAACAAAAATAATATTGATACAGTGTACAGGCTCATAATTATTACAAAAAAATTGATGATATCTATAGAATAATGTCTTCTGGTTACATGCATATTAAACGTATTTATAGGAAAAGGAGAAGTAGAGTTATACATCAAGCCAGTTAAAATAAGCACAAAAACTTATGTGTTCAATACTTTACAAATAACAAAATTGTATAATAGCAAAGAAACCATAATTACATGAAAACAAATTTGACAAAAAAATTAAGTATTCCCGTCATGTTATTCCCGATAAAGTAAGTAATCATGGTATTTCATTTTAAATGTATTAACAGATGTGCAGTTTTTAATTTGAGTAGGCATGTTGTTCCATACATGGCGAGCTGTTTCAAGAAATGACTTATTATAAACAGTATTGCGATGACCTGGGAAATAGAATAATAAAAGGGAAGAGATCGACAGGTGGCTACAGAGCTGATGTGTCAACAAAAGCGGCATCGCCAACGCTGAAGTGAGGAATCAGGGTAAAATCATCAGCTACAACGTCCCTCCCAGCTTCCTCGTTTCAATGTTGGAACTGTCACTGTCACTGTCGCATCGTCTCTCTGGGCACTAGCTGATCGCTTGCCTTTTTAAGTCTTAAGAGCTCAGTCGAAGGAAAAAACTATTGCACCCTTCCAAAAACTTCTCTATGAAAAAAAATCGCCTCAGATTTACATGCCGTACCCCATAGTGTGAATTCATTAGTTTTATAAGCTCTGCAAAGACGTATATTACCAAGTGTTAGTGGAAATTAAGACAATACAGCCTTAAGAAACCTGCTAGGTTAGCTATAGATTCACCCTTTACTGCTCCGCTTGTTCGTAATACCACTTTTATACCGGGACGTAATGTTTGGCATTTTTAATTTTCGTTAATGCATGAGCGGTCCTAGCTGCTTGGATGTCAAAGGTTAAGGGTTGCAGTCTGAGTATAGTACAGAAACGATTACTCGCTATTGGTCGTTGCGTCGAATGGGAGCACAGCGATACACTACATGAGTTTGGGAAGCAATACCTTAAGTAAGCAGAGGAAGGCCCAGATTGAAGTTGGAAGATAATGTAAGGGCAAACATTGAAAACACAGGAACAATGTGGGCCAGAGACACAGGGTCATGACCCTGAACAGAACTGAATGGCACGCTCTTTCCATAACCTCGACACCCAACGAGTAGATGAGAACTGACTAAGTAAGTATATCACCAGAAGTAACGAACGCAGAATTCACATTAAATAATGAATGAAATAGCCAAAGCCGTAATCTTTAATTATATTGACTAGGGAGTTTAGTTTTTTATTCATACTTTCGGCTGCATTGTAATTCTCTCTATCAAATCAAATATTAAATGCTGAACCCGCCTCCCATAAACTCTTCATCGCAAACTTATTTGATAAAGCAGATTGCGATCGAAAGTATTCGCTTGGTGCTGGAGACGAAAGCGTTTCACAACTATAGATAGTTTTTAAACCTATTCAGAGGCTGCATATTGATTTGGTGAAGGTACGTACTGCCTGGAAGTTCACGAAATAACCAAAAGGAATTGTTATAAACCTGAAATAATTTACTTGTAAGTTCCTATGAAACTACAGCGAAACAAATGAGGAAAATGTGAGTTCAATCAGACCCGTCAAAAGAACCACAACTGCTGTTCTCTCGTATGAAAAAAGATGCTACAATAATTCACGATTGATCTAGCAACTGATGCAGCTTTTTGAAAAAAAATTCCCACCAAGTCTTCCCATTCACTGAAATTACGGCCTGCTCAGCAGTGCATCTATTTAATTTCGCCATTTTTAAAATACAAATTATATGGAGTGGGCGTACAACAATACACCGCGTCGGTCTGAATATTATGTGGCCGGAATTTTCCTTGCAACCTTTTCTGCGCTTTTGATCCCCGAGTCACAAGTGGTCCCTTTGGCGAGTCCGGATGGGCAACAGAATGCATATAAGTCGCTGCCTCCCAATGGCTGCGCAAGGTGGCCTGGCGGTGGTTTTGGCGGGTTTCCCACCGTCCTAGGGCGAATGCCGGGCCAATATCTTCCCGCACCAGTGTAAATTTCCAGTGAATACCCTGAAGAGGCGATAGCCTAAAGCGGGGCTCACACCGTTGTTTTTGTTATTTGTTATTCTGTATTGTTTGGTGTGAAAATAAACATATTAAAAAAAATGGCTGCGCATTTCACGTATGTCTCTCTTTGCTGTGATTACTCGCCGGGAGTCAAACGATCCACTTGTGGCCTCGGGGGGGAAGGGGGGAGGTCTCCGTGTAGAGCGGCGACCACGCCCTGCAGCCCCCAAGGGACTGCTATGCGATTCCCCCCTGTCTCATTTCCTAGCCTCCCCCCGGCTAGGGACACCTCACACATCAGCCAAACACTTACGTCTCATATTCCGAACTTAGGAAGTATTTTGGCGCAGAGGAGGTGGCGGTCATTTTCGTGTAGTGATTCTTCATCATCGGAGTCTCGCGTGAGTTTTAATCCGTGGTCAAGTGACTGCCTCTTTCCATCAGCCGTAACTAGCACCCTGCATAAGTAAGGGAGCTTGAGTCAAGGTTCTGACGCTAAGCAATAGCATCGGCCCCAGAGAGAAGCTCCGTGCGTTTTGTCGTGTCCTCTCCGTTTACACCACGTGGTATCAAGATGGTTAGTAGAATTTCTTTGGCAAAATGTACGTCTTATATCACGTCATAGTATAGACGATGAAGGATATTCTCCGATCTATGTTGGCACGAGAAAGCGCTAAAATTGTAGAGCTCTGCTCTGGGCTCCTTTGAAGACTAACGGTGGAAGTCGACGCCCGGACCGTTGTGAGAAGAGGAGTATATGGTGCCATTAGTGAACTCAGAACAAAATAATTCCTGTTCTCGGCTCGCACCAAGTTCCTCCTCCGCACGCAGTGAATATTCCTCGAGTATGGCGTTGGAGACGCAAAATTAATCGTCGCCTGCCATCAATTATTCTTTATTTACTTCGCAAGGCCCCTTTCCTGTAATATGAGTTGGAACATCGTGTAAAGAGAGGGCAAATATTTGGTGGCATTGATTTGGCAGAGAGTCTTCATTCCTTTCATCCCAATCCGCCCTTTACAGTATCATCATCTAATTAATGTCCTTTATTTTATGGTTAAGTCTGTTTTGACGTTATCATTAAATATATTCAAGGTTAGTCATGTTAGGATCTTGGTGCTGATTTTTGAATTTATGTACTGTTTCTCTCATGGGTATATGTTGCCTGGTCCAAGGTCGGTATACCTGACATCCCAGTTATTCTCGGACTGGAAAGCAGAAAAGTAGTCTATAAAAGTACTCTGATACATTCGTAATAATCTTATTCTTGTATTAGCATAGTCTGGCAGATTTTGAACGAAGAATGTTCATTATACTTTCAAATGTTGGATGGTGACGAATTAAGAACTTTGCATTTTTAAATTTTTTTAAAAATTTGAATTTGAATTTGAATATTATTTTTAAATATCTCTCTGAATCCAGCATATCGTAAATTATAACATTGTTCTGCCTATAAATATTCCTCGAAGATTAAGTGCAGTTTCATAATAACTGCTTGATGCACATTAGTACGGTTTTTACCCTTTCTTTGGTACGTGAGTTGATTCCATCTGTAATAGATATATGCGCCCATTACGGTACTGATCATGCAAAGCACGTCCACCATATGCAATACCAAAGCGTTTTATCAGTATTAATGCTGAATTGATATTATTATTGAGAAAAATTAAATGAATAAACGATGGATCGCGTAGGTTTCTTTCACTAAAAACTCCTTAGTTTATTAACTAATTGAAATACAATTAATTAAGGGTGATTTATGTTCTACAATATTAAATTTGAAACAATTTCATTTTTGATTTAATGATATTTTCATTTCACCATCATTATTTTATTTTATTGCTCGAGGAAATCTCATTTTACTAGCATTTACTATTGAGAATGCACCTGTTGGGACGTTTAAATTTTGCATTAAATTAAAAAGTTTCTTTTTAAACCATACATCTACTGAAGTGATATTGCTTAATATGAGGTACACTTATAGCTCTACTCCTCAACCAAGATATGAAAAAAATTTCGAAAGTCAAACACAAGAGTTATGAAACCAATTTCGTGGGAACAAGGCGCAACGGGAATCTCTTTCGAGAGAGAAACGTCTGCAGAAGTTTCTTTTGAGTTTCCACGGGAAAAATACGACCCAAGCGTTTTATTATTGGAGAACCTCCGTTGCATATTAACGCTGATCAAACAGAGAAATTCATTTAGGAAAGAGATCGGAGTGTGCAGACGAAATGGAAAACGTTTTCCTGTGAACAGACCGTGAACTCATATGAACATTAGCGTTGTAAGTGAAGAAGAGAGTCTACCGCAAACGTTTTCTCGGTTCAATGCTCGGGTTATCTGTTCTTTTCCTGTTATGGGATGATTTAGAAACACTAAGTGAGACCAAAACAATTTGCGTTCATTTAAAAACTCTTAACTCTCTCTTGATTTATATTTATTTTGCCTAGAATTTCTCTGCTAATTTATATCAACGGGATAAGGAGTCCTTCATAATTTCCCTCAGGCTTTCGAGCTGCTCCATCCAACTTCTCTTTAGACTTGCTATGTTTTTCTTCTTCTTTCATTTGGACGTGTTTTTTAAAGTGACATGGGATGTATAATTTATATGCTACATATGGAATCTGCATGATGTATTAACATCATTGAAATCATGCTTGTAATTGGGAGCCAACGTCTTCGACTGTGTAGATAAAAAGTGTGTTAATTTCAAAATTGATTTTTTTAATGATGACCGGGTTCATCACAAAAGTAACATCATGATTGATAGTTTTAAATCAAGTGGGTACCCAGAATCCAAATTTATATACAAACCCACAAACCCGGAGAAAGGGGGGTGAATGCGCAAATATATAATTGTATATATCCATACATGATATTAATAAATATAATATAGGGACGGTATACTAGATCTAAAACTCTATTTGGTGATGTCACCTTTGCAATGTAACCAAAGTTTAACTAATAAATATTTTGCAAAAATTATATTGCCATTTTAATGATTAAACTATCATGAATTTTCACCAAATGAAGACTGAAAATATCTCATTAATTGGCGCCATTAGTTAACGCCACTCATAACGAGTTGCAGCTATAGTTTTCACCGGCATGTAGGCAGTCTCTTAATAAAGCGTTTTTCAGGTTAACACTATCGATCTTCCTTAACACAATGGATCTATTTAGAAAATTTTGTTTGTGTTAATGTCATAGAACTGAAAACTGAGACAAGTCAACATGTCACCTGATGCTGGTATATCCTTTTTGTACTCATTTGGCGTAGCCAAGGGTTTGGCGTTTCTGAAAAGCATTGTGATTTTAATTGAATCTTTTGGTGGCGATGACCTTGATTGCTTCCTAAAGGTTTTCTGGAGGATAACCTTTTATTCTCCGACCATGGGCAAAATTTGAGCATTATGTTTGAGGGGAGGGACAGAGATTTCCGGCAGGATCGGGTAAATAGGTTGATTTTCAAGCCTTAGAAGGCATTTGCGACCACCAAATTATTGCCTCTATTGATAAGTCTCCCTTTAACGTTCTATTTAATAACTTTAACTCAATAACTGTGTTGAGATACATTGAGCAGAGTAACGGAAAATGTCCCTTTGAACTTCAAATTTCCGAGTTTGTTACTTTACGAAAAATTTTTCCCTTCAAATTTATGGAGAGGAGGATTGTCTCTACATGCTAGTTTATTTTATTGCTTATTTACGAGGGAATACAAATTTTTCAGGTGGAATGGAAAGTATTTGTGATGCTTTACTTATGATCTCGTTGCACGCATGGGCCTCCTTGTATTTGTTATACCACCAAATTATTGCCTCTATCGATTAGTTTCCCTTTAAAGTTCAATTTAATAACTTTAATTCAATAACTTTATTGAGGTAAATTGAGCAGAGTAGTGAAAAATATCCCTGAGAACTTCAAATTTCCGAGTTTGTAACTTTACGAACGTTTTTTCTCTTCAAAATAATGGGGGAGACTTACTTCCCTCATTGTATTTGTTGCTGTTGCTTCATCTTCTGGCTTAGCCTTTGATTTTGTGGGACTTTTATATTTGTGTGACTTGTTACTTTGATGCCCAAATTTTATAGCTGTCCACCTTTATATTTAACGGGTATTTAAGGTTAGTGGAGTTTATAAATGCAGTTTCTATTTTCATGAGAATGCAAGTTGCAGTCTAGATAGATTTTGGCCCGTGCTTAGCCGCGAAACATTAAAGTAGAAAGAGACTTTTAGAGTTACCATGTGGTGAAAATATTCGTAACGCAGGTAAGATAATATGGGCTAAGTGGCCTCTTAACTCAATGCTATTTGCCCTTACTATGGATTTAAAAATTATTTAGGTTAATAGATTATGCACATTAGAACATATACGTGTCTTTTTTGGGACGCAGATGTGTCATGACAGTACAAAATAGAGCTCATTTTGTTTTGCTGCATTGAGAACTCGTTGAACAATCAAATTTATGAAAAATGGTTCGATGCTAATCTTGATAATTTAAAAGTTACTTTATAAACGTATTCCCACTCTTCATTCAAAGTTCTGTTTCTACAAAGATTTCAGAGACTCCAGCTTTAAGTGAAAGGTTTGTAAACCAATTTTCTCCCGCCATCGATCCTCAAATGCCATTAAAGATCCAGGTTTACTCCGAAATAGAATCCTATATCCTCATGTGAATGAAACGAATAGCAAAATCCTCCGCTATAATACGGGGCGACATTTCATGCATCTCTTGCTCTATTTTGGGGAATTCTCGCATAAATTGTCTTTAAACGGGAGTCCTGGGTGTACTACGAGGTAAACATGGAGCGCTATTGCCGCATTGTGCTTCGCACTGCTTACTTCGGGTAAATATCCTGGATGGCGCAGGAATATTATTTCCAATTGGTTAAAATGCTCCTCGGTGGCTGAAGTTGGATTCTAAAGCAACTCTCTGGGGGCATATCAGACATGTGGGCATTTATAATACAAATTCATTTCCCTGAGAAATATGCTACAAAAATGTACTATCCATGCGAAAGTACGATACCATTAAAACGGCTACAGTTGTTTTTGGGTCTTGAAGAGATTATAAGAACAACGTCTATAGAAAAATATTTTCATCAAATATAAAATTCTCACTTTTTTGGATAAGTTTTTGTGAGCGTAATATTATTCTTATTGGTATAATCTGCTTATCATGAGAATGTTTTGTTATTTTTACCCATTTCTACAGCTATGGGCACGATATTCCACTGTCTTACTCGGCGACGATGGGACATTAGTTGTAGTTATTGATTTGCACATGCACCTGCATACACAGCAGAATCTGTTAAAATAATTTAAGATCATGGACAGACCCAAATACTGTTCTTAAAAATAAGAGGTACATACTATGATAATGAGTACAACATCGTTAAAATAAAAAAAAAATCGGAGGACTGGGCTGGATTGACCATTAGGGATGTAAATTGTTAACAGTGGGGAGCGGTGGGATGACTATAGCCAGCGGAAAAAGTCGCCATTCGTATAAAAAACTGATTGAATAATTTTCGAGGGACTGTTTTGGGAAGAGGGTCATCTCATGCACCGCAAAATACGGTACTTGGCGAAGGCGGTGGTGTTAATCACTATTTTTTAACGTTTGTTGGCATAGCCCTACACTTAAGAGTACATTTTGAATTTTACTTTCCACCAGCTTTCCTTTCCGATACATTCCCTTTTTCAATTGCCTATATCATTAATTAATTTTGTCTGAGCATATTTATGGATGAGATGTAAGGATTAACCAGTGTTTAAGTCGATTAATGTGACTTGATGGCTCTGATCAAGCCCGTAACGTTCCGATTAATCGTACTAACTGCTTGCAGGCGTCTCTATGGACGCAGGGGATTGGGAACTGAGCGACTAAGCCCTCCGCTGGTGTGATAGAGATAATGCCTGCTGGCCAGCAAACAGTATCTCTATCGCACCGGCTGAACTACTTGAGTTTATCATTGATATTTGCAATTATCTCCTAGTAGGACCTAATAGCCTTCGATCAATCGTTTTAGCTTTGACGGACGCTGTGCGATCGTCACTTTCTGAAATCGGAGCCATATGTACTTCATTTTGGCTTTCATTAATTTTCAAGCTGCAAAATCGACAATAAATAAAATTTCCTATCAGCTATTTGGGTCACCTGCTGTCAGAAGTTGGTCCATTCAGAATTTTAGTTTACACGCGTTAAGATTTGAAATAAAATACCCCTTCCCTGCAAGTGCAAGTTCAATGATAGTGCGAAACCATCCAGGACGTCACCGATCATATTGAATTCCCTACTCAACAACGAGTATCCGCCAGCATACTAGGTCTGGGGCTGGATCAATTAATCGTGTGAAGCATGTTGAGGGAAAAAGCCCCAGGCTCACTCACTCCGGAGTTGAAGAGGCGGTAAACTGTTGTGCTCGTCCCTCCGTAATATTAACTGTGGCGGAATATTTAATGTCTACTCATGTAGTGTACCCTTACTTAAGATGTAGACGATGGAG
Organism: Ceriagrion tenellum; assembly: GCA_963169105.1. Classification (NCBI taxonomy): domain Eukaryota; kingdom Metazoa; phylum Arthropoda; class Insecta; order Odonata; family Coenagrionidae; genus Ceriagrion; species Ceriagrion tenellum. The sequence goes on from OY720632.1 coordinate 23,068,891, forward strand.
ATATTACTCCGCCGTGACGAGGGTGAAGCATGATCAAAAAGTTTGCTATTCTATTATTTTTATCAGTATTTTTTTAAGAATTTTAAATTAACTTTTTATAATTTCATTTTATTCTTTATAGTTAGTATTTAATACTTAAGGGTCTCACTTTCTGTTCCACTCTAAAAATGGAGGTAATGTATTTTGATGTTCTTTAATTAAAATTTAAGAAGATAAATAAGAATTGGTCTGATAGCGTAAAGGGTATAAAAAAGTAGAGTTAAAAAAATTAGATAGTTTTATCATTGATTAACCTGTTATTTTTCCGGTTATCTCACATGTGAAGCCAAAATTACAGTTTTTTTAGTATTGAGTCTCCAGTTTAAATAATATTTGTTTATATTGGCCTGTTTGCACCAGATATTATTATTTTTCATAGATTCAGAATAGATAAGAATAGATGCTGGAGTAGCCTGGACGCATAATCTCATTTGCAACTACAATCCTAGCTCATCAATCAATAGGCTCATCATTTTAAACATTTAGTAAACTTTATATTCTTGTGAAAATATTGGCAGTAGCTGTTCCCCTGTGCGTATTTTAGGAATTGAGTGGACTCTCAAACGGTGTCGCACAGGTTGGGGTTAAACGGTCCAGGTGAAGGGAGGAAAAAAAATGCTTACCGGGATGTAACTTAATTGGCTCCAACCATTTCCCGAGGATCGATTTTCTCCAAATTTCCCGGAGTGGACTCGGGCAATTTGGGATTCATTGCGTGAGCGGCGGGCGGGCGGGCGATCGTTTCCCGGGCGGCCTCCAGGGAAGAAGCGCCGTGTGCCATTGTGTCCCTCGACCACCCCCTAACGCTCCACCGTCCGCGTGGGGATCCGGCCCCTTCGGGGGTTTGGTGGGTGGGGCGTTACGTGGGGAGGGGGGGCAAAGGCTAATGGCAACGAGGGCAAGCCTGCTCATTGGCCACGCATGCATCAATCGGGGCGCTTCGGCAAACTCATCCTACACCTCGGAAAATTGGCTTTTCAAGACAATGGCTCGTTGATAGCGGTGACGTCGCTCGCTGAATTTTTAGAGGGAATTTCCCTCGTCGCCTACAATGGCGAGAGTTACAAACGAAAAGATTAATGCTACATCATCTGAGTAAGATGAGTGACGGAAACTCGAAGAATGAAATATTCCATGAATGTAATTCCTTATTGAAGTTGATCAAACTAGATGAAATACAACTAAATTTAGTCCTGGACTCTAATCTCAGACGAAGATCACTGACTTTGGTTTTCTGTTTGCCCTTGTCATCAATTTAACTGCCATATGGTTAGAAATTACCCACCATTACGTCGTATGATTAAATGTTGTATCAGTGATCTGCTACCAAGGAAGTTTTAATTACGAAAATATAAGTCAGGTAACTGGAGAGAAACTAAGTATACTACGCTCAGCTTGAAATACATGATTTATATTGTCTTGGAAGAAAGATCTAACGAGTATGTTGAATTATACGGATTAAAATTCAAAGAAATTCAGCTTGAAGGTTATCGTTAAGAAATACAAGATCATGGTTTTCGGAAGCAATGAAGAAGACCTTAACGCTTGTGCAGCAAAACCCTGGACAAGTTAAAGAATATAACCATAATGGAAGGAGAGTTGTCAGTAGTGGAAGAACCTAGGGAGATGTAATAAAAATATTAGTTCAGTCAAAGATGGGATTTTATCAAAAGAAGAATGTTTTATCAGACAGCGCCACAAGTATTGAAACAAGGAAGCACTCCTTAAAAATGAGTTAATAAATGAAGTGAGAGCGGAGCGGTGTATATTGCTGAGACTGGCCGAACCATCGAAAAAGAATGAAGGAACGTCAACGGCACCATCGGCTGTGTCAACCTGCTAAGTCGGCAGTCGCAGAACATTCCATTAACTTCGACCATGCCATTCAGTGGGAAGGACGAAACGAATCGGACATTCCAAAGGATATTGGGACCGACGCACCAAAGAGAGGAATAGAAATCCGCCTTGAGAGCAAGAATTTTAATACAGGCGAAGGGTTCCACTCAAGTATGACCTGGAATTAAATCCTGAAAATGGCGGGAAAAACTCCACAAATCAAAATCAACCGGACCTAAAAAGCTATACACATAATAACTATATAATAAAAACCATTCCATATAAACACGCCACCTCGACACCCGGTATCAACGGCCCTGATGACGATGAAAAGATCTTTCATCGAAACGTAGGCAAAAAAGAAAATGGAGCACCATACTTGGACGGAAACCCGAGGAGATTTTACTTCATGTACGAAAGCGATGAGCCAAATACAAAGCTGCTAATTAGGATGTATCTTCTTCGAATTTTTCTTCCTGTTTCTTTTTGATTACTAGCCCATTTCTTTCTTCCATTTATTATTGGCAATGTCAGAGCTGTATGTTGAGCTGCTGTATGTTGGCGATGCCAGAGCTATTGAATGGAAGCTCATTTTCTCAATGTAAGCCTGGTGCTTGAATATATATAGAAAGTTGAGTAGCTACTCTCTATCTCACTAAGATATGCTGGTCATATCTTTCGTTTAAATCCCTTTCATGTCAACTTGTTAGCTCATACCGCTATTACGCTGATGGTAAAAAAACGACATTCTTCGGTAAAATAGTCGTTGGTAAGCTGCAGCCTTTAAAAAACTGTCCCTTGTAAACGCGTGGCACTGCTGAGCTTTTTTCCACTTGGAATCAGCCTATCCAATTGGAGTAGTCACTACGTGAGGTGCTTTGAAAATATCGCGCTTCATCGCTAGGAACCGTAATTTCTCTGCAGCGAATGTAACTTCAAATCTGACCTTAAGTCATGTAAATAATGGCGTGGTTAATTGGAGAAATACATTACAAGAAAGAATGTTCATTTACGTGGGGCCTACACTGAGTTCCGCCCGAGCTTGAGAGTATGCATTCTATGAAATTCAGAAAGAAACTTTCGGATCGTGATTCTAAAATTTATTTATGAATTGAGTTTTTGGTGATACAGCCAAGAATGAAATACTTAAACAAGCATATTCAAATGAGACGGGGCAAGGCTATTTTAGGGCACTACGTGGAAGTAAAGCAGGAATATATATATTATTTTTTCGGTAAGAGAATCTTCAGAGCGTCATGAAAAACGTCACGAACCGGGGATATAAGAGCACGTGTAATTTAGGTCTACATCTACATACCACCCTGCGAACCGCAGTATTGGTGTGTGGCAGGGGTGTTAGAACACCAGTCGTGTTAAGTAAGAGACCATTCAAGTATTACGTAAGACGTTTTTTGGAGTAGGAATCATCTTACTTTGTCTTATGAAGAGGGGGGCCAGAGGGTCTGGAACATATTTACATAAGATTTTTGTCCGTCTTGAAACACGTATCGTTGTCAAATATCCTGTGATTGTTCACAACTCCATCAGATGTGGTACTGTTTCACTCATAATGTTAACAAATGTAGTTCTCCAACACTGCATAATTATACGATATCCAGTGCTCAAAGCTGTACGATGGCTTCTATGGAAAGATGAAACAGCAGAAAGCGAGCATTTAGGATGAGTAGATACAAATATGTATCTAACATCTTACGTAAGAATGAGAGTTGGAGGGGGTAGGCAAAATCTCACATTGTATTACATACGGGATGGGGAAGGTCAAAAATGGCATAACTCGTCATACGTAATACTTGAACGGCCCTTAGTGATGAAGAATGTTCTAGGGAAGTGAAATCGTAAAGTGTGCGGGGGAGTGCTAAGTGTTTGGAATGGAGTTCAGTTTTAATAATGGCCACTTATTGTGCGTGAGAAGAAGTAAGTTTTGCACCTATTATTTCGGATATGTATCTCTTTCCTTTGATCGCTTCTATCGGAATTAGATCTGTAGTGCGATGTCAGAATGACGTTCTCTGTGTCATTCTGAAACACACCTCTTCTGAATTTCACAAGTAATGTTTCCCAAAGTGCAGCCTCAGAGTCTCTAGTGGCTACCAACTTAATTCCTCGAAAATTTGTGAATCACTTGTGAATATGGCCGCTTGTTGCAGTTTTTTTACGAAGGGCGCAAATTCCCCTTTTATTATGCTGATTTTGTGATTGTACCTTTCTGTGATTAATTTCTGTGCAAATGTTTGCGTTGTATACGAGGTGTGGACTAGCCCGAGCGAATTAACACCTCTCTGTCATATTTTCATCTGAGGACTTTCCAATTATACACTTGATAAATCCTAGTTCTGAGAGGCTGTACTATATATGTTTTGTATGTGTGTGTATAAGTGTTAAATGTGTGTTTCTGAACAACATTTACTCTCGGTGATAGGAGTGGGGGCTTAAACTTAATCAGAGTAAATGCATCTCACTGCACTCCTTGCGGAAGCCATAACGGCATCACCGATATCTCTATCATATTTTCATCCGAGGGTTTGGCCATTTGACTTCATCTGACGATTTAATACTTACTCCATCCACAGTGTTGATATATCGGTGATGTTATCATGGCTTCCGCAAGGAGTGCTATGTGGTGCATTTACTATGATAAGTTAAAGTCCCCACTTCTAGCACCAAGAGTAAATGTTGTGTAGATCCGATGATAGAACTTCCTCAGTCGAAGTCCACATGATCGACAATTTTGCGGTAAATGACCGCATAGTCTGCTTGTTATCTAAGTTTACTGCTAGCTTGAGGACTTAGGTCATTTATAAAAAGTATTAATAAGAGGGGGCTGACCACGGTTCCTTACGGAGTACTAGCTGTAACTTTATCCATATCAGAGCTAATGCCACCAATAACTACCTTTTGCTTGCGACAACTGAAATGGTTACACTTTAAATTCACTATATTTTTGTTTTACCCCGCATGGTTGTAATTTTACCACGATTTTATTGTGGGGAATCTCATCCAACTCTTTCTCAAAATCAAAGAATACATCGTCAATTTGGTTTTTTCATTCACCTGATTTTAGTGTGTCGTAAAGGAAGAGTGCAAGCTGTGTTTTGCAAGACCTTCTCTTCCGGAAGTCGTGCTGACTACCGTGGAAGGTGTTTCATTTGCATAGGAATTTCATGATATTGCTAACATTGATGTGTTCGAGAATCCTGCATAAAAATGATGTTGACCATTTGGTGTTGGTGGTTTTCTGGGCCATGTCTTTTCATTTTTTAAATATTGGTGTGAATTTGGCAATTTTACTGTTGCGGGGTACCTAACCCTTGGCCAATGATTTGCGAAATATGAGTTAAAGGAATGTTGCAATCTGTGGCGCTAACAATTTGAGCACGCGTAGAGGTATATCATTTGGATCTGGGGATTTGTTAATTTTGATCGCACGCAGTTGTTTATTTAGCTAATCGGAAGTAATTATCCTCTACGATTCGAGTATGGAATCGAGTGGAAATGTGACTTCATTGTGCATCAAAAATATTTCTCCTGAGCTTGACGAATGATTGAATAGAAAAACGGACTCCAGGATTGGTTGACCTCAGAAGAGAAGACCACAAACTTGCTAGTGAAGTGGATGCTGAGCGACACCGAAATGCGTAGCCCATTTTGGGGCATATTGTATAGGAAGAGCATTCATTGTATACTATTACATTTTTCAGATAAAATAAACCTAATTTTGATTTTTCAAAAATTTACTTTTTTTGAACATTTTTTTCGCAATTTAAAAATTTTCAGGGGAACTATTCTTTATCTACACCCACATAATACCCGACGAGCCACCTAAAGAATGTATGGAACAGAGTAGAGTTGTAGTGAATCTCAAATTTACTTGCTTTGTGTATTCATAGCATTTTTTTTGTATTAGTGTTGACAATTCTCAGAGATCTTTGACAACATTAAAAAACTTCCTGCATGAGGATATTTTAAAGTTTCAAATTATTCAGAAAGCTTACATTTTCAGGTGTTTTTAATTTACTTTACTCTCTTGAATATTAATGGGAAAATTTTAGCTGCGGATCGGGTGATGTTATCCTAATTCTTAAGCACATCGAAGGCGTTGGTATATTTGGATTTTGTATCCTGTCATCTCTTGAAAAGCAACGACCACGCAATCGCAAAAGAGTCGTTCCCGAAGCGAGGCCCTTTTACTGGCCCCAACTGCGCCCCTTCGCCATTGAAACGGTGTGTCGAAATACCGAGCAGCTACAGCTTGTCCCCCTTTCCGCCAACTCAGGAGTTTCATGGACGCGGTCGAAAGTAACTTTTGAATATACTTTACCGTATATAGCCTTGATGACTCAAATCTTGATTTTGTTAGTCAAACACCGCGAAAGTTTAGTGTAAAAAGTCTCTTCAATAAAATTTTACTGAGCTATGTACGAAGGTCAGCTGTACAAAGGGAAGGAAAGGGCGAAATTGGATATGAATGGAATGATGATGAAGAAAGTGGATGATCTTGGCTTAAGAATGTTTGTCTGACAGGGATAAACGCTCGTCAGGAGCCAAGGTTCTGTTTTATCTTCGATGATGATCTTATGTGTATGATGACGTTGTCAAATAATTAGGAAATGAAACAACTACCATCGATGGAGTGCAAGGAAAGACTTTACACATTCAGGCGTCACTTCGTGGGGGTATTATATATTAAAATCCATATTGAAAGTTCGGAACATATTTTCAAAATGGATTCTAACAGTGAAAAAATTGAAACAAGCTTGTCTGCTTTCCTTTTCATCGACATTATATAGACCATATAATTAGATATACAGAAGATTAATGGATTGGAGACTTGATGAGACTAGATATTTATTTATTTTTACAGCGAACGTACCGGAATCTCGTGTTCTTTCACTGCTTCAGTGTATTTTACTTTTTCTTTATTGGTTCGAATTGAAGAGAGACGATTAGAATATCGTGGTCCACATTAAATACCACACTGTAGAGGGTAAGGAGAAATTTTGATATCGTAAGAGCAGAATGACATTGGTACAGACCGGCTTGCGGAACCACGCGGCAATCTTTATGGGGCAAATTCAACGCCGAGCGAAGTTTACTCTGCGAGGAGTATCCTCAGGACACGCACGCGTTTGTGCGCGAGAGATAGTGATGGTAGGAGGGCGAGGAAGAAAAAGAAAGAGACGAACTCCGCAGCCTTTGAAGTCTTCAGCTTCAGTGGGAAGGAGAGGCAAGGAAGTCTGCCGAGCGAGTCTCACTCGAGAGGACAAACAAGAGAGGATTGCGACGGAAACGATTTTGAACTCGGAAGGAGCTGGGATTTTTGCTGCAGGATAAACGACTCAAGTTGCCATTTTGCATCTGCGAATCTGCGAATATTACTGTCGCGATATAATTACGGCGAGAGGGACTTTGTCAACCGAGTTAGCTGTGCTATTTCGGTTGCCGGCAGCTCCGCGGATACATACGGTCGGAGGCATGTGGGAGCTCTCTATTGTTGTTCGCTCGCGCCCCTGGCGGCCGGGGAGCGAAGCGAGCGAGTCGGAAAAACAAGGTGGGTGAGTGCGGGTGGATGGAGGGGGGGTAAAGAGGGGGGGAGGGGGTGAGAGGGAAGGCATCTGATACACGCGGCTCCCCATCCCTCTTTCCCCCCCCCCTGGGCTCCAGGGATGAGGGGAGGGGGGGGCGGAAAGGGCGGTTTGTTTGTCGTGTGCCACATTTAATCCTTTCGGAAATGGCGTGTAGTAATTAAATGTTCCAATCTGCCGTCGCGTTTGGGATCTCGGCTCTATGCCCTGCGGCGTGTTGAAACATGAATTCCGGAACGCGGCGAGTTCGACTTTAAAAAGCGCTCGCAAACGTAAAACTAGGAAGTCCAGAATAAAAAGGTCGTTAATGAGACCGACTAATGGCCTGCTTCGGCAGATATCATTTTAACGCTTGCTACATTGCATTATCACGGTGAGGGATGATAATCTCTTGTAAATTATTGAGATTGTTTCTTGAAGACAATTTTTTTAAGTTTATGACCTACTAAGAAATTGACAGAAACTTAAATAAATATTTGAAGGAAGATTCAAAGATCGCGTTTTGGTAGTGATCTGAAATATTTATAGGCGTTGATGGCAGTTGATTAACGGTAATTATAATTTTGATTTCGTTGAAACAAACAGATAGATTGAATGAAAATAGTGTTTTGAAATATTTTCTATGATAAGAATGGATCAGAAATACTCTAAAATTTCCATCCTGGATCGATTTTTTTTCTCTTGAGCTAATAATGCTACATAATGTATCTTCACGACTGTTGCGTAAAATAAATACTGATGCCGATTTCTCTTCCATCTGACGCTGAGATAAAAATCTTTTTCTGTTTTCAGTTTTTTCGGAAATGATTTGTTTCTTACGAACGTTTGAATATGTCCTTTTTGCTCTCATAGCCCTGGATGAACCTACAGAACAAGATGTCGGATTCCTTGTTGGGATCTTGTTTAGTATCTCTTTGTCGAATCCGCTTAAACTATCTCTGCTTTAGCAAATAACGGAATACCTTGTTGGAAACACGAACGGTTTCCGCTCGATTTCCGAAGTCGAGCGTCGCTGGGCTCGAATTCGGATTTGAATGATATTCCCGTTCGTCCCTACCGGACCGACCCGGCCCGGTTTCAGTTTCTCCCTTTAATAGGTGGCAGTCAAGAAGAGCAATGTGACCTTAGCCGATAAATAAAGTTTAACTAAAACAATTTATTCAATTTAATTTGAAATAATTGCGCCCGAATATAGATTCCAGTCCAGGTGAACGATTTTTTTGAATGTGAATTCAGAACCGCCTGAAGTACTCAGTTTTGGACGTCGACCTTTTGAAACTATGCCTAATCTTTATGATACCGTGGATAAATGACATGGGTTGGGGTGAGTGGAGACGCTCGTTGGCCGACAGGGAATTCTTTACCACTCTCGGGAATGTTGGAAGCCATACTCTCGGATTTATGGCTCAACAGCTTTTGCGACCGTGGCGAGCTAATTACTGTGGTCCGCAAACCTGACAGTCTGCCCCGAAACAGAAGAAATAAATGAAAGTCTCCCACCGGAGCCACCAAGGATTCCCAATTTGCTCTCTTGGATTTATGACCCTGATTTGCGAGTATTACTTATAACTTGACTTAAATCCCATCCCTCCCGAGCGCCCGGAAAGTCCCAAAATGTGATTGAAATAGCGTGCCATCACGTGGATTCGTCTCCCTGGTAACTTTGAGGAAGGCGTGGCAACCATCATAGAATTTACATCACCTAGTTTCGTGCGCTATGGTCTTGTAGTAATACTTAAGGTATTTATAGTTTACCACTTTGGGTGTGGAGAGTACTATAACATGACCTATATAAGCCTTCCCAAAAGTATCAGACATAAAATTTTACAATATCCAAGATAACAAGCTCAAGTGTAGATATACGAGCATGATAAACTCAGATATTGCTTTAGTCTTTTGACTCATATACTCCTCAGTCACTATTTCCCCAAAGGTTGTCCCTGATATTAGAAAAAATGCCTATTAATTACGTTATTACTATTATCGTATGCTATTTCTGCCGTAATTCAACTTTTTTAGCGTACAGCTTTACCGCCAAGTGGCCCAAGGGCGTAAAAAATATTTATTTGTTTTGGAACAGCACTCCTGTAGAACAAGCATCAAAGCACAGTACCCTTCAAATGAATGTAAACAAAATACACTTTAAATAAACGGTAAAAAAATACACTTCTACTAAATTAAACAAATTAAGTAGGCAAAACTCAGTACCTACATTGTAGCAAAATTATGTAAAGCAAACAAAAATGTATTCATACATACATAAAAGCAGACACGAAATAATTTAAACTATTAATAGAATCGGCACCCCCATCGTGGCTTAAGGGTCTTGGTTACAAGCCTACAAACGTCCTCAAAAATACAAAATCCCATGTATCATTCAACGTCTCCAGATTATAGCAGTTACAATATAGGATCGCTAAATACATGGCTGCAAAGCCTCTCCCTGTGAATTTCTTGTGACCAGCTGTCTTCAACATCTTTTCGCCAACTAAACTACAGCACAGAAGCCGCAACAGAGAATGATTTTCAAATTGCGACTGTCCGAAACTGAGGGATGGATAGGAAGCCCGGGTTTAATGCACGTAGTTTCACCGCGTACCCATAATGAGCTTGGATGAGCCCTTAAGGCGGCCGAGCGATAATCGTGAGTGATTGAATACAAATTTTAACAAACTTTCAAGTCAGTAAAAATTCTTGAACCACACTTTTCTTATGTACATCTGTATATACAGTGATTAATCGCCATGAATGTAGTTCGGTCAACGATGCGAGGGTTACATTTTAGAATATTCGCCTCAATCAACGAATTGTTATAACTAGAGTTAACAGCGCGAAATTCGAATTCTAAACGAAATTCATATGCAAATTTTTACTCAGCTTGATACCTCGATATTAGTTGATCGGCAATATAATAGAATGAATGGGATTATGCCGCGTTCAAGAGAAAGTCTGTAAATAGGTACCGAGTCGAATTATATTGATATCTATGTCAAATTCCATATGGCTAAGAGTAAAAATGTCATTCAATTACCTAGAAACCTTATAGCCAACATGAACTGTGTTCACTATTATCCACACCTACTACAATAAGCGCGTTTATGTCATAGTTCCAGCCAATATGTGCATAGATTGGCAAAATAGGGTGAGAGTATTTCTCCAATTGCTGTAACTATTGGCATCACTCGTCAAAAGATAGAAAAGATAATATTTGCTGTGTTGGTTTGACGGTAGTGACAGTGTCCAACCACAGCCTCTCAACCAGAATACCCTTGTGAAGGTTTACGGGAACGTTAATTCCTCACCAGTGACCATTCACAGACCCACACACTCAATCCAATTGGAATCCTTCACAGGGATTTAGAGACCCCGTCAAGGATGCCTGAGTTAAGATCACAAACACACATAGCAACCACTTTCTCAAGCACTCACAAAATCACTCACTCACACATTCAACAGGGCCCAACTTCTGGGAGAATCAGGCTCGAGATGAGCTTGGTCAAAGGAATGGAACAGGTAAAGACGAGGGTGTGCGTCGTATACGCGTATTTCGGCCACAAGGTGGTCCTCTTTAGCGAACTGAGGGGAAAAAACACTAACAACGCAAGGTTGATAGTCTGTGCATAGATGAAAATCGCTCCAACCTCTCTTAAGTTTGGTATGCGTTCCATGGGTTGGGAACTGATGCTCTTGAAGAGAAATGGAGGGGATCGGGTTGGTGTGGTGGTTAGAGTACTCGCCTACCACACGGGCGGCTAGAGTTCAAATCCCTGCAGAGGCGGATGTTTTTCAGAGGAACCCGATCCCTACTTCAGTGTCTTGTGGAGGGCATTTCAAGTAGAGTACTCCGTCTGTCGGATGAGACGTTAAGCCGTGGTCCCCTTGGCGTCTTTCGTTTAGAGTAGGCTAATGCCGACGCCGGGTTTCTATCCACCCTTCCGCCCTTACCTATCCCCTATGGTGCAAATGACCTTAGCCGTCGGTCGCCTCTCCAAATATCCAATCCAATCCAAGAGAAATGGTTAGTATTTTTTTCTCTATCATGATTATATGTGCGATACAATTTTCCCTCCTCCCTCGCCCGAGAGATTTGTCGGTTGGTGGCGCACGACCCTTGGCCTTGTTTCTCGGGGTGAAATGTGGACGGGGCTCGATTCCTTTCTTCGAGAGCGCAACCGTTCTTCCCGAGACCCGATTGGTGGGGAGGACGGAATTTACTGCCCTCCGTGAAATAGGTTGGAAAGGAATGGGAAAGAGAGGGAAGGAGATTGGGTGTGAATGGGGAGGAGCGGGCGGGTGATAAATGTATATTTTAGCGACGATGGGTGTGGGGGTGTGGGGGTGCGGTCGTGGGCGAGGCGTTGCGGAGTGGGGTTCGGGCACCGCGAGAACGCTCTTCGATCTCCCGCCTCTCCAATGAGATGAGAGTCTCTTTCTCGCGTCCCATCCTTCCGGAATAGTACTCTGCCAGAGTCTCCGTTTCCATGCGACCTCCCCTTGACTGCTAACCCTTCAATCTCCATCGCTCTCTTTTTACGCTCCTTTCCTCGCCCGTCCAGCCAAACTCCGTCCTCTACTTTTATGTTGCTGCTGTCTCCCCAAGAGGAAAGAGCATCTGGCCATTTGTCATGTTACAGAGACCAGTATCGTCAGCTATGTTTTCCCAAAGAATGTTGCTCGGGAAGACAAAGAACCAAGTAAAAATAAGTCTCAAAATTTTAAAATTGATCTTTATTTCAAAGTTTTTAAAAATTCTATTATTCCATGTATTTTACTGAATAAAATAAAGGATTAGTCATATAGTGACTCATAAAAATAGAGGAAAAAATGTATGAAGGAAGTTAGGTTATTCTCTCTAAAAGCGAAATAGAAAATGAGGAAATTGAACATGTGAAACAATTTTGCTATTTAGGTAGTATGCTTACTGAGGATAGCAGTTGTTGTGCAGAGATAAAAAAAAGGGTGGAAATAACAAAACAGGCCTATCATAATAAGAGAAGCCTTCTAACAGCCAAGCATATGAATATCAAAACTCGGAAAATGTTTGCATAAACATTCCTATGGAGTACATTACTCTTTGGAAGCGAGAGTTGGACCCTTCGGAAACGGGAAATAGAGCAATTAGAAGCAACAGAGATGTGGATTTGGAGAAGGATGCTTAAGATAAATTGGACGGAAAAGAAAAGTAATGAAGAGGTTTTAATGGAAATAAATGAAAAGAGAACCCTACTCAACACCATGGAAAAAAGAAATATGAAATTTTTAGGACATCTCCTGAAACACAATAGATCTTTTGTCAATGTGATGGAGGGGAAAGTGCTCGGGAAGAAAGGTAGAGGAAGACCAAGGTGAACAGGACACAAGAACTGATGGGGACGGAAAATTATCAGCAGTTTAAGAGATTAGCAGAAAACAGGACCATTTGGTTGCAGCAACAACGGGAAGCCTTTAGTTAAAGAAGAAGAAGAAGAAAAGTGAAAAAATATTACAGAAAATCCGCTATGCTCTTATACAGTGTTTTTCAAACTTTTTTGAGCCACCACTTTTATCCACAAACCTTTACGCAGCGCCCCGAACTATAAGATTTAAAATTATGGACTACATGGTCAAAGCATGATGCATATAAAAATAAAACAAAAACAATTGTGATTAAACTTTTATTTCAAATCCAATGGAGAGATATTTTATTCATCCTCGGACATGTAGATTCGGTTAGGGCCCAGACTCCAGGGCCCCCCTGCATCCCCCTTAGATGAGAGCACTACGAGAGAAATCCACTGAAGACGGAAGAGAAGAGTTAGTTGTTGCTAAGAAAATAGTTCTGGAATAGCTACTCTAAAATAATTTTCTGCAGCAATATCAGTACTTCCATCCTCAGTACGCCAGGGGGCGTTTACAGGAAGTATTTTTTTCCTGTTTTTCGGTCCCCTTGAATAGGCTTTTTGCTACATTTCTGCTACATGACTAAGGGCTTAAACATACTGGCTACTTTGATGGACCATTGTCCTAAATGTTCTTCTTAAGTCATCAACCCAAAGGTTGGTTGGCGGCAGTTCTCCATACTAATCTCCTAAATGTTGTGGAATGAGAAATCGTATGAGCCTTTCGCTCTGTCGAGTGCTGCGTGCATTTATTTATTGCATTTCTTTCATCGTGACGTCTTTATGGCATCCGTAAGTTACGATATTTTCACTTATTAGTATTTTCGTGGATGGAAGTACTGAGTATGTGGTGCCTTGAAATTTTCATTAATTATAATTATTAAAAAAAAATATTTTTACATTCTTACATACTTTCATATTTACATACTACTATTTACTTTACATACTTTCCGATATTGCTGCAGTATATTATTGTAGAGTAGCTATTCCAGAACTATTTTTTTAGCAACAACTATCTTTTCACTTCCGTCCTCAGTGGATTTCTCTCGTAGTTATGTATTTAATCTAGAATATCTAACGTCTCGCAATTAATTATATCGTTGAACTCTTGCTCTCTGAGTCTAGAAGTACGTCAGAATGAAATTCCACGATGATCAAATACAACTTCTGTTTTTTAATTGTTCAACAATTGAGTAGTTTGCCAATTAAACCCACTATTACCTTCTACAAAGAGGTATGTTTTTTTGACAGCTGTTCCGATGTTCTTAATTGGGATCAAATTTTTGATGAATAATTACAAGGTGCATTCTCCAAATATTATCTGTAGCATTTTTTTGCTTTTATTGTCAACGATTAAATTTCGTACAAATATATTATCAAAGAGTAATGATAAATCTGGCTTCAATTCTTTTAACTCACAAAAACTATTAGCTAACTCTCTGGCAGAAAATTTTTTCTGCAGTGCACGATATCTCAAGTCTCAAGTATACGTCTGTAGCAGTTGTGAAGTATCTGGAAAGTATGAAACGGCTGTAGAGCTGACTTTCGGTGGGTAGATACTGCTGTCCGGATTTGACGACATGACATCCAAAGTGTTTCATGCATGTCGCCTTCAAACGGATAGCTCGCCGACGGTCAACGACGGATCGTGCGCTACTCATATGGAAGGCAGCTGCTAATTATTAGCGTCGCGTACCTCGTGTTATTTAAGTGTTGCAGTCACCAAAAGTTTTGCATCCACGGAACCCTTTTTCTAGCAAAAGTTTCTCGCTGAGCCTCAAGGTAAGTGCATTGTTCAAACTTTACTTTGTGATTTATATATTACAAGCGACACATCACGTGAGTATATCATGATGTATACATTAACAAAGAAAATAATAAAAACGCTTGATGGAAGCAGCTAATCGATATTTGTCATCTTCTTAGCTGCCGCGGTTGGAGCCCCTAAAGTATCACTTATGGAGTCCAGTTTGGGAAACGCTGTTATAGTGTATTCCTCGGCCGTTCATAATTCAGAAATCCATCGGTTCCGCGCCTGGAGATATCGTCACGGTCAATTAGGTCGCGACGAACAGAGCGAGCCGTGGTCACACCCACGGTACTATCTCGTCTCGGAATGCGTCAGTCGTTATTTTCTTCATCTTCAGGCGTCATAACAGCTCGCTTTTCAAGAATTTATTAACCAGGCCTATGAGCTATTTGGGCTTCCCACTCTCATCGCCTTTTTTAGAATCCTACATTCAGTATTCTTGCGCAGAAATTCCTTCCTCGGTAATTAGATGCGTACGTTACGAAACTCGTTAATGATTTCGTCATTTTATGTGATAATTAGAATGGAGACTGTTTTTGCAGCTCTCTTAAAGAAGAGCTGCCGACAATCGATGCCCTTCTAATTTAGAACGGCGCTTCGCTTCGATTTGGAATAGAATCACTATCGGATCTTAATTATGTATGCTTTCTCCCAGACGAAGCTTCGAGTGGCCAGTTTTGGGGCAAGTTTTAAACTCTCAGTGATAACGCACGAAGCTAAATTACTCCATTCATTCATGGGTGGTGAAAGTTTTAATTAACTTATCTACTATTTTCGTGATCCTTCTTTCTAACTCTCAGCGCTATCAGGGTTACATTTTCCAGCACCTTCGATAATTTTCCTATTGCCGATATTTCCGTATTTAAACGTGAAAAAGTAATATTAAATAGTTATTAAAATACACTTTTTAATCTTAAAATTCTGATCCTACTATCTCTTACAATTTACGTGAAATATTTTGATCGTAAGAATAATATAGAAATCGCCATCATTATTTGTTGTGCAGCCGAAGTTCATATAGCGTGCCTTACCATAGCAATAGTCCATTAGTATCACTAATCGTTGGATCTTCCGGAACAAGATCACTACTCATGACTATTTTAGCGTCAATGGTGTCTTTTTAAGTTCAACTTTTTGAATCTTCCCTGTAGAAAATTAGTTATTTAACAAGTTAAACAAGTCATTTTTTACGGAAAATGTGGGAAGATGCCATGAGGATGACATTTTGAATGGCATATGCTGTTAAAGATCCGAAGCCAATAGAGCATTTTTCCAAGTACGTACAAAATTGGATTAACTTTTAAACCCTCTCATATTGTGATTATAATTTTATATGCATTTCATTATCTGTAATCGGGATTACTCGTTAGCTGCTATTTCAATTTGAAATATATTAGTTTAGCCGTCAAAATATTTCTGAAATATGCGAAAAAAATATCCCTCTCCTCACAGTTGCCTGGAACTTGTCGCTTGATGCATTGCCAAGCAATTCATGTTTGAACACACGCATTAGACCTGTTCCGGGGAGTCTAAGACGTTGAAATAGCAGATCAAATTGTTTTCTTCACTGTTTGGTGTGTGAGTGACTTTCCTTAGAATGTCCTTATCAATAAGCTTGTTGATTTCTTTTCAGATTATTATAATTCAGCCCTTAATTCTTTTGCTTTTCACCAAAATCCCGTCCTTTTATTCATTAGATATAAATATTCATCCTCTAAAACGTATGGTCTTGAAAACTCATAAAACTTCTCAGGGTGAGTCATCGCAATATCGTATTTTCACCTCACATCTCACCCAATTCATCCTCAAATGTACAAGAATTCCTGTCATAATTCAGCATCTTGAGGAGGGAAGTGAAGCAGAATGTCCCTCCTCGAAAACAATTTCGCTTTTGCGACTACCCCTGAGATTTTTATATGAACCTTCTACTTACCACTTCTGTCATTCTCCTAACACTACGCACTTGAACCGCGACTCTCTCCATCTCGAATCTCTGCAGCTTTTTCTCTCTCCTTTATGAAACTTTTGCCCAGGATCCTTTTTTGGTTATTAATCGAGATGGATGTCCCTGTCAATTGTTTGACGAGTTGATTTATTCAGCCGTTAAGTATAAAGTGCTGTGTTGTATTTTTTAAAATTTCTGGATGACTTATGCCTCTCTACCATTAGTTGGAGAAAAAACTAGGTTGGTTGGGTAAACATTAAAATTCTGTTGACAACTATTTGGTGTCAGTGTAAGTTCTTGATTGGCTTTCTAACCATCCCTGCTTTACAAATTATAATTACTTTTAAATTAAATTACCAAGTCATTAAATGCCAATCAGTTGCATTGGCTCAAATTTTGCCTCATTACAAAATGAACACAACAGCCATCTCTCTGGAAAATTGGAGCATGTTTCGTAAGGGATGCTTAAAAACTTGTACGAACTTGTCACTATCACAAAATTACTTGTCACTATCGAAAAAGTTTTATTTACCCTATTCGAATTTTTTCTGTGATGGGAATTTTATTTTCATTGCTTTTATATGAACTGTAGGTGTGTCCTAACTTTTCAGCTCATGTCGAGGAAGTTATGGCGATAAGGCTATTTACCTTTCTTTCGGCTTTCGTCAAAATTTTACAAATTCAAAGGTATAGCAACCGCGTCGATTATTTGACGCGGAGTCGAGAAGTAACGAACAAAATAACTTCACCTGGTCCTACCTTTTACCCCCAACCCCCATTTCCCTTAGTTCTGCCTTTGCATCCCGAGGGATTTCATCTTCTTCTCATTCCCTCGCAAATATCCCCCTCCTCACCCCCACCGATATCCTCCCCCTCGCATTCCATAATCCCATATCCTCGCCCATCTTCCGATCCTCTTCCAATCTTCGCATCTTCCTGTAAATTCCGTTTCTCCGCAGAACGGCTCTCGAAAGGGCGATCCGTTCTTTCCCCCCCGTCACCTCCTCCCCCATTTCCATTTCGCCACACCCCTATCCCCCCAAAAAAAACCGCCTCCTTAGCCACCCGCCTCATCCATTCTCCTCCTAGAATTCCCTACTCTTGAAATGTTGATTCCAGAAGTAAGCAATTCCGACAGTTTTAAAGAAAAGCGTAGCTATAAATCCCGTGGTGTTAATATCCTTTAAAAAGGAGCTGATTTAATACTCTAACTTGAACAATAATTGAACGGCCTTTTCCAAGAGCCAGGTCAATCTTTATAAAATAATATCGTTTGCTATTCGTAGTCAATAATGTACGTATTCTGAGAAATAGCTCTCAATTAGCATATCACCAAAACATATGAAATATGTTTATTTACATACATAACTTTTAAATTTCAACCATTTGTATTAATTTCATTGGATATGAATGTGTAAATTATTCGCACTTAAATCGGATAGAGTGAAATCCAGAATAGTAGAGGAGGAAAATTTTTGAAAAGAATTGTCCGATTCCTGGAGTGATGGCTAGGATGATTCTTCCGCATCCGCAAAGGGTCAAATTATGCAACCCACATCCCGGCTTCCATTTTCCGCTTCGCATCGCCCATTCTGCCGCATCCCCGCGATATGCCTGTAAACCCTTTGCCTTGGACTTTGCTAGAAGCTTTGCACAACTCTTCCTCCTCTCTCCCAAGATCTCATCTCACTCGAGAGATCCTTTGCCTCTTTTCCGGGGGCAGAATTGTGCGCCTCCCCTCACTCCGCGCTCCCTCCGCTATCTCGCCAGGGTTTGCCGCTGGGAAATTCCCTCCCTCCCGGCCATTGTGGCTCTCCATTTTCCCTCCCGCTCACTCTTGGCAACTTCACCCCCTTTCAACCCCGAATATTATACCACGTGACCAATTTGGCCGCAGCCGCCGCCATCACGGGCCCTCGAGGGATGTTTTAACGCCCGTCCGCGCGTGTCGGATGGAGTTTCATGTTTAAAGTCGAGTTACGGACAAGTTCAACTTTTACAGCAATAAATATCCAGGAGTACGAGTAAATGACGTCATGATCTCTCTACCGGAGACCGTAATAAAGCTATATTCAAGTAATCATAAATAACGCAGATTGCGCTCAGATATAATTTTCATGTCCTGAAAACCATGTAGATCTAGTGATCTCGTCAGTTGCTGTATTCGCCCGCCTGGGATATCTAATGGGCTGTGTGCATTAAAAATTCTTTATAGTGTAACGTCTGATTATTTTTTATTATTATTTATGTTTTAGTTTAGTTTTGATTTGCAGTATTTTGTTTTAATGTTTTTATTTATTTTAGTATGAAAATGTATGCATGATTGTTGAAATGTTGGAGGTTGTGAAGAGGTTTGTTTATAAAGAAGAGAGGGGATTGTTGGATTTGGGGAATGAGATAGGTGGGAAGCTGAAAGGAGCCGTTCTGTAAAAGATTGAAGATTTAAAATTGGAAAACGTTGTTTTGTCGAGCAGACATAGTCCAACGCTACAATAACAAAAACTACCCAACGTTCTGATAATTAGCTGAGGATTTTGAAAAATACGCATTCATGCGGTGTGAAATGAAATGCATAGTAATGTCTTACTGCTAATAAAAAATCGCTTAGATACCTCAAAAACCAACGACGTGAGATACGTGTGTGATGTCATTTACCCGTATCCAAGGCAGCAGGCCCCACAGCCATTACACAGTGGTGCTGGTGGAGGTAGAGGATACGGCTAGATCTGCACACTGGGACAGACTCTCTACTTCCGGACGTATAATGTGATCGGTTTTTATTGAGAAACTTAGCCTTCAAATTCAATAAATAGTGTTTATTGATTTTGAAAACGGCCTGTTAAGCTCTATCGTCTGAATAGATGTAGTTTACTTATTAGGCGACTAGAAGAGAGTCGTTTGATTTTACAAGACTTTGAAGTATCTTTCAAGTTCAACTTTTTCAGCAGTAACTATCCAGGAATACGAGTAAATGATTTCATGATCTGTCTACCGGCGACCGTAATAAAGCTATATTCAAGTAATCACAAATAACGCAGATTACGCCTAGAAATAATTTTCATGTCCTGAACACCATGTAGATCTAGTGATCTCGGCAAAAATCACGCAAATGCCCTGTTGTGCACTATTTTATGCTTGTTTCTGTAAAAATATCTCAATTCCCTATATCACCGTCGTTGTCCCACATTGGCACGATAATCGAGTGATTAGGCAATTCATCTTTCTTTTGTTAAATTAATAATTTTCCATAAATGGCTGATTTATACATTTGATTTATAGACCCTTTGAGGCCACCCCAAATCTAAAACGCGCGCCCCTGTTCGCTCGAAGAGGGATTCCGATGTTTAACCGTTGTTTTTCTTCTCGTCCTTTTGAAATTAGCTCGTCTCGCCGGCGGATCTCCGCGTCGATTCGCTTTGTTTTTCTTGTTAAAACTCGCTGTGGCCGTTTAAAAAAAGTTGTCTCTGACCGTACGATAGCGTTTGATTGCAATCGGAAGAGATGCAAACGCTTTTTGGTAGCACGATTTTTATTTGGCAAATGGCTTAAGGTTTTTTTTAAAAAGCTTTTAGCATTGAGTTTTAAAAGTTTTTAACCTTTACAAAATTTCCACATTCATGCAGTTAACGTTCTCGATGGAATATGATTGTTTACGCCTATTAATTGTGTGAACCAAATGTGCAACGGATTCTCTTTAATGTTTCGGACTGAAATGGCGTGTTAGTCGTTCAGCGCACGGGCATTTGTATGCTTAGATATCCCGGTATTAGTTTTCGTCGGCTCGACTGCTCCATCGCTATTGGCACCCAGGCGTAAGTGTGCACCGTGATTCCGCTCACCCCTCACTCGACAATGCCGCAATCGCCCGCCCGTCGACCCCCACCGTTCTGAAACACCTGAATGTCTCTATGGGATTTAGAGAGGATATCCCGGGAATAAAAATCCGTCGTAACCTGAGAGTAGAAATAAAATTTCCTTTGATGTGCTGGCACTTCAACGCACGCTCGATTAACATTCAAATGACTTCCTCTGGATTGGAAATCGGACGGAAGTCATTAATAAGATTGAATTCATGAGTCTCTTTACTGGGGGTGATAATTGATGAAATGAATTGTATGCTAATAAATGGGCCGCAATATTGCGAATCAAAATGTTGATTTTGCCTTATATCTGAACGTACATTGTTCGGGAAGTATTTCACGCACCTACACTTTTCAGGATTCCTAATGCCATGGAATTAATCGAATTTTCACAGCAGTTGCATATCATTCTTCAGTTTTGACCGATATCTGCTGAATCTTAGATAACGCTCCAATATCAAACGAGTCATTGTGATTAATTGCCAAACCAATGACTGATCCATAGTTTCAACCGTCAATGTGTAAACGGTGCCATCCGATGTATATTAGTCATATTAAATGCTGATGTCATATTAATCTCTTCTAATAATATTCTTCACGATTGGCTGCGATGATACTTAAAAACAGGATAATAACCAGAAATTGGAAGAACACTACAGGCTTAAAAAGAAACTACATACTTCTGAATAATACTATGTAGTACGATTTGAAAGAGAAAATCATGAGTAGTAATCATGTGGATGACTATTTAGTTGAATCTATGTCACTATGATCATGACTATCTATTCGAGTAAATGTTGTAGGTCTCGAATTATGAATTAATTATTATTTTAAGCTTAATTTTCAAGCCAATCTACAATTTTCATTCAATAATGAAAAATGTTAACTTGTGTTTAGATAAAGGAATGATGCTAAACCAAGTAAAAAGGTTTAAGTAGCATTATTATGCAGACGAAAGTGTAGGAATTAAATATTGACTTAAATTGGTAACGTATAAAAAAGTGTATGAAAAGTTTTAAGAGAGTTGCTTCATGTTTTTTATCCTCCATTTTTTGGTACCCGTATGGGGTCGCTGCTCTTTACTTGCGGAGCTATCGTAACGAAAACATTCTATCTAGCATATCTTGCAACTGCAAAGAAAACGCCATGAATGCACCATAGCTCTACGCCTACCAATTGAAGAGATCTAAAAATTCTCACAGCTGTGCATAGGACATGTATTCTTTTTAGTTTGTGCTTACATGCTTTTGGTCGCTCATTTTAAGGATGGTACCAGAATATTCGGCGTTTTCCCGACAGCGGGAAAAAGAGGCAGGATTAAATTTCTTCATTGACATGTCTCCGTTAATGAGTTGCGACCCCGTATCCATTAGAATTACAATTTTTTTGCAATCACATACCCCATATAACCACTAAGTAAGGCGCAATTCTCCTGAAAAACTCAATATATTTTGCTACGATCTGAGCCCATTTTTAAATTTTGTCTCCCTGTTTAATTTTTCTTCTTTTCGCAGAGGTGACAGCTGTTGTTCTCTTCACAATCCTTAGTTTTTGTGAGTGGGATAGCTTTTGTGTGCGTGAGGGCGGCGTTGCACTATCGGCGAAGTAACCGTTTCCTCAGCTGTGTGTGTTGGGAAGGAACCATCCATCGTAGCCAAGGACCAGCGAATTGCCTTCGGCCAAGTCGCACAAGGGATTGTCTTTTCGCCGTGCCTCGTAGAAAAGAAAATGAGGAAGAGCCTCCTTCTGGTGTGTTATCGCCCTCATTTTTCCCTTCTCTTGACACCCAGGATAGCGTATCAAATGGTTGCTATGGACTGCCCTTGAAAATTGATAATTTTCTTCGAAAAGACTCTTAGAGCACGCTCTGAAGGTTGCTGAGGGATGGACAAACGGAGGATGTGAGTTCGGCGGGACGGCAACATTCTCACTCTATTGACAATGGAGCTAAAGCTTTCGACACAGATTCATCGGAATCGGAATTATAGGTATCGATTAATTTAAGACGGAGAGAAAAAAGACTCTCAGTGCGCCCTCAGACCCAAGGTTTCCCAGAACTGGGGCCTTATTCAGGAAGGCATTGACCTCGATAATGTACACGTACAGCCTCGACGCTTGGTTTGTAAATGGCATATTTGTTAAAGGATGTGATGACTGGAAACCGTCATCGTCGAGAAACAAAAATTCCGAATCCTATCTTGTTAGGGCACTTTTAGCATGAGGACGGAAGAATATCATGATTCCATTGTAATCCTCGTCCAAGATATACAAGGACTTCCATCACCGTGGAGGAAGGAGAATATTTCACATCAAGAGATGGGTTTTGACTCCGCCGCACCAACACCACCGATATATTGTGTATCTCAGAGGTCTTGGCTGCACTTATTATTATTCATTGCTACCATCGGCGAACACGTTAGGTATTATTATTTCCGTCACCTAAGCTCCGGTGTTGTAATGTCTGGTTAACGATAACCACTAGGTGATAAAACCTTTACGTTACTAGGGTGTTAATTGAGAGTTCGGATTTGTTACAGTACGGAAAACTAGCGGTTGACGTGAGCCTTGTTGAAGAGAGAATGTACGTACTAACCATGGTTTTTACATCGAGACAATCTTTAATAAAAAATTATGAAACCACCAAAATTTTCAAAATTTGGATTAAAAGAAACTATTTTCATCGTTAAATTCAAAAAGAGGAGAAAATTAATAGGGAGAAACATCCCTCTGGAAAATTTGTATTCCATTTTCATTTTTTTCCCTACAGAATTGATCAAGACCTCCTTAGACATATGTTCTTCCGACGAAATGTTATTAAACGGCAATTTGAGCATTTTATGTCCCTATTTTTATTCTTATTAATGGGCTCAAAAGATTATTCAAGAAATTTCGATATATATATGACTTAAAAAAGATAAAATATTAATATTATAATATTTTTTCTGAGTAACTGAGTTTTAAAAATGTGTGATAATGTTTAAAAATGTTTTTCACGTTGGTTACTTTCACAGTGTTGAATTTTGAAGAATTTGTAGTTGAGTCGCCCCAAATTAGTGTCGCGTTATTTTGAAAACAGTTTTCGGCACCTGGATACAAATTGGCATTTAATAGTTTCTCTTTTTTGTCTGCTTTCATAAAAAAGTATGAATAAATGGAGGGTTCTGGTGTGAATATTCTTCAATTTGTCGTGGAATAGCATTTGTTGTCGTGAACATTATCGATTGGCATTCGGTTTGCACAACGAGAATGTCTTCCGCGAGAGACTATAAAACCGGGCCTGAATGTATCCTATTTGTATCAGGTGTTGCAAGTGCTCCTAGGACACTACGTTCTCTTTTCTTTCACAAGAAAATAATGAACCTTCACATAAAACCCCTCTTGGTACCCCGAACCAGCCTGACTGCCCTTCCCATTGAGGAAATAACTTTTATGTTCTCAAGCATTATCAGGCTTTACTAGTACTTTGGTCTCCTAAAGATAGATAAATATCCTTTGCTCAAAATTCCTCTTATTTTTCGCATCTTCATCAGTATGTACAGAGCAGTGAGTACTTTTACGCGGAAAAATTACTTAAAATTGCTTCGTGTCACTGGTATTCAGCCAAAATGCTCGAAAGTGGTTCTAGATCATTTTCCTCAGGCTTTAGATCTCATTGAAAAAGATAAAGAGATATGGAGATCGTAACAGCCTGCATTTGTGGTTTTTAAAAAATTTCAGACTCATGCATAACGCATGGCCAACGCATAGAAAAATGCTAAATGGTTAACAGCCCAGCGTATGTTCAGAATTGTGAGTTTTTAGTGGAGCGTGAGCGTGAGGGAGGGTAATGACTTCTTGTTGATGTGCGTACACCTTAGGTTACCCAGGATAGTTTGTTCAGCCGGGATTGCTTCATACACAGACGGATGCATACGTGACTTAGCATAAAAAGACATTTTCACGTTAGACTGACTGGTCTAAATTTCAAAACCAGAATGACTGAACATTTAAATTGTTTGAAATATCTTGGCTGTTTTTTGAGTTTTGTCAAGCAATAAATCCCTCGCTCTCTGCTGATTTTTTAACCTTCCGTATTACAAATCTGTGCAAATTATGTTAAATGGGTTTTATTTGCAACCGTTATTATAATTAAAGCATTACAGGCGTGTAACCATAGATTTCAACACGACTTTTTCCTTGAAAACTTGTCCTTCTCATAACTGACCCATTCACATTTTTTTGGGTATTCTGTTGTTATGAAGAATAACTTAATCTCCTCTAACCTTAGCCAGGCTTAAATTATTTCATTTAAATAACTTCCGCATCTTGTAACAGAATTTCATCTACACATAAAAGAAGATGTTCCACGCGTTGTGCACAGGTTAGGCCACACCTCGAATATGCCGTGAGCATTTGGACCCTGGTGATAAAGATTAAACCAAAAAATTAACAAAATACAAAGGAAAGCAGCGCGCTTCATTAAAAATTGCTACAAACGAACATATAGTGTTACATAACTGTTAGAGGGATTAAGGTGGGAGCCCCTAGAGACTCGGAGGCTGCACTCTAGGCTTAGCCTGTTTGAAATATTCAGAACTGGTGTGTTTCAGAGCGGCACAGAGAATAATATCATGACGCCTCACTAAATTTCTAGGCCTGACAGATGCGATAAAATAAGAGAGATACACTGCCGAAAAGATAGGTACAGAAACTCGTTCTTTCCGCACACAATAAGGGACCACAATAAAAACTGGGCTCCTCTAAATACACTCCCATATTACATGTCACCATTTCACCTCCAAAAATTTTACATCTTTACACGGCAGGTGACCTACCACCCCCAGCCATACGTCCATGCGGCGGCTCGCGGGGTAGTATGTAGATGTAGATGTACACGCGTAAGGATTCCATCTCACTCTTTTTTTTATACCTTAGTGTATGTCTATCTGTCTATATTCCACAGACTATAAACTGTCATCGAAGCGACTCTGTCTTTGGAATTATACGCGCAAAGGATTGATAATGGTCGCTCTTGAGTGAATTGAGATAATCAAGACCAATGCGATTATAAATTATTCTCGCAACGCTTCCCTCTTTTGTAATACGAATTGTCCCTGAAAACAATAACATTTTGCGAAAATTGAGTTAAGAAAACAATGTGAAGAGATTTCATCGCACTGCCATCAGGGCAATTCAGCCTAAAACTTCATCATTTGAAAAAATGTAACTCATTTAAATGATTAATGACTTTATACTGATATTTTTGCTCCAATCGATAGTGGAAGTCCTTATCTATAATATATATTAAAATCAACGTAGGTTATTGGGCATCCATAAAATTATGGTTCCTCCTTATCTAAATACTGCTTCAGTAATTTTATAGAAATGGCGCTGCGTCGGCTCCTGCGGTTATAAGGTGTTCATCATATTTATCCACACATCAGCATGTTCTGTACCATAATTTTAAATTAAATTGATAGTACATGTCAACAGTGAGCGTACGATTTTAAAGCAATCATAAAAGTTGTCGGATTTCAGTATTTGTTATTACTCTCACAGTCGCGGAGAAAATTCTTTAATTCGGCGAAACGGGTACAAATGAGAAAATGGTGGAAAAATACTGATCTTTCTCGTTCCAATTATGGGTAATGAAATCTCGTGCGAAGACAATCCTGTGCAAAGTGTAGTAGAATTCATTAACGACGATGACAAGTAATAAAACTGACTGATAAATCCAATTAACAAGTTAGTTATAAATAAATGTAAAGAGATTATATTTATAATAATTCCAATAATTTAGTTCGGAATTTTTTAGCAACCGTTTGGTACACTTTTAGAGTCGATATGGTGCAGCTATTGACATAAGTGATAAAGTTGGTTAATAAATATTGTTAACAATGGTTGTCGAATCCATGAAAGATAATGTACAATAAGAGACGGTAAGCTTTCTAAATATTATACAATGTTTGTCTAATGAGTCTCACGAAAGATATTTTACAGTTATTGTTCTAAACACTTCTGGTCCCTCAAAAATTATGTGAAAATCATTTGCCATTTCCAGTCATGACTAGTGAGAAATGAGGACGTTTCCAGGAGAAAGAGATTGAAAAGCACCCATGTTCTGAGGCATGTATTTCTCTCCCAATCATTGCCTAATACAAAATTTCTTTGCCTTAAGGATGAACATTAAAGCCAGAATGTCAGCTGCTGAAGACACATTCAGCAGCAGAGATTCTTCAATGAGACGGGCCGAAGAAGGCTGTCGGAGTAACTTGCTCGTTCCAATTGAATGCATCGGATAGACTCTTGAGGTGAGTC
Organism: Ceriagrion tenellum; assembly: GCA_963169105.1. Taxonomy (NCBI): domain Eukaryota; kingdom Metazoa; phylum Arthropoda; class Insecta; order Odonata; family Coenagrionidae; genus Ceriagrion; species Ceriagrion tenellum. Next base: position 23,095,659 of record OY720632.1, read on the forward strand.
ATCATTAATGTGTTTCAATTCTTTTGCAAACAAATGGCATCGTACCACGGACCACCCATAGACTTGAGAACCAATCAATATATCTCGGAAATTCAAGATATAAATAGATATTTATCGTCTAATTCTTAGTTTAGCGTAATTTGTAATGTATGAAAGATTTCGTACGACAGAAAGAAATGGCAGAAATTTCCAAAATTCGACGTCCAAATCAACGAGTTGCTATTTTTGGTGACGACTATTGGCATTATTCACTGAATTTTTTTTCATTTTTGGCTGTAAAACTGTCGTGAATTATAAACATGCGCCAGAGGTAATCAGTGTCGTATGACTTTTGATTAACTAATTTATGGTATCAGCTTGCATTTAATACGGCAGAATTAAATGTTTTTCTTGTTGCTTGGCCATCATACCCATGACCTATAATAGCCAAGTTGCCCTGCTACGTACGTATTAGAGGCTATCAGATTTTATCTGCATTTTTATTCAGATTTCATCGCCATTAATATTGATCTCTATGAGATGTGGTTTGTTTAGCAGTTGTTCCTGCACACAACCATGACCATTTACGTCCCCAAATTCGTAGAGAAAATTAGCAAAAAAATAGATTCCTGTAGTAACCGACGTATAACTGCTCCATGTTGAGCTTTGTTTGAAGATTTTACTGCATTTCAGGAGACAAAACCCCTGACGGTGAATTCAATGAACAGGAAAGCTAATGGAACGCAAATGGAACGATTATGAGGTATTTTTTGTTACGAATTGTTGGAGACGGTAGAGTGCAACCAAGATAATAGCGCAATTGACAGAATTGCAGCCAATTTGCCAACCGTCTAATGCCGTTTAGGAAAGGGAATCACGAAATCGAAGAATCCAATTATGATGGCCTTTGTTTTAATTTTTGTTAGAATCGCAAAAAAGTTGTACTTTTTCGTTCTTTTCTGAGCCAGGCCAGTATATTGCAGTTGCGCTTTTATCTTCGATTGATTCTTACTAGTTGTAAAATGCCATTTGCCTATTGAATTATGCTCATGAATTTGAAATTATGCATTGCTGGGAGTGATTGAGAACGATAGACCAAAGGGATTTTTCCTGATGATGGAAACGTATCAGCGAAAAACATGTTGTAGGAAGTCAGTTCAATCAAGGGGGCTACGCTGTATCGGTTTTTATTCGTCATAATTATTTTATTCGCCTATCACTTGCTCACATGCTTCCGTGCCAGGGCGCACATTGGCTTTGATTGCACCCTCAACTTCCCTCGAATCCCCAAATCACGTCACTCGCTTCGTACCTCGCGCGCTTCCTGTGGTGTGCATCACCCGAAAAGCTATCCCTTCCTGGAGGAGAAGGAGCGAGCGTCCGATGGAATCCACCGGAGCGCGACGGAGTCTCCGTCTCTTCCTCCGGTGAGTGGAGGGGGCGTTTCCCTCCCCCAAGTGCCCCGGATTTCAACCCCGTTGCTCCGAGGAACGAGCAGTCATCAATGGGGTAGAGGGAGAGGGATTGAGTAGGTGGGTGGTGGGGGTATACCGCCCTCTCTCTCTTGATCTCGAATCTACGCGAGTGACATTTGATTATTTACCGGATTGCTGGCCAGAAATATTGCCCATTTCTGGATTCTTCCGCTAACTCTTAATATCATGGCGGACAATGGGGATTAATCGAGCCTAACTGGTTATTTTCATGCCGGTTCGGTGAATTTTTGTTCCTCTTTACAGGTGGATGAGCAATAGCCTAATGTTTCCGCAATATCATCCAATCAGCGCCAACCGATAAATTGCGCTATCAGGTACCCTAATCGCCTATTCTCCGTGGAGTAAACCACCGCAAGGTGTAATTGATTAGGAGTTCGAATCCATGATTCCTTGAAACCACACCGTATGAGCGCCTTTCAAGGAGAAATTTGGGGGATTGAGGACTGTTACGGACGTTAACTACAAATCTAATGCTTGAAATCGTAAATCTGTTAACTTGATGGATGTGTTGCGTGTAGATAAATGTTTTGCATCGACTTGATGCGAAATTTTTTGGGCATTCTATTAAGCCACTCCTAGTTGGGCTAGGTTACGACTATTCGATACATGTTTGCGAGTTTTTGTTCTATTGGAGAAGCGGAGTGTACAAAAACGGACGTATTTGTTACTAAGTGCTCCCAAATTAAATTATAGGGGGCGTTGGAATGGAAGCACTCCGGATCGAAGAGAAGCTCTTTAGTTCCGCCCAGCCAAAACGGCGTTGGTACCGTTGATACCGCCCATATCGGGCACTTGTGAAGCAGTAAACTTTTTATGGATGCACAATGTTTATTGATTCGGACAATTTGGCGATAAAATATCTCGGCCGCGATGGTTCCACCATGTGTCGCTGTGCGGCGCTGCTTCGTTCAATTGTCCGATCCATTTGGAGATCTTTCCATTTATAACTTCCTCTACGAGTACCATTAATATCACGGCAGAATTTTCACATATGTTGTAGAATAACCTTTTTTTCGTCAGTGAGTGGAAAATAATTTTTGGTTATGGGAAATTTTGGACAGATAGCAAAAAAAGACATTTCCAGACTCACATTACTGAAATGGCTGAATGGCGACGTCTGTTACTTAAATAATACATTCCTCAAAAATATCAGCAATAAGATCACGTCAAAAATAATGTTTTGTCACTCCACTATTAGAGATTAAAGAACTTTTCAGGTTATCTTATCCATAACTTTGGGCTCTTAATGATTATCAAGAAATCATGGACAGACTTACTTCTTTTTCATAACCGCCAATATCAAACAAATTATAGAACGCAATTCAGAGAGTAGGCAAAACAAATTGGTAAAGTATCGCCGTGATTCGTTTGTAATTATGCCATAAGTGCTGAGGGTTTTGAGTGCTTTGTGTCTCATTGGGAGCTGTCCATCAAACATGTTTATTAAAGTTATTCATTCCAAAAGGAGTTGAATTTGGTGCATATCGGTACACATCGGTGCACTTCAGCGCAGACGATAATGAATCGAACGATGTGCTCAGGCGAGACGTTTGATAACCTGTCACTAGGTAGTATTCTATAGGCACCCAATGTTCGAGGCGAAATTGTAAAATATATTTTGAAAACTAATACATAGCGTACACTGAAAAAGAATGGATTCTTACCACAAATTATTTAAATACTTGATATTTTTCGTGTTTGACTGTTGACAGTCAACACGCATGCAAAAATCGCAGATGCGATTATCCAAGTTCTTTTCTTCTATAGCCCTCTCCTGCGCATATCGACAGCATTCTCAATATGTTTGATGGCCTTTGTCTAGCAAACATGATCTGAAACAAATGAAAATCAAATACTTACGCCATAAAATAAAAAGTAATATGCACTTCGTGATTTTTCCTCACCACTTATTTTTCCTTTCCGGTTTCAATGTTTTCACTCAATTTTCAAGGGGATACAAAAACAAGGAGTTGTCATCTCTTAACTTCACTTTGTCATAGCGAGATGATGTTAAGACCTGAGAACTGTCAGAGAAAAAAATCATCGGAAAGGTAAATTAAGTAGTAAATGTCTCTTTTAAATATGGACAATTTCCTTGAAACTTGCTCTATAATGGTTGATTTTATTACCTACTCTATTATCTTAAAAAGTAAGCCTCGCACTTAGGTAAATGGAACGCGCCAAAGAACTAAAAAAGAAATGCACGTATTTCTTTGTGTGTTGTGTTTACAGGATCATAAGTGACACAAATTAAAAAAAGAGACTTGCTGAATTAATACAAGACCAAATTACCTCGAAATAAACGGAGGGTATGACCTCTTTCATTTTGTAATTTTTTTCATTCATTATTAAATTTGTATTTAATCATTAGGCACTCAGTAAAGTGGTTTGAATATACACTGAATCATTATTTTTAAAAACATTTTTACCGCAATAAATCGTTGTGAATAATCGAAAATTATTGTTGAGTAATTTCATCTTATTAAAACGTAATTTTGTTTCGGTAGGCTGAAAATCTCTGATAAAAATTGAGCTTCAACGCAAATAACACCATTGAAGCGAATTTTGCGAGAGGGTGAATGATCACTACACAAAATATTTTGTACCAAGATGTTTCCTTTTGTTTCATTCTTTTCTTCACAAGCCTATTCTTGGACATTCTTATTCAAACCAGGGAGATAATTTCCGTCGAGGAGCTAATTTTTTTAGGAATCATATACCTAGAATATCATTTTATAAGTTTTCGAATGCATGGTTTGTCTGTTAATTGATTAATTGTTAGTTTTATTGAATGTGTTATTGCTCGCTGAGGGCTGAAGTAATTTGTTCTAAAAATCAAACGATGGAAATGACCCTAGTTTTCTTATAATACGCTTTGTTGCATGAGCCATATTATAGACTACGAACATGATTAAGCGGTGGTTATTTCTCACAACACAAATTCGAGTCAAGTGCCAGCTCACCACCACTCATAAAGCGACACGTAGCAAAAGTAAAGGGAAACAAGGGGGAATTACAATCGAATAAATACTCTCGGAAATGGATGGAAATCATAGTGCGTACATATCCACTGAGAAATGGTAGTTAGCGTGAAAATACTTATTCCGTTCGGCACTGAAGAATTTTCAAATAAGTCGCGAGGAAACTATTAGTTTTCAGTCTCGAAATTCACACCCATGGATGTATGAAGGAAAAACATTTGTAGTCCCCTTTTTTGGCCCCGTCGATTTAGCGACTGCCGAGTTGGAAAAAAATGCGACTCAACTGATGGAGAGTCATCAAGCTCTCGAATCCTTCCTTAATCCTCTCGAATCCGTCCTTCGGAGCCGCGTGCGCCCCTTCTGATCGCGCGCGCTGGAATTAATCCGTGTATCATGGATCCTCGTGGGTGCTTTGGGAGTGATGCTTCCGTCACGGAACTGCCCTACACTCTCCTACCACCCTCCCAACGTGACTCCCAACCCCTTCCTCCTCCCCCCTCCCTCCGCATAGTTTATCTGGGTGCATTTTTCAGCCGCCCCGGGGCGTTTTGATGTTTGTCCCCGATATATCCATTTCAGTCGCTAATCGAGGATTTCCTATCGACTCTCGGGCCACTTCGCTTAGCCCCCCCTCCCTTCAGGGGCACACCTTCCCCTCCAGCCTTCCCATCCCTGCCGTTGCCACGGGCGACCAACCGCGTCCGACCCCCACCCGTGTCCTCTTCCTCCTCTTCGCGCTAATCTCCCACCACTCGCCCCTTCCCTCGTCTTCAACTCCTTCCCCTGCTTTCGGAACCCCACCCTCACCTCGCGTGTGTTATATGTCGTCTGTATGTGTGCTTTGGGAGGGAGGGAGGGAGAGAGAGAGAGGGAGAGAGAGAGGGAGAGAGAGAGAGAGATAGTGAGTGAGATGTATCTGGGTTGAGGGAACAATATTCTTTCGTCTTGGCCAGGGTTACCAACCGACCGTGAATTTTACGGACATTCCTCGTAAATAAAAGAAGAGCTGAGATTGCAGTTGTCGTTAAAAAGAGTGAGCGCCATAAAAAATAGTTTCTTCGTCGACATGTTCCCTGTTTTTTTTACCCTTCGTGGGAAGGCGCCCTCGGCTGGCATTTTTAAGGGGTCACATCCCCGATGCAATCGCCGGGGCTGACGGCGAACGTCGCGCAGCCAAGGAGCGAAGTTTTACGACGTCCCCTCGAGGATTATGTGGAGTTAGTTGGTGGACTGACGGACGGGAGGCTCTTCTGGCGATGTCCCGACCGGAATGTCTGGAGTATTACGCCCACCTACGTGATCATGCTTCGGATAATATTTTCATGGATTCGCGCTGAGCGTGTTAATACCCAAAGTTACGCCGTTTTCTTCTCCATAAACATTTCACTATGGGCCAAGAATCTAGGGAAATATGTGACCAGCATGTACAGTGAGACATGCCTCCGCTGTCACCTTCCTTAAGCAATCACCTCACTAAGTGGCCGATTTTTTCGGGAACGGAACAAATTTCCCATGCGTAGAAACAATGTTAAAGCTCCCTCTATTTAGCAGTCACCTCCTAAAGCGACCATTACTTGGTGGAGTGGTGGTCGCTAAATACAGTTTCACTGTCTATACTTTTAAGCAATCCTTTTGTTTCTAAATGTTTGCTAAGGTGCTAAAACAAATTAGAGTAAGCATCAATCATTTATAAAGAATTGCAGATAAACAGAATAGATGAGAAGACATTAAATTTATGCTTGTGCAATGAAAAATTTAGTTTGAAACATGAAGGAGCTGAAATTAGCTTTATTTTCATTGAAAATCATACGATAGTGAGCATATTAAGAAGACTAATGAAAGTTCTGTTGAATACTTGATACTTGTGAATGCTTTCTTCAAAGAATGGAAACCATTCAAGTTTACCGAGCGTTACCCAATATTTGATATTAAATGTGGAAAAAAACAGAAAAACCGAGATTCACCGTTTTTGCACTATCATAAAACAGGATGGTGCTCGTAGAGTTAGCCTTTCAATTGGAAGCGATAAAAATCATCGCCACGGATGCAATGGTTACGTTGTAGACATGTAAAGATATTCTCTTCACATAGTCTTAGCGAGCTAAAGATGAGATCTTTAAGCGTCATCTTACACTGAGGATGAATATCGTACCTTGAAAGAAACAAGGATTTCCTTGAAGGTATTGCGAAAATGTTACAACAAATTACCAATATTTTGGCGCATGGCGCCACAGGCCGCGTGGTTACGGCCCAATCTAATCCTGAGAGTGTTCATCTGGATCCAATTTAAATCTTTTGACTTAAATGGGCGTTACCCACTGTGGAGGCACGCGTAAAATCGGCAGTAAAAAATTAGAATGGGTAGCATATTTGTGTGGAGCACCGGACCAGGAATCGCTCTGGGGATCTGGGTTCGAAACCAAAGCTAGGCGAATATTTTATTTTACGGTAATAAAGAAAACTTGAAAGGGGAAAGAAAAGATAGAGTGAGTAGGCCAAAGTGTATGTTACCCCCCGTGAACTGCAAATGCACCACGGTTTGTATAACTTTCGGACACGGGAACCAGTTTTTTGTGCGTCCAATTGGAGCGGAGTACCGAGGACGCCTAAAAAACCGAGTCCGCCACTTGAGGTCTTTGCGGTTGGTCGACCGACTTCGTAATTAGCAGGGGCACTTTGGAAATAACGCCCACGAGACCCAAAGTACTTCACGTCTCAACCTCTCCCTCCTCCCCCCGCACCAACTTGAAGCATTTTATACAATGCACCGGAGTGGAGTCCTTGCAGTGAACCGTGTAACGCTTATGTCGCTGTAATTATAGAAGGTTACGTTCGCTGGGATTAACTTTGAGCCACAAATATTTTTTTGCGCATATATTAATTTTACTTTAACCAGCGGCCTGTGAATTTGCCTTGTGGTGGCGTTGGTATAGGTTTGCCTAAAGTGGCCTTTGTGACTATGGCTTTTGATTATAATTTATGCCTGATTTTCATTTCTTTTTTACCACGCGGCAATATTTTAAGCTGACATTTTTCTTGGAATTACATATTTTGCGAAATGCTGCATTTGTATTTTGTTGTTTCCTGCCCAAGGCGGTGTTTTACGGTTAAATAATGCTTTACTGGAAGCAAAATGATCAATTTGAGCTGAGACCAAGTAAGAATCATTTCGGGGAATATGCCAAAATGAATGTAGCAAATTAATTCCCCGAATAACCTCTACGGTGATTGCTTAAGCTTTGAGAAAAATATGTAATATCCCACAAGTGTGGTATTACATCAATCAATAAAGAGAGCGAGATTAACCTGAGTACATGAAGTATATTTGTTTTTTTTTTCATCAAAATTTATGGTGCTGAGTCTCTGCTTTATGTTTTAAGATTGTCGTCTTTGAAAAAGAACTGTTTCTCCTCAGAAATTATTAAATGTTTCCAAATTTAATTCAATGATAATCAGGGAAGATCAATTTTTTCTCTTTAAGCACTCATGCCAACCTCTTTTAAGGCCTCTGCCCCTAGTTAATTTAAATTTTAACATACCTTCGAGTGACTTAATTTATTCATAGTAAAAAGCGTATATAATTTATTGCGTAATAGCACGGAAACGTAGTGCATAATATCGGGGTCTGGTTAATACCGATGCTGATTTTTATGTAGAGATAAATTTTACTTCGTACTTTTGGCTACCTTAGTGGCTGCAGAAATAGTTTCCTTTAGGAATCACCAGCCCCCTCTATCCCCTATATGTACCTGTGCAAACATGTCTTTTACCTACGCATCAATTTTGCTCTATCATAAAAAATCGATGTGCCTCATTACAATATAATATGCTTAATGTGAAATTACTTGGAGACTCATTTCGATTCATCCGTGGTACTTCAGTTGTTTGGTGTCTCGAATAAGAAGTTAGGAACGGAGTTAGATTAGACTTGATCAATTTTTTTGGTGAAATTTTTATACTGTGTTATTACAGTGTAGATAATAATTATTCAGTGCAAGAGAATCGAAATATATATCCCTAATGCATTATATCTCATCTTCAAAGAATATATGCCATTGAATCTCGCACTGGATTAGGGGACTCTTTCCTTGACGTTGGGGGGAGGGAGGGGCGTAGAGAAGGGTAGGTTGGGAATGAGAGAGGGGACGAGGGTTGGGTCGCAAAGGGGGAGAGGGGCCAAGGATTTAATGTCAACGGATGTCCCAAGCTATGAGAAAGGTTAAATAGAGTAGATGTGACCTTTAGCATTGCTAGTCTGGGTTTTGAATACTTGCTTTTAATGTATCCAAAATTCCATGCAGTAACTCAAGGAAAATAAACTAAAATATTCTGCATTCCGAATCTCTCGTCATCCGACGATATCTCCGTATATTTTGCCCTCTTCGACCTCTCTAAACCGTAAACATTAGTCAATTACTTGTAGTGCGTGATTACTTGGCGTCCTCTAGTTCTAATCGTTCATAAAGTTCTTTATGATGGCCCTGATTCAAACGGAGACGTAAATTGCATTGCGCTCATTATTGTGTTATTGATTGTTCAAACCAATGATTGAAGTGTTCTTGACTGAATATGGCCCTCTCGTAATATAATGGTTATTATATATACATCCAAAACTAGAATTTTACCATAAAAATTATATCTCCTTATTGCGGGGATGATCTTTTCTCCCAATTCAATTCAAAATGGCAATAGAGGAAGAATTTGTATATGGTTGTAGTTAACGGAATGGATCATGATCAGAGTCATCTACATTCCGACGCAGCCACTAAAATTGTTGTGGTGGCATGTAGATATCTGATCTCGATTACAGGTGCATTAATAGCTTTTTGCCCCTTCGATTTACCTTGTTTAGTGCAAAAAATCGAATAAAATAAAAATAAAGTCGATTTTCCAATCCCAAATCGTTTTTTATTTGCAAATTTTGCCATTTCGTAATTATAAGTTGTTGGAGTGGATAATGTAAATTTTCAAAAGTATCACACATAATTATGATTAGAGAATCCAATGAAAGTAAAGGCTTCGAAAACATTGTTTAAAAAATCTCCTTTGTTTAAATCCTTTTAGTGTTTCACAGTTTATACTGAATTTGTTTCATTTTAAATTCATTTTTTCTCACCAGCATAGCCCAGCGTGAAATACTTCAAACATCACATACGTGCCTTGCATGAGACATCAGTCACAATAAAGAATTACTTTATCATAGAACAACATAAACTTTAACGTGTATGGGACTATTTTTAGTGCATTAAAGTACACTTGCTGAAATAAGCCATGAAGAGGAAAAATGCCCGTTTGTCATTATACCACGAGAATGTGAACATATTCATATGGTAATCATATTCCTGGTAGCTTGAGACTTCTAATGGCTAGGCAAGAAACTGCATCACTTGCTGTGACAAAATCTACAAGTCAGTTGAGTAATGAGCCTCAGCCAAAACAGTCATCACTGCCGTCTTATGATAATAAGATAATCCTTGTCAACTTTATGGTTTCCATTCATGAACATAATGTAAGCTTAAAGGTTGTATAATATAATGATGCTGAATATCTTAATATGATGATGGTGAATATCTTGCATTTCATTTGCAAATACTTATCTCTTTTTTTAATTTAATAAATGAACCGAAGGTCTTAAGAATGAGGGTATCATTAGATCCAAAGGATATATTTTGAACACTGCTGTATTAATGAAGAGTTCCTCAACATGCGACTTTTAGAATTCTCGAAAAAGAAAAATAACCAGAGAGTCACTCTTTGAACTTTGAGTCCTATTGGAGAATGCATGTTAAAAATAGACTGCTTCCACAGTTTGCTTCCATCAAAATCTTCTACTATTTTTATCTCGGTATAAACCTTTTGATTTATTCATCAAATATTTATTTAGATAAAACTTAAAAACTGATATATAAGTTAGTCAACTAACAAAGTAATGATGGATGTATGGATGTATATACGACATGAGTTTTAATTTTCATTACATGACACCAAATCATAAATGATTTTCAAATTTCGGAATAAAGATATACTTTTGAGAATTTGAAATTATAATTTGTGTTTAATAACAGTTGTGTGTTGATATTTTCATGAGACGTAATTATTCAGAATACATATGGGTTAATATCAAAATTATTTGAATTAAAAATGTGGCCGACGTTTAGTTACATTTAAAAAAGCTGGTCGAAATACAATAAAATCACTAAAATCCTTATTTAGTAAGAAGCACTGCCAGTATTTCTACAGCCTTCAGGGCAGAAGAACCTGATGAAAAGTATCATCGCTCAATAAGGTATGTTTGCAACGGGTCATTAATTCGAGAATTCGATTTGATATCTAGTAAATAAATGCCATTAGTACACCAAAGGACTGCTGCAAGTTTATTTAATGGTTATGTAAAATTGTAGTACAAATTTTTATTTTCCTAAAATTTCTCTACCGTCTAAAGAATTACATGCCCTCTAATGTGCATTTCACGTATGAAGGTATGCGTATGAAGTTGTATTCTGCAGAATCTTCAAACGCAAGCTAGAGGTTTCTGTGGCTCCAAATATTCGTTCGTTTTGATCTTTACTGTAAGAATCAATAAACTCAAGATATCTTCCTTGGATATAATGGCTTCGGGCAATTTTGTACCCATCGCTTTATTTTGCTTTAGCCAATTTTTCTACTATGACTACGAGTAACTCCGTGAATATGTAACAATGTCTACGATTATGTTAAGAGCTGTAAACAAGCTCGAGTAAACGAAATGGCCAAATTCATATTTTTGCTTCTGGATTCAAATGGAAAGTTCAATACACATATTTCCCTAAAGAAAAATCAGTGCTATAATTGTGCGTAGTTCATTGAAGTGCTACAGATATTCAATTAACGTGCCACATTCTCTTTTCCGTGAAAGGCCTCTTAAAGGGTGGTATTCATTCATTAATCCTGAGTGAGCAGTGTTGAAGATATTATGAGACTAATAAGAAATCATTTCTGCTTCTCGAGAATGATCAATTATTTTGCAAGAGGTTGGCGGCTTACGTGATACAAGATTTTATGACCCAGATAGAGCTGTTATATGATGGACAATGTAGCATTGGATAGTTTTGCCTAACCTGCACGATTGGCATTGGCATCTCTACTTATGAGTATATTCCGACATGCTATCGAATTCTCGTTATGCTGTGTTCCTAAAAAAGTTTATACTATCGGTTCGACCTTCCAAGTTATTAAAAACGGACACATCCTGCGTATTCATATTAACCAGTTTTGAAATTTTTCCTCGTGGGCGCACAGATCGCAATTAAATCTTGGCCTTTCAATTTAATAGTATTTAAATTAAATGAAATCTTTTTATATATGCATCGGCTACCATAAAATATTGATGGTACGATCATACACCATATTTTCATAATTTGTTTGTTTAAAACAAGGCAATCTTTTGATTACAACATTATTCAGGTCAATTAGAATATTCATTGGATTATTGATTTAAAGGCCTCGGCAATCCACGTAAATTTCCCCGCAGAACAGTCTCCCCATTGAATTGCCGTTGCTTTAGCTTTATTTCCGCAAAAACGTGACCCCGGAAGACGAATTGCCATCCCAAGAGTAAACAGTTTGTTTTTTGAAAAATTCTAAATACAGGGTGTTTCAATGCATTCACCATAGATATTCGAGTTCTTACTATTCATTCGGTTGAAAACGCCCTGGAAAGCGATGGTCATTGCGGCATTTACGACGTTAAATACTTTATTGCCCTTCCTTTCATTTTGCTATTTTGAGCCACGATGTAAATTTTAGCCTCGACGAGCCAACTATTTGAGGATGTGATTAAAATGCATCGCATAGTCACGGTTTGCTTTCAGAGAAATAAAATGAAAGCCATCGAAGCGCGAAAAATGATGAGAAAAAATTCGGTAAATGTGGACCGACGAATTGGTCATGAATCCGCGGCTTCCTGGCTGCAGCAAATTCGCTGGATTGGTAGCACTACCCTTCCTCAGTCCCCTCCCCGCCCCCACCTCCGTCCGCTTCCACACTTCCGCCCGCGAGTCCCACGCCCCCAACCTCTCCATCTCTCCACGCCCCCTTCCCATCCTCGCTACCTGACCCTCGCGTGCCCCCAACGGCGCGGTGGGCAGCGAATATTCCGCTCTGTTTTATATCCCTGGGTTCCCAACCTCCCTCGTCGCCCATACATTTACTCCGGACTCCACTCCCTTCCCTTCCTCTCCCATTCCCCTTTCCCATTCCGACCCCCTCCAACTTCCCATCCGCAGGTTCCTGTGTCCTCCCCTCACCCCTTCTTCGTGACCCCTCACTTCCCCCTTGTGCTGACGAGACGGGCAGCGCCGTATTGATGCCCAAAACCGTTGTTGAGGACCTCTACTCGTGGACAGTGCTGGACGTTGCCGCGTCGTGGATGAACACATGGAGCTGGCTTCGATTGTGTGGTCTGGAGATGATGTTTACTATAATAATGGGGGTGTAATTAACGATACATAATTAAAACTATTGTGATATTCCCTCAGAGCCCAGAAGATCATTTATAAAAATGCAAAACTTTGGTTGAAGAAAAAATAAATTATTACTCATCGGCCTTGTGTCTAAAAGAAATAATGTGTAAATTAAAAATTCAACTGAGGCGGTCGATGGCGATTTTGGTCGGTTATGGGTATTCATTTAGTACAATATTACGTTAGACAACTTCTAATCAATAAATGTTGTTCAGTTAGTTTCAATGTATTGATCTTTAAGTTCATTTTCCGCGGAACAGTCTCGTCAGCACATATTTAAAATACTAATTGTCTCAGAAAACTCCGTTCCTCATTTTCAATAACTTCCTCATAACCGTATGAGGCCTATACGATACATTACACGATAACTTGTGGCCATCATCCTCGGGGCAAACGCATACACTTTAGCATATAAACTGTAAAGATCATCTTCTTTAAAACTAATTTCAAAATATGGTGTTTTTAAGGTTTTTAGTAGCTCCTTCTGTTTTCCACGCGCCTATTTGTATTTTTAAAATTTAGTTAAAATATATTAAAGTCAACGATGACTCATACGTCGATGGTTCATAATTATCTGCCATTGTTTCAAATCCAGGCTTTAGAAAACATTTGAGACATTCTCGTAAAATCTTAAAACACAATTAAGGGTTGATATTTTAAATGAAATTTACCCTCGTCAACACCTTATCCTGCCATCTGCTTCTTTTCGTTCGCATCGAATATTTTTGTCCCGTGGATGCTGCATCTTGCACTCCCGATCTCTATCTCACAAAGTCAATGCTTTGCATACCCAAACGAATAAAAATTTCCCGTTTCCCCTACAGTAGTATTATCTGGAGGAGCGCTTTTTCTTAGAACCCTTGTGACACCACAAGGCTACACCATTGAGTAATACGAAAGCAAGTGCAGAGATTAGATAGGCATCACGACGGTGCGTTTGAAGCACCTAGGAGAGTTGCCATTCCTTAACAGTGGTACTATGGAGCAATCATATGTTGAGAGGCAAAGCAATGCTAAAATCTGGATTTAAAGTTTTTAGATCTTTGGAAGAGTTTCTCACGTAGCATCGCCCTTGAAGTGGAAGAATTTTGGAATGTGGAGGAGACCACTTGGAGGCGCTAGTGTCACTCCGTGAAGTTGTGTCAAGAGGCGGAGGTATATTGACCATGGCTGTGATGTGCTTCTCCGCGGAAAAAAAAATTTTCTCGTTGCCCAATGTCATCACATAAACAGACGATAACTTCAGGTGATTGTCAGACTAAACTATTATTTTTCTCGCACCGACTGTGGTGAAGTGTGGCTCAAATGATGGACATGAGGGAGAAGATGGTCGAAAAACAAAGAAATAAAACGGTCCGCACTGATCGAAACGCGCTACAACACAGGCATAGAATTGCATTGACTACAAATATGTGGTTTTACTCCATTACCAGAATTCGTGCTTTCGCTCTCGTGGTTACTGCATATGAAAATAAGTTAACTCTACTTTTGCGCAAAGAGAGCCTTTTGCTAACTTCTTGACTGGTTTTGTAATGTGAACATTAATGCAAGAGCTTATTATACTCTATTTTTTGATTCAGTGCAATAGTGAATGCGAATTTGCACATTTTAATTGGATTACCTGATCACATTGTAATAGCTTTAAATGAATTCGGATGGTTGTATTTTACTATTAGGACTGTATTTACTATTTATATTTGTTTTTCTATTTTATGTATTATTTACTATATTTACTATTTCTAGGGTTAAAGATAGTCTATGATAGAACACATGATACAACAGCGAAGAGTGAATAGATATCTTCCCAAACGGACATTTAGCATCACATCGCGTGGAGGTTTATTTTAGCATAAGGTTAAACACTATGTACTATTAGGATCCTATGTAAATCAACTATCGTCTTTTCCAAGGCATCTAGGAATCTTGCGAGCCAATCACTGAGTTCCTATTCCTTCCCCGAACATTTTATAAATTCCTAAATTCCTAGCATATTCGGGGTTATTATAAATTTATATCATTATACGATGATTTTTATATTATCTGTAACCATGCTCTCCACATTGGTCATCGTCGGATTTCTAATTTTCATAAGGTTGGCCGATATCTAATTTTAAAGACGCCAGGAAAATCACATCTTTCAAAGCAAATCGATTGCCTTCTAAATACTACTACTTACTCAAGACGTATCGGCCGCCGGAAAATATCTTATATGACAATAGAATAACTAGTACCAGTGCAGCCAGGTATAACCTAATTGCAATGTATAAAAAGGCCAAGAAAATTGACCTTGTGTTGTATATTCTATATTAATTTAACAGTATAAATAATGTTATATTGATCATCTCTATAAAATAATTCACAAAAAGAAATATGCTAAGACTATAGCAGCCTAGTTGATATTTCTAGAGCTGTAATTTTTTACTTTACTGAGTTTTTAGCAGGCAAGTTATGTTTATTAATATTTCTGCTTTCACCTTGCATTAATTTCTTTGAAGAAAATCGACCCATGATGTCTCAAGAAATTGTTTTGTTCCAATGGTTGTTTCACATGAAATGTAAAAAAAACACGTTTTCCAGTATTTTTCACGTGCATAAGCCATGAAATTCCATTATTAAAAACAATACAAGTGATGAAAATCACTGTATATTAAGCTGCAAATATGGGTAATACTTTTGAAAAGATATTTAGTGAATAAATGCACCAAATTTGTGCTAAACGCGCCTCCATATGATGTCTCATTGAAAGTTAGTTGCATTCTTCTTTCCTCTGTCATTAGAATGAAAATTAGCCACTCTGGCAACATAAGCTGTAAATTGAGTGCTTCAAAATAAATTTCAGAACTAACTGAGCACGATTGTGATCAAGAAATGTCTACAATCACCATCCTACTCCACAGCGGTAGCAATGCACGAAAATGAAAAAGGAAACTGTAAGTGATTCGAACTCAGTGTCCTGAAAATGAAAAAAAATCAGAAAATTGTGAGCTATTAAGTCCAATGGAACAATTTTGTTAATTTTCGCCGATTCTATATTATATGTATTATTTTCAAACAGTCGGTGATCAGAGATGTACATTTGTATTTCTTCTTGTACATTGTTATTTGAGAGGCCTCACAGCTTAACTTTTGTAGATATTATAACTATTGAAAGTTTTAGAAATTTTTGTTTTAGTAACATTAACACATTTCAGAAGTGGATCTTACCTAAAGCTATAATTAAAGAAAACATTTTGGGTTAATCACTACAAATCTTTGAGTCAAATCATTAGGATTATAAGCAATTTAGCGGAAGACAGCAATAATTTGTCTCTTATAATCTTCAGAGAGCTTTTTTGGGGCTTCACCTCCAAATCCACTCATAGCTGAAACATGAACAACTGAATGAAACTGAAACAAGCTTATTCAATTAAATTGTTAGTGACTCAGGTATGCATTATTTCAAGTTTCCGAAGGAAAGATAAGGTGTACGGCATGTGCGAGCAACTGGTTGAGATACTTGAGAAACTCGGGGGTTGGATTGTATTGGGTTTTTGGGGAGGCGACCTACAGCTAAGGTCATTTGCGCCACAGGGTGCAGGTAAAGGAGGAATGGTGGATAGAAAGGGTGGCGTCGGCATTAGCCTAATCTTAACGAAAGGAGTCAAGGGAATCACGATTTAACGTCTCATCCAACAGATGGAGTACTGTACTTGCCCTCCACAAGACACTTAAATAGGGATCGAGGTTTACTCTGAAAAATATCCTGCTCTCTCTCCTCGGGGGTTGAAATAACCGGATGGAAATTGAAATGCAATAATATGTTAAGGAAGGGTACGACGAAGAACCAGGGTGAGCAGTTATAGTACGGAGGTAAATCAAGGTTTTCCGTTGTCATCTTTTATTTTTTACATCCACGGAGAGTATTTTAAGATGGTTAAGAGACGAGCCTTGTGTTGGAATAACATTTTTAGGGTTGCTCATAAACTGTTAGATTTGCGGACGTCCAGGTGTTGGTTATTCTTCCATCCAAGGGACCGCAGGCATTAGGAGTCGGTGATTATTATACGGAAGATAAATCATATGATAAAAAAGTAATGAAATTTTTTGGGACAATGAAAGCAAGACTGATCATAAAAGGAAGAGGGATGCACATCGGAGGAAAATGGGCGTAGTACCAAGGTCATGGGAAGGAGAATGACTCCAGTGAAGGAGGCATTTTAAGCATCATAAAACGATTGTAAAGGGTAAGTCTCCTTTTGATTAACATTGCGAATAATAACTGCAACATGTCAACCTTTAGCATATTTATTCACCTATTTCAAGTTCACCCAGTCAACCATTAAGCATGATTACCAAGGAGACAGATACTCCAAAGTATTGGATTAGTAAGCTTTAAAAAATTGTTATCAGATTGCTGCTACTGTCGTAAATTTATTAATTTACTTATTTTATAAAAATTTTCTAAAAATTCATACGACTTTGTGAGTTAATGCGGAGAAATTTTTTAAATTAGCCTGAGCGGATGGTTCGTCCTGTATACGTAATGGTCTTGTCATGCGAGTGGTTTGACAGCTATACATTCTTCTAAAGTCAATGAGGACTGTAAATATAAATTATTGATTAAAGAGGATATGAGAAAGATTTCCAATGACTTGTTAAAATCAGCAATTCAGAATTTGGATGACCTATTTAGGTGCCGATGAAATGTTTAGAATTCTTCTGCAATTAATGAATAAGTGGTATATGAAATCAAGGATAAATCCACTGGGAAAAATAAGTGAAATATCATAAGGAAAGCAAAAGAAAAATTTATGTGAATAATGTTTTTTAATTTTTCTTAAGTAGCATTAAAAAAAGTAAATTCCACTATGGTACTATTAAACCATGGACCATGGAAAGAGCCATTTATCTAATGATCTTTTCGCAAATAGATCGACATTTGTCATTATAGACATATTTTCAATTTTGTATTACATTCCTGCTACAGAGCGATCACTCAAAGCATGCATAAACAGGTAATAAAAATTAAGCTTTTTTATTTAATACACTGATGAGTGTAGGTATAATACCCAAAAGTATTATTTCTTTATAAACTGGCATCTATATTAAGAAAATTGGGTTGAACCATAGTACCCACATTAATCAACAATAAAAAATCCCTAATAAAACCTAAAATGATCCGTTAAAACCGAATAACAATATATATTATTGATAAATTTAGTTGAACTATACAATTTTGGACATTGAAGAATCAATGAACGTATGTTTAGTTGACGTTGAAGAATCAATGAACGTATTTATACCTACAATCAGATCATTATTGATTAAATATCATTAGAGCGAAAATAACGTTATTGAGCATCCCAATTATTAAATGTTCTACTGTGTCCTAATTTCGTTTCGTCTTCGGTATGCGTGAATCCACTTACTTCTCCTTTCCAAATCTTTGGGGAAACGAAAACACTTCACTTCTTCTAACCATTTACAACAGCTATGGCTACCATCGAAAACCACACGGAAAAACAATATATCTTGACTGCAGGGGTGGAAACGGCTTTCGAAAAACTGCTGCCTTGTAATGGCTGCGAGGGTCGCCCGTCAAAAATTCAATCTAGTCAATGTATCACGTGACGTCACGTATATCGCGACGTGCGCAATGACCTAAATTATTTAGTAGTACTTTGAGTAGAACGTTGTACTGCAATAAATGTTATTCAGAAAATCATTTCCCTATCTCCAAATCTCTTTGCTACTTTATACATACCTACTCTATGGTGGTACCCAAAGGACTGGGGATAGCGGCGCGGTCAAATCGGGGAGCGGAGGGAACGGGAGACTGTCCATACTCCCGTTCGCAACGGCGCTATCGAAAGACGACCCGGGAAGCAAGTCAGTGAGTTTGTGAGCTCACAGTGAGTAATCCAAAAACCCTGCTCCTGAAATCATTCGGGTTCGGAGGATGGGAATCTTTTTGATATGGAGTTCCTACGTCCGGCTGATAGTGCATTCATTGCGGGGCAAGTGGGGATGGAGCGAACCGACGGGTTACCTCTTGGTGTACACGGAGGGGATTAATACCCTGAACAATGGCCGCGGCTCACTCAGCGGTGAGGGGCGCGGAGTGCTCTTGGGATTTGGTTGGGAGGCTTTAGAGATGAGGAGACTGCGAACTAGGGTTGGATATCTTGAAAATGTCAGATAAGGCAAGTTTCAGAATAGTACGGAGGATATTATTTGTCCCCTAACTGTATCTTTTGGAGTGAAAAAAATAACAGGAATAAGAAAAATATACTTCTGAACCGATAGATACAAATATACCGCTTTTCCTCGCAGTATTGATGATTATAATAGAAACAGCGAGACTCTCACAAGACCCAAGATGCGTTGTTAAAATAATTCACCTCTGTCCTCTCCCCCTTTCTTTTCGATATCCCTCCCTTTTTAATGGCTCCTGTCCCGGCAACCTCTTACTCGCACCTCTGCGGCGGCTTGCATGGGATGGAAGTCGATGTAGATACGTCAAGTAATAATAAAAATCGCCAAATTATGCGCAGCGGTAGTTGCGAAGGCGTCTTACCCCTAGAGCTGTCCACTGAAATTTGGAATTCACAATTATCATACGGTGAGACCAAGTACCATATCCTTCGGCATCCTTGAATTCGCTCACTCGGGCTTACCATGTGTTTGGAGCGAATCATTTTGGCTCTTGACACCAATTTTCCTTGCTCACTGCACAGCACTAGTGGCGCAATTTTTATGTAATAAAAAACAAACAAAGAAATAAATTTAGGTAGGTACAAGTCTTCTGCTGTCACGGTGAAGGGAGTGTGTGTCTGTGATAATAATTCCTCGTTCATAGAGAAGTTATCTAATCCTAGTTAGACCCTTTGACACCTTTTTTGCCTTCAGTATTTTGCTGTTTTCATCAAAAACGATCAACAAAAATGGTGCCCACATATTTGGATTGAAAATCCAAGTCGGAGTACGGAGAGACATCAATCTCAGTTAGGAACTTTCACCGTCTGTCGCCCGTAAAGAGGAGAAGCAATTTTGAATAAGAGGTTAGAAGGCTTTGCGTGATTTTTGTCGCCCGTCAGAAATAGGAAATTATCTCCTCTGCGGCCTCAAAGATACCTAAAAAATCTGCGCGAATGTTGTTTGAGCGGTACCGATTTGAGATTTGGATTGTAATTAACATATTTCATCAAAAATCTCGAAACGGACCAATCTGCTTGCCATGTGAGCGCAATATATGCATCGCAAGGGACAATTGGAACTGGCTCAGTAATACGGCCAGCTTACACAACAATCAGCAAACGAGAGACATTAATCAGCTTTTATCCACCAAAAGTGTAATAAATTATTTGTAGTATATACAAGCAAACTAGCACGCTCATTCGTCACTAACTCTTCCAAAAATCTGCTACACGATAATGATCACATTTAATGAAAACATCGATAAATTACAAGCCTCGAATTAAAATATTAGTCAATACCTGTTTATCAATAGTCTTTTGGGGATCATATTTGAAGAAATCAGATATCATTGTTTTTGCCAGTTTAAGGCAGTCCTATTGATCGATTTTTTTGCATCTCTTTGTTTAGTGCTGTCTTATTTTTCTCCCACGTGAAGAATAGTTACCTAGGTTGGGTGACTTCTGTTGTCTGCTCATAACCAAAACTGCCCTTCATATTATCCTCATCCTGATCATTTAATTTAATTATCTTAGTTTTACCCTACTCTAGGTGTTGCAAGGAAATGCGATTGTATTCCTGAATAATGTTTACCGGTGGAGTTTCCTCAATTTAAATGTAAAAACACGTATCATTGAAGGATAAATGCTTGGCAAGGGAGAGGAAAGAATTTGTTCCTGGTTATGGCAATTTGTTGTTTCAACTTGCCAGATAATGCTTCTAAGTGAGGAAAAGTATTTCCTTTATAATTGGTTCCATTTATTGGTTAAAAATACCACTGAAACATATTACGGTAACTGAAAGGAATAATAAATAACATATTACTATTATCATCGTACATTCCTTCTCAACCAGGATGTCTTATCATGGTTTATGGATTTCAAAACGGGTTTTGACGGAGTAAATAGGGAAAAAACTAACGGAGATGGGATAATGAGAATAGATTGGCGAAAATGGAGACTAATCCGAAACTTACATATGACGCAAAGGGCGCGGGTGAGGGTGACTGATGGTGAACCTGGGTGGGAAACTATAGGTCGCAGGGTAAGAAAAGGGTGCCGGTAGTCGTCTTTGCTTTTTAATATTTATGCTGAGGACATGGTAAGATGGGCATGGGAAGAACTCCATCTGGGAATCAAGGTAGGAGGGCAGCTGATGAAGTTGGTTAGATTTGCGGACAATCAAGTGTTGGTTAATCGATATTCGAAGTCGTTAAATATCGATATTAGAATTCGAATAAAATCGATATTCGAATCGTTAAAGGGACTAAAAGCTTTAGTAGACGCTTTAGAAATGCAGTGCGGGAAATTCGGAATGAAGATAAATCATCAGAAAACAAAAGTAATGAAATTATATAGGATAAAGAACGCGAGATTGGTCATTAATGCAGGAGAGAAAAAAATCAAGAAGGCACAGCATTTTAATTACTTAATCAGAACGCTGAAAGAAATAGGCCTAGTAGCAAAGACATACGAAGGAGAATCGCGTTAGCTAAGAAGGCGTTTAGTAATTGAAGGGGGCTGATGAGGGGATTCTTGGGTAAGGATATTAAGAATAGGCTGGCAAAGAGCTAAATATGGAGCGTAGCGTTGTGTGAAGCAGAAATATGGACCCTAAGAAAAGGGGACAAAAATAGGATGCAGGCATTTAAGATGTGGGTGTGGAGAAGGATGGAGAAGGTGAGTTGGATGGAAAGGAAGACAAACGAGGAAGTGCTTTGTATGGTGGGCGAGGCAAGTGAACTTCTTCATGCAATCCAGGATAGGCAGGATAGGCGGCTGGAGGATGTAATAAGGAGCGATGGGTTGCTCAAGAAAGTGATAGAGGGAAGGGTGTTTAGCAAGCAGGGAAAGGGAAGAAAGAGAATACTTTTCCTGGACGGGATGAAGAAAAGTAGATTGTATGCCGAGGCGATAAAGGAATTACGAGAGGTAGTTAGGCCCTGAAGGAGTAGAAAACCGGAAGGAAATTCTCTGACATTCATTAAAACCTACCCTTACCGGTAGAATGCTGAAAAATCTTCCTTCGCAGTTGCTAATGATACGCGTTTAAAAGGTCATCATGTCACTGCATTCATCGATCCTTCTCACTTATTAATTTTTTACGTTTAGAATAAACCCCTTCGAAGGATATGATGGTTTAAATTATTTTAAATTAAAAGAAATGCTATACAGGTGACGGATTGAGCAGAAATATGAGGGAGTCAATATATTCCTCTTCGAGATTGTTCATCCACTTCTAGCAATGAATTCCAATAACATCACACCAAATCTCGCCAAAAGAGTAGATGGATTTCAGTTTTCCCCATGAAATCGTCGTCGTTAGCATAGGTTGAACAAGTGGATAAGTCCACAATTTTAAAGTTATAATTTTTATTCCTTTGCGTCTTCATTTCTAGAGGGAGGGGACCGTCATTTGCACTCTATCTCGTTCCGTTTGTGAAAGAGCGGATCCAGCAGTACCTGAGCATTTAGTGATTTTTCAACCATGATGAGAGTTGAGATGACATTTTAATAATAATTATCTATAAGTTTTTAAATAGAATTTCCCTTGGGATTTAAATTTCTGATTACATTCAAGCTTAAATTCGGGAATGTCGTGCGTGGTAACTGGGAATACAGCCCTCTTTATTGACCATAATGACAGCTTGAGTGATGCGAAAAGCTTGGCCTGAAATTCCAGTTTGTTTCCAGATATTTCTAAAAAAAAGGCAAGTCCCACTTCAATCCATTAAATGCTCACAAGTATTCATCGCATGTATCCATGTATATACTATTTTGAAAAGCGAGGGCGGAATGTGAAGCTCTGCGAATGGTCGCGTTTTGACGTCGCCTATCGCTCATTGTGTTCCGACCCCACCCCCCCATGCAAAGCAATGCCCCTCGCCCCGCCCCCTTCCCCAACCCACCGCACTCACCCCCTTCCTCCAACATGCGCTCGACCTCCCCCCACATTTGCCCTCCACCTTAGAAATGCTAAGGACCATATCCGTGTGTGCGTCCCTCTGAAAATTCTCCCACCCCCTTTCCCTGCACTCCCAAGTTTTTATTCCCCGTCTGAATTCGGAGCATACCTCCTTTTTATTTCGCATTCCTTCCTTCTCTCCACTCCGACTTATGTTCCCTGCATTTCCCATTCTGTACGTAGAGGTGTGCATTCAGCGTATTTTTTTACAAGGTCATTTTCGTTTCTTGTTTAAAAATTTCAAAACGTTTTTCTTCCTTTTTTATCCTTTCATGTGCTCGAAGTCCGCTGTGGAGATACTTTTGTTGGCTTCCGCTGGAATAGAAGCCTCTCTCCTGTGAATGTGAAAAGATAGCAAAAAGCGTAGTATTATGCTCTGTCAATGAATCATCCAGCCATAAGTACGCTCCTGCGCGGCGAAGCAACTGCCCATTTACCTGGTATATAGTGAAACTTTTTCCATCACATTTTTACGTTCTCAGCAGATTGGTGGCTAAACAAATACGAAATGAAATATGATGAGCGTGAAAACCAAGTCTGTCGTTTTTGATCCCGTTCTCGATCATGACTTGCGGGTTTTATATTTTCCTTTATTTAGAATGGGCTTCTTTGACTATAGGAGGTTTTTTCAAAGAGTTTCTGGGCTAATTCTTGAAGAAGTTAAAAATATTTGCATATTTTCCTTTTAATTTAATTTTATTCATTAAATTACCGTTTCTCATTTGCCTAAACATATCCCAACATCGCCTCTTTTCTTTAGCATGAATTTTAGTTTGTGGAGCGAGAAAATGTGAGCTGAGGCCATGCCTTCGAATTTTGCCTTCAGGGAACTATCATTACGTTTTAGGTGAAGAAATTGTCTCATTTCCAGTTCTCTTAAGTTAAGTTAATCGCAGATTAATGTTACTAAAACTGTCACTTGATAAACTTAATCGTCGTCTGATGCCGTTGACAGTAATCTACTTTGCTTAACTTTTCGATGACCACCATTTTAAATCTAAAACATTCAAAACACCGTTTAATCTGGTAATAATCTCTAAAAGTCACTCACAATAAACATTCATGTCTCTGACTCTCACCCAGTTTAAATCACAGCCATGCACTTTAGCATTGATCAGCAAGGCTTTTCGCAATGGAAATTATTGAAACCTAAGAACTCTTAATATTAACTGCTCCTTTGAAATAATGGAAGATGTAGGCAAACCGAATAAAAAAGATAATTTCTAAGCTTTAAGGCACTAAATGTCTCCCAGCACGCCTCAAATTAATTACGTTTGGGCGCGGCCCAAACTGTTCTGTGACTTCTCGGATAAATTTTTCAGAAAATGATTCGCTCTGCTCTGATTTTACTATCAAACTAAAAAATTATCTCGGCATATACCGAAAATTCCGAATAATGGAAGCATCTTAATTAATGTTTTCGTCTTTATCACTGACTGGATTTTGGTTTTGTCCTCCCTTTGTATTAAAAGTTTTCTACATGTTTTACTCTTCTCGTGAATTGCTCATCCTCCACCATCTCATTCAATATCACTGGAGAAAAGGCCGATGTCAAATATTTGGGTCAAGGCCTTTTTCATGACGATAAGAAGGAAGAATACAGGTTTGAAAGCTCTATGGAAAGCGTGAATATTTTAGTTCAACGTTTGAGCGAATTTTCATGGCGATGCAAACTCACCCAGCGTGCTCGCTGTTACAGGTAGAGGAGGTCATGACTGATATGGTGAAACTTCTTCATAATGATGAATAATGTATTGGCAGATTTTTTCTTAACTTTATCTCAAGATCTATAAAATTATACATAAAATAAAGAGTTTGGAAATTAAACATTTTTATAAATGAAGACTCACTAAATTTTCTGTAGAGAAAGAAGCAGGCGTTATTAAACTGATGGGAACACGATTTATTCTCTACGCTTTCAATCGAGCAGATAAGCCGAAAGACATTTCCATGCCTTGTACTTCCTCTTAACTGATTGATAAACGGTGAAATCCGCATTGACTGATTGACCGATGGTAATGTGCAAAAATAACCAAATATCTTCTCCCATCAATGCATTCATGAAAATCGCAGAGTTTAAGTGGACAGGGACATCTAGTTAGTATTAGATCACTTTTTTGTATCCTAAAGTAAGTTATAACCAAGTCCGTGGGTATTATGTAGCTATTTAAAATCCGAAAATGAAAAAGATTTCTTTTGGGCTTGACTTTGTGGAAGTGATCGTTATGCGATATGATTTACATTCTCGCGACACACAATTATTGTAGTCTAAGCCTCAGGAGAAGAAAAAAATCGCTTTTTAATCATGATGGCTTACGGGATTGCTTCCGAGTTGTGTCATTTTTTGACAACAGTTCCGCGAGCGTTCCAGCTCACTTATTCAGGTCGAAGTGCTCACGATGCATTTTTGGCCGCATTATGTAGCCCGGCGGAGGGTCAAGCGCGATTTTTTCCGGCTTTTTTTGAGTATTTTCCCGCGTTTTGTGGAAGACACGCTTTTAACTGGTGAATAGCGTGTAACCATATTCTCTATTGACATTATTAGGTGTTTTTTTTTAATTTTTTCAATAGCCTCCCTGATCAATTTAGGAAAGTACCGGATCTCTTTCGCAATAATCTTCGCCTCCTCCAAATTCATATAGTGTGATGGTCCGCCCCATGAGTGCTCCGCGATGGCAGACCGGTTCACCTGTCCCTTCTTGATGGCTCTTCGCATGCGTCGTGAGCACTTCGACCTGAAGAAGTGAGCTGGAACGCTCGCGAAACTGTCGTCAAAAAAATGACACAACGCGGAAGCAATCCCGTAAGCCGTCATGATTCAAGACCACTCTGCGGAACCTTTCATTACAGCTTAAATTGCTTTCTCTTCTTGATAGCCATTAACTTGAGCAGGTGAATATTACGAATTGTTGAATTTTATTAGGCCTAGCATTAGGAAAGGCTTCCGCTGACCAAATCCCGTAAATTTACATTGGTGTGCAGCCGACTATTTCATTTTTAAGTTGCATTTCAAATTATCGTTTTCAATACCCAGTCAAATGAATGTATAGTAAGTAAGCGGTCAGTAGAGACTTGCACCTCCTTTCCTACCCGCCTGCCCAGTTCCTATCTCCTGTGCTGAGTTGAATTCCCACGCATTCCTTCCTTCTCACCCCAGAGTCTACTCAAGTTCAACTCAGCACTTCAGGCCTTTTCCCCCCTTGCTCCCCACCCCCTGCCTTCCGGTTGGAACGACGCGACGGGAGTTAACAGTTTGTATAAATTGGGTGGGAAAATATTTGAAAAATCATAACCGGAAGGTTCTTTCCTCAAATTCCATGAATTTTTGGTGGGACCGTAGATTATGTGCATAGTGTGTCCATCTGACACAGCCAGCGTAGGAGACCAGCGAAAGAGAATATCCTTTTCAATGGAGTCCTATTCACAGGAAATTGTAAAAATGGTGGAGTTTTTGCAAATTAAACTGCGGGTGAATACCGTAGGCATCTGTTATCTGTTACTGGAGTATCCGAGAGGTTTTCCTTAACATTAGTTTTGTTTGGCTGAATAGTTTTTTCTATCCGTCATTCCCATATAAAACGCAGGGTTAGGAGCCTTGAAAATATGTAGTACTGTAGTGAAGACTTTTAGACAAGTAGCAGATTATGTTCTTCAATTAAGGTATAGATGGGAAATCAGAAATATTTGAAACAAAATATGCCAAATCTTACGCATTTTGTTTCTATATATTTTTCAGTTGTAGTTTATATTTTTATATTCATATTCTTTGAATAATGAGAGCTTGGTTGGAAGTGCTGGTTTTAAATTATCAGGAATTGTAATTGTTATGCCCAGTCTGTAATAATAATATTTAGAAAATTAAATTAATCACCTTTATTTGTTAAGCGTTTCATATTTACTCAGTAAACACGACCTAGCATGAACTTGAAAGTATGAACTGGACTTATGAAGTGAAGGAGTTACATTGAGCGTTGTAAGTCTTTCGATACTATATGTGAACCTTAATTGTATTAAGACAACCTGATTTTCTCTCATTTTGTCATTTTTGAATTTGCTCTTCCACCATGCTCTAAGAAACAGCATTTAGAGGCCTTTAACGTGCATTGATACAAGGCTATAGTAGAAAAAATAAGTATAGATTTTGGTGTCAATAGTATGTGAATACATATTTCTGCTTTATACTCGCATAATAGTTGCACAATATCAGATTTAGGTACGTTTTCCCTATTTTTGGGGCAAAAATATTTTTCTTTGAAAGATTCCGCACCTCTGAATATTTGTCTTCTCCGCCTATGAGAGGTGATGTACTAAAAGCAGCAATATTCAGCACTTGTATATTAATAAAGGTCTGCTTTGAGTTAATTTTAACACTTGATGAAGGAAAATCCATTTAACTTGCTTATCTTATTATTTTATATATTATACCCAAGACTAGGTAAGGAGCTTGGGGTTCTAGTATTTCAACATTACTATATGACAGCATTTGGATCCTGAAACCTGTATTACAAAATTTAACGTGACTCGTTTTTTGCTAAGGTTTCAAAATTCTGTAAGGCTTGGAGAAGTTGAAATTTAGCTAAGTGCTAATTGTTAAGAATATACTAAAACACCTCAAACAATTTCTTAGCGTGCTAATTACGCGATACAATACGTATTAATGGCAATACCAAAGAGTAAAGCCAATTGATGGTATCGTTCCTCCCTACCTAATTTATTCAGTATATTTTCAAGGTAAATGAAAGTCATTTTCATGAAGAAAAACTTAGTGTTTTTAATGAGTTCTTGCCCTGTTGAGTCCTTCCGCTCTGCAGCGAAGTGTCTTGTGTAATTCTTTGCTTGAATTTACTGAAATGGTCAAATTATAGTTCAGCCATCCCTTTAGCTCTCCTTAACCTCTGTTCCTACAATGATTATCACCGACTACCTTCCAGAGTTCCATCAAAGCGCCCCAAGTATTCGCTATGGCCGCCAAGTGAGGCAAGCGGTCGGCGAGAGAGAGAGAAAGGGAGGGTTGAATGTGCCTCTGGGATTAACGGGTGGACGGAGAGAATGGTCCTAAACGAGAACCGAGGCGAACGAAAAAACATATGATGTAGACCGCCGCAGCTTTGAACGATGCACGCAAAAAATAGTTCCGTAGTTCCAGGGGGGAACAATTGTTCCTTGGAGTTTTTCGGGGTCCCTTGAAATTTTTTCTACCTCTCTTCTCACGCATCCCCTGCCACTCTCCTTCCTCCCGGACTTCTCCCTCATTAAGGTCTCGTATTTCCCTCGTTGCGTTCTCTTCTTTTCTTTCCTCTCCTTTTTCATCCATGACGACGTCTTTCCCCGTGTTATCTCGCCCCTATGCGAAGAGTCCCGCGAATTCGTTAACTTGCTGACGAATTTTTCCCAATTATGAGAATTCTGCTCTTGCGTCGAGCGTTTCCCCAAAAGAAATTGAGCTTTCCCACCGTAACTTTGGACGATAGAGAGTAAAAAGGTATTTTTTCAAATCTAGAATTCTTTTTCTTGCGGTCGAGATGGTAAACTTTCATAGCTGGAGTTTGGTACTGGAGAAGCTTGATGGAAATGGAGTGTGTAACTCACTTCATTATTTTTTATGGAAAATATTCTGAGAAAAGTCAGTAAAGTCAGGAAGATGAAAGGGTGTTGGGTTGTCAAGCATTCAGAGCAATAGGGTCTCGCTGAACTCGTACAAAATAATCAGCAACTAAAATTATTAATTTCGCAGAGAAAAATCGGTGAGCGCAGTAATGCTTAGAATTTCAATTAAAAAGAAAAAAAGAAAAAATATTCAAAACCTTTGAAGTAAACCCAGATAGTAACGTAAGATTTCATCTGTAAGGTAGTAAGTGTTTTAATCCTTTAACGTTTTTACACCCTAGTTCTACTGGGCCTCAAAATCTTAAATTTAGAAGTAATTGGATATTGATACATGGTTATTCAATTGCCCTCAATAAATGAGTGTAGTCAGTGTTGAAGGCCCCCAAAAGGAGGCCCACCTCGTGCGCTTACTAGTGAAAATCGTCTTGGTAAAAATGGAGCTGGTCGAAGGTCAATAAACTAGGATAAAATAAAGGAGTTATCTTCTCGGGCTACTCCAATCTCTTTCTTGTAGAGTGACCCCAGAGTAGATGAATTTTTTTCGTGTTGAGAAATGAGCGGCAAGAACATTTCATATTGAAATGGATCTTTGTGGCAGAATCCATTATTGCGTGCCAATTGCTTGGTCCCGATGGAGGAGCAGACCACTTTATCGGTCAACTTAAGTAATATATCAAATTTCTTGTTTCCGGTTATTAAATGCGTAAGGGGAATAGCAAGGTGACAGAACTTCCTTTTCACGCAGTTAATTGATTTCCAAAAACCGCTGAAAGGATGCTTTCCAGGCACCATGATTAGTTAAATCAATCTCAATCGAAAATCATCATTGATCATCACAAGATTGACTAGTGCGTGAAATATTTCCTTCATTCGATGTGAAAGCGACTTTACGAACGTAAGATGATTTCCATCGAAGTCTGTCGAGTATGAATACATATTTCGATGTGTGTGGCTACTTGCAGGGCGTCGTCCTGCTTTCACCCCTTGGTAATCTATCAGAAGACGAGCCATCTTATAGCTGGTAATACACGCATGGACTCGCGATGTGCTTAAATAAATCATAGACTTAGAGCATGCTTTTATGTGGCAGTAAAACATGGACAGTGACAGTTGCAGAGAAAAACAGATTGTAAGCAGTGGAGATGCGGTGTTATCGAAGAATGGTGCCGATCAAATTGACGGAGAGAACGATAACGAAGAAGACCTGCGAAGAGCTCAAGAGGAAAGAAGGAGAATGAATATTTTGAAAAAAAGGAGATGCAAATATACCAGCCACATTTTATGACCCAAAAGCTTAATGAAAGCAATATTAGATCGAGATATAAGTGGAAAGAAGTGTGGAACGGAATACATTGAGGAAATCAATGAAGGGCGTCAAAGTGAACAATTATGTAGGATCAAAGCGGTTGACAGAGATGAAATTGGAAGTCAGAGCTGCGGAAAAACTGTCTTCGAATTGATAACTACTGATGAGGATGATGATATATATGTATTCAGTTGAATTATTCCTTTCCTCCATTTTTTCTGCGGCTCAAAAACCTTCCAAAATATATTTTTCCTCGATTTCATTAAAAAATCTTAAGCAAGAACTAAGGACATGGTTTCATGAAGAATCCCATTTCCTACCGAATTCATCTTTCTTATTTAATAAGGGGATTGTGGAAATCCCTCAGGATTACATCCATTATTCTGCAAGTGTCAGATTAAAAGACTAGAAAAGTATTTATTTTGGATCTCAATTAGATTCTCATTCCGTTTTCTGTCCCCAATGGGAGCTTTTTTTCATTAAATTCAGAGTCATTTTCCCCTCATGGTGCTGAGGTGGTAAAAGTGTACCGCACCACTCACTTTCCAGGTACGTTCATTATCAAAGATATCCTTTTACAATTACGTGAAATAATAAATCATTAAGATTTAAGTTAAGTTTCACGGTGAATAATAAATTGGATTGAAAATCTCAGAAATGGGAAATAATAAAATGGAAGCTTTAAGGATAGCTACCTATTAGTGCTATGAAAAAGAATTGAGTCTTCCGCGCCTGCGACTCTTTTCTTTTTGTGCCCCTAGAAGGGAATTTCAGGAGAGCAGTTTTCTTGTTGGCAGTAGATCGTAGGTAATCCCGCTGGGAAACAAAATCCTTGGAAATGGCAAGGGTGAAAGCTCTTGGAAAATAAAGAGCTTAAAAGCTCCCAATTAACAGAAAAGTTAATTTTTTGGTCAAAAATATTTGTATTCATTGCATTTGACTCAGCAAAGCTTACTGAGAGAAAAGGTTGGTTATCGTGGAGAGCTGGAGTGTCCTTAATCCTCATATGTCCGTTGTAGCACTTGGAATATAACATTGAGGTGATAATTTGAAAACTCTGACCCTGTAAATATCACACCATATTTTCTTCTTTTTTAGTAGAAATAAAAATATATATTTTTCTCAATTCTGAAAGTAATGGCTACGCTGGACAATAGGAAGTTTTTTTTCCGAACGATGTGCCAGACCTTCATGCACGTAACTACACGATGCAACTTTTTGTACAGAACTTTTTGAAATAATTTGGGACGCGCGCAATTAGCTTACAATGCAGTGGATATTTCTCAAGAAAACGCAATTATGAAGATAATTGTCTTTATAATTTTAAATAATAATATCTCATTACTAAAATAATGTTAAAGAGGCAAAATTGTGTTGCACTTGCGACACTCATATTTTCCTCGACTTCTACTGCTCTTCTCTATTCTACTTTGATTAACGTTTCTCTCCTTTGTCAAATTACGAAGGATATTTTGGTGTTATGGGGGCGAAACGAAACCGAACATTTGGGGCTTCTCGGTTCCACGTGTACCAAACCCACTTTATTTAATTAAAGGGGCTAAATTCGAAGAGAACCGCTTATATCTGTCAGAAGCAACTGGCCAGGGGTAATATTACCGCCTCTTGGATTGTTTTTCCGTTTTGTTCCAGTTTCTTGACGAGACCATGTCACTGTTTTCTCCCAAGTTCCCCTCTCTCGCTGGGAAAATAACTCCCTTAAAGTAATAGTTTTTTTAGACGAGAACACCTATGTACTTGAATGCGGCTATGGCCTCATGGATTGTGGCATCATGAGTGCAAGTTTGAACCTATAGACTTTTGTACTTGGTACTCTATGGAAAATTTAGCTCCTCTGAAGGCTTAGACGAATCTTGGGAAGAAAAAAAATTAGGCTTTCATGGGTTGAGTTAGTCTGAGCGAGATTTTTCTCTAATTGTAAACATTTTAAAACAGAGAAACCTATTAAAATTGTGTGTTAAAATTCATTCATTCAGTAGGAAGGAGCGCGAGGTTTGCAGTGATGTTATAATCGCAAAAAATTGAATTCGGCGAGAAATATTTTCAGGATAATAAACGTGCGTATATTCAGGATTTAATTTGAGAATCTAAAGTGACTGATTTAATTCCTGCCATTCAGTGGCTAAAATACAAAATAAACAGCGTTAATTTTTCACACGATACACGCATCAAAAGTCCCTCTTGTTTTTTTTAAATAACGTCTCTCCAGGATTTACAACTGTACGATATCCCATGAAATAATGCTTAAGACTGTTGGCAAATATCTTGAGTAGTGGTAAGTGGGTGATGTTTTGGCACCCTCAAGAATTTCCAACAATTTTTCTAATTAAGAGGCCAAATTATTAGCCCCTTATATACTATTAAATCTCGCTAAAATTACCTGAAGAATTTGGAAGACTCCTGAGTTGCTTCATTGGCGGCGATTTGGGGGAATCGGGCTCCAACAACAGTTCTGGGGTTGTAAATATCGCCCGTTTCTGTGACTCCACTAAAATTGTTTTGTCTTGAAATTTCTGTTTACAATCCTATTCCTATGTAAAGGACCCCGCTCAGACCTTATGGAAATCCGGTTTCTGTCAAATTGGCTGGTATTGCGGTATGTTGTGTATTTTTGCCCCCTGATCAAAAGTCAGAATGGGCACAAAGTCCGAAACCCCCAGGATTTTGAGATAAACCCTGATTATTCTTAATTACAG